>JANZLQ010000050.1:18919773-18959120 GCA_026212715.1 Elanus axillaris
CTTTAGACATAAACCATTGACCAAGTCTGGAACTAAGTCTGGATCCAACTGCACCTAAACTCTCCTCTGAAGAGGAGATTAGAATGCAAGGGAGTCCTTTCTGAACCTCGTGACTCAATGGGAGGGTCTCCTTGAGAATTTTGCCTGACCCTGTCCTCTGTGCAGTAGATAATCAAGTGAACGTTGCCACTGAGTCTTGTTAAACCACTGTCACATTTGCTATCAGACTTTGTTAAATCGCTTTTTATAACAATAAACATATTGCTACTTCTCTCTTATGAGTGAAGTGTGTCACTCCATCCATGACAAGAACATCTACATTTCTAGGCAATATATCAGTCTGTGAGGATAACTGCCATGCTGTGAAGGACAGTTCATGTTTCAGTTTTTATTCTGAAATACTCCTTTTAGGTGTATACGTTCACATGACCGCATACTCCTTGTTATCTTGGAGAATACTCAATGGAGTAGAAGAGAACAAGAACTATTTGTAGATACCCTGTGGGACAGAAATGTGGACTAGAACTTGAAGAGGCATGAGAAACTCCAGGACAAATCTAGTTTTGGCCTTTCTGTTTCTTCCACTGTCTAACCAGTGTCTCTTAGTTCTTCTATTTCTGTTTCTGTTGCTTTTCGATCCTACTTCTCAGGAAGAACCTGTTTCTGGCAGCCAATTTATTTTTCTAGCCTGATACCAGGGCAATAGAAGATGAGCACCAAAAGCTGTGAATTATTGGGGGTGTCAGATGGACTGATGTCTGGCTGGGAAAGGATGTCTTCCAGCTATTCAGTGGGAGCCAAACTGTGCGTTCATCTTGGCAGTGACAGCAGCATCTTTGGCAGAGAAAAGTTCTCTCTCTTCCTTAGAGAAGGCAAGGTGTGCCAGTTATGCAAGGCAGCTGTGGGTAGCTGGGTTTTGGAAGACAAGCTTGTCCAGGGGAATCCCAGTCTCTACAGCCTCTGTCTACACAGAAGGTGTGAGAATGAAGACCAGGGGAGCACTTGGTGTGCCAGGATAGTGTTGCATTTCTGCCTTGATGCAAGAAGCTTGCTAGGCAATGAGGAATAAAAATCTTGGATTGGTTTAGGATAGATGGCTGGATTCAGGCAAGCAAACTGTGTAATGTCTGGAGGCTCATAATGGAGAGTATGGTTTTTTACACTTGAGAGACCTAAGGGAGCAGCTGAAGGTTGATATAAAAAATGGCAGTTCAGAAATTGGTTGCATATGTATGAAATGAGAGGGCAGGACAAGCAAAAGGGAAGGATACATCATTAGAATAAAGGTGTTGGGAAGGGAGAAGGGACAGTGATTTTAAGTGTTTTAGCATACCTGATATGTAATATGCCATACACGTAAATGGATAATGACTCGTTTGGAGTCTGTGTAGAGGAAGAGATGTGGAGATGTCCTGGTTTCAGCTGGGATAGAGTCAATTTTCTTCCTAGTAGCTGGTATAGTGTTGTGGTTTGATTTAGTATAGGAACAGTGTTGGTGGCACACTGATGTTTTTAAGTTGTTGCTAAGTAGCACTTAAGCATTTTTGAGTTTCCTTGAGCTCTGCCAGCGAGAAGGTGCACAAGGAGTTGGGAGGGGACACAGCCGGGGCAGCTGATCCAAACTGACCCAAGGGATATCCCAGACCATAGGACATCACGCTCAGCATAGAAAGCTGGGGGAAGAAGAAGGAAGAGGGGACTTTTGGAGTGATGGCATTTGTCTTCCCAAGTCACTGTTAGGTGTGACGGAGCCCAGCTTTCCTGGAGATGGCTGAACACCTGCCTCCTATGGGAAGTGGGGAATGAATTCCTTGGTTTGCTTTGCTTGTGTGCACAGCTTTTGCTTTACCTATTTAACTATCTTTATCTCAGTCCACCAGTTTTTCTCATTTTTACTCTTCTGATGCTCTCCCACATCCCACCGGCATAGGGAGTGAGGGACCAGCGGTGTGGGGCTTGGATGCTGGCTGGCGTTAAACCATGACAGGAGGCATCCCTTTCTTCCTCCACATATCTCTGTATCTGCTTTTGTATCCTTAATAACTATGTTAGTGTCCTACAGCCTTTTCGAAGTTGTGCAAGTATGATGTTTTCATGTTTGACAACTCAGATTAAAAGAATCTATAAATCACATTTGCTACCAAAAGCATTCGGAGCAGCTTTGATCATTTGGAAATATGAGTTGAGGCGGTGCTCCATATGTTTGCCGAAGGCTATTTCCTTGTCAGACCAACTGTAAATGTGTTACCTTCTAATTTAGACTCCGTGATCAGATGTGCTAGAGGTGATCCAAGGTCACTGGTTTCTGGAGTGCTATTTTGTGGATCCAATGAGCTATTTAGGCTTGATTTGGACCTTTATGGTGGGGTACTGTGACAAAGTTAGTTCTGTGCTCCTTCAGATGGGGTTTTGTAAATTAAAAAGCAATGCAGACTGTTAGCTTGGTTTCTGGAGAAGGGGAAGAATGGAGAACAGCACATAAAATACTGTAAATAGTTCTTATTTGTAATAGACTGCTGTGAAACAGTCTTTATTTAGACCGTGTTATTACAGCTAATTTGGAGTAAATATTGCAAACATTTTATTTTCTCTCAGCAGACCAAAAACAAATTGCAAAAAGAATAAAGCTTTATTGCTTTATCTTGAGAAACACTTAAAGCACTGAAATAGAAGAGGGGAGGAATTCAGGCCTCATATTTTTAGTGTACTTAAGGATACTTTGAAAGGCAAAAGAATGACCTGTTGATATCTTTTTAAGATTTATATTTGGAGCAAGCAGGTTTTGTGTTTCTAAAGAGGGGAAATATTGTAAAACAAAAAGAAGTAGAAATACTGTATTTTATCCGTCTTTCATATTTGCAAGCTGACTTTTTTCCTGGCATGAAGGTCATTGACAGTGAGAGACAGAGATAACCACAGGCATTAAAGAGTTAAGCAGAACATACAACTATTTAAACATCCAAAGGGCAGGGAGGGGAGGAGGAGGGATGAAAGCACTAACTATGGTCTTTTAAAGTTGCTTTCTTTGTTCCTCCATTATCTTGCAGTTCTAGTCATAGATGACAGCAGCTCTAGGGAGAAGGGGGATAGAGTGAAAAGCAGGAAAGAGAGGAGGAAAACAGATGTGGTGTTCTGCATCAGGAATCCAACATGGTTCCCTGTGCCTTGTCTCAGGAAGGAAAAGAGGGTACCAGAGGAGCTATCACCCTGAAAGTGAGGGAGACTGACTTCTATGGGTGCTGAGAGCTTTTAATAGCAGAGGCTCAAGTACTGGGAGGGATGGAGCCAAGTGCTCAAATTGCATGATGTGTATATGATGCAGCTTTCTGTCTTGAGCAATCCTAATTAAACAGATGTAGCAGGAGCTCTACAAATCTGTGGTTCCCATTGATTTTCTGCTTACTGAAATGGATTTGTCTTGCTTTGAATGACTGGCAGTGGCTTCTGGGACATGCATTATAGTTCTCAGCACCCCCCAAATGCCTGAGTAAGAAATATTGGTGACATTTGGAAAAGTTTTTGTTTGTTGGAATGTTTCTGGAATATAAAAATACTAGGGAAGGTGGCCAAGTGGATGGGGGTTGTTTTGGTGGGTTTGGGGTTTTTTCCTTCTTACAGTGTGTCTGTAAGATGCAACAACTTGCAGATGTGAAAAGATCCTTTTGAATTAATGACATTTCTTACATTTCTCCAAGAATATAGCCTCTTGCCTTATCATGAATGCTCATGTATATTGTAGGTGAAAATTTGAATGTGTTTTTCAGCAGTCCAAAAGAGAAAAGAAATTCTCAAGCTACCAGTGTACATACCAAGGCTTCTAGTTTTTGATGGTATTGAAACAGAGTTTTCTACCTCATTGTTCAAACCATGAAGTGCTACCAATACTGGAATATTTAACCCAGTTTACATTAGGCAGCTTCACATCTGGATAGGTACAAATAGCAACTGTAACTTTTTTATTATTACCTGTTCTATCTGCTTTCTTTAAAATGTTTTACTGTGTTCAAAGCAGATCTTCACAGTTTAAGAATACAAAGTAATAATTGTCATCTGATACAGTAATTAATTAATTAATACCTAATAGGTACTTATGAGATACTGGATAATGATTAATATGCTTGCCACCCTTCAATAAGTCACCTGACAAGTCTCATTAGCCTGGCAGTCATCAGTCAGAGGGGGAGATTGGTCTCCCTTGATCCCTAGGACCAGCTGAACATCACTGCTGCTGAGGAGCAGTTTTCCAATTACATGCTTTTTTCCTTAGCATTTTGTACTGTTTGTGTTAGTTTTTCCTCTGGAATCTTTGAGCTACAGACCACCTCTGTCTCAGCACTTTTGTGTCTGTCTTTAATTTTACCTTTCTTACCTGGTGTGGCTCTACTCTATTTGTTTTCTCACCACTCTTGCTTGCAACTTAAAAGCTTTTCACAGAAGCCTGAACCAATGTTAGGCAGCTGTGCTGCATTGAAACTAGGCTTTGAATCACAGAGACCGGTGTAACTGGGAGGACAGTTGCATTATTTGCTGCGAGACTGGGGGTCAGGAGTCCTGCTGTGGTTGTAGCTGAGTGCAGGTGGGTTACTGCCTGCTCTCTGCCTTGATATGTCAATGGACCTGGATGCATGCTTCTTTCCTGTCAGCCCAGTGACCACCTTGCTGTTAGAAGTGTGTTATCTTCAGCTCTGTCAGCTCACTTGGTGGAGGGGTCAGGGAGCAACTGTGCCTCTATTTATGCTAGGTTATTAGGGTGGAGTGGTAACTCAAAAGGGAAGCAGCGGCAAGCAGGTACGTGGAAATAGTAGTCTGAACCCTGCTAAACTGCAGCCAGAACAACACTGAAGCCTTGCTTCAGCCAGTGATTAATTACCTTTCCAATTTCCTTACCTTTTTTACACTCCTAAATACTGCTTAAAGGATTTCTTTTGTAGAACTGTCATGAGAGAATGTAAAAATAGTCTTGTATGCATTGTCTTTTAAATAATCATGTGATTTGAAGAGGTTATTCCGATAAATATGATTAAAACTTCAAATGTGTTTTTATATAGCCAGTATCTGCAAGGTGCCTAAAAGCTTAGGACATCAGTGGACAGAATCTTATTTTAGCTCATTTTTGTTTATTGCAGTCATGTAGCACATTAGAAGTTTGTCCTTCTGGAGGTGAGAGAAATTCTTCTGGTCTGGAAGGTGTCTATGCTTATGTAGAGTGAAATTATCTAAACAGAAATTTTGCCTGCAGAGATCCCCCATTTGCACCTAGCCTCGCTCACCTAATCCACAGTAATTGCACTGTTCTGTGTAGGCCTGCTGATGTCAGTGAGAAATCATGAAATTGATCCCCTCATCTTGTCTCTTCAGAAGTATTTGCATTTCATTTTCTAATCACAGTTGCTAGCTTGAGCTTTGAATGGGAAAAAAAGCACATGCATGGTTTGATGCTAGGAATAATTTTGCTCTCAAATCCAAACAAAACCTCTTGAGAAAGTGCATGATAACACATCCATTGGCTAATCAGCATTAGGTTCATCAGACTGGCCTTGCCCCTCTTCCTTGATGAGTTCCTTGATTAAAAGTTACTAATCTAATGAATAATGTAGAACCTTTTAAGACCTCACTACATGCACCTAAAAATCCATAATTCTGGGGACTTGAAAATAGTCAGTGGACTAACCTAGTGGTTTCTGTGGGATATGCTGTAGAGTTGCTGCACAGTGGGTGGAATGTAAAATAGAGAATTACTTGTATTTTGTAGAATCATAGCTCTGGTTGTGATTCAATGGGTGCTAGAGTTTGGTGCCGGTTTTGGGTCCCCTATTAAGGGGTTGAAAAAATTTTATTTTTCTTCAAGAGTGGAGAAAAGAATTCTTCATTCTATCATTTTTCTAGGAAACAGAGAACACCAGTAAAACAGTTAATACCAATGAATTTGGTAGACTATGCAAGACTGATCTAGCTGTGCTCTGACAGAAGAGCTACCGAACTTGTGCATTTTTGCTTTCCTCATTTGCTTCTCCCAGCCTCTCCATCACATGAATCTGATTGTTATACACTGTAAATGAACAAGGAGTCTAAAACTTGTGCAGCTGTTGTATGGAGAAGAATCTATCAAACAGAAGACTTCTTTTATAATACAATTAAAGGGAAAGAACCCTAATATGAAGGCTGGGATTCATGGCATATAGGCTAGTGTTGAATGTTACTTTACTGCTTCCTTTACTACTTCAGACTTAGGTAAAGATGGTTTCTAAAGTAACTTACAGGATTATAAATTTTTAATTTTGTCCTGTTATTCTCCCTTCATTTTCTTTCCCATCTCTGAACTGTACCTCTTCTCAGCAGCAAAATGAAATGGGGAGGGAATGAAGAGTTGGGGGAGAAAAATGTTATAAAAGTGGAAGAGGTCTTTCAGGAAAAGCTTAGTCTGAAAGTGTATGAAAATATTTCAAATCCTTCTCAATTTTTTATCAACTCTAATGAATGTCAGAATCATTGGTTTAACTTTTAACTTTCAATTTGTGTGCCTGTATGATATGCTTTTTTTTAAGATTGAGTGCACCCTTTTAAGAAACGTGATACAGTGAGGTTTCTATAGCATTTATGATATTACTGTTCATGGTCACTTTCAGCAGAGGAATGATGAAGATTCCCAGGGGCTGATATCAATATTTCAATACTGAAAACATTTTTGTCGCTGGTAGCTGTATGAGCCCAGTTGTGAGATGTGGGGGCTGTGCTCTTAAGTATTGGAGCCTGTCATGCAGACACTGAAACACACAGCCTTGCTTCTCAGACACCTCTCTTTGGGGAGCAAGTCTGTTGCTCTGATCAGGTAGTGCTTTGAGCTGGCCATTGATTTTCCATTTGGTGAAAGATTATGCGCAGAGAGGATATGCTTTTGGACCTCAATTGATGCAAAAAAGCTTCATCCATACAAAGTATGAACTGTCTTAATAAAAGTTGAAGATTTTGATACTGAAGTTAAGGACTACTTTAATTGCACTTGTTGAACTTCTTTTAAGCTGTGCATTATTTTCATTATTTGAAAGACTTCTTTACTTAAAGAAGTAGATGATCTAGCAACTCCAAACCCCACTTCTTTATAACTCATGAATCTTTTCCACACATTATAAATTCTGAAAGACTATTCTCACCCTATTTGTTAGGTAAAGAAAACAACTAACCAAGTTAATGATTTTTCTTTTAAAATAGCAGCTTTGTCTTAGGTGCTTTCTCAATGCAATATTGGTTTATGGGCTAAGAATGACATCTATAGTATTATTATTTTTTTAAAAAAGAATTAACTTCAGGAAAATTGAAACAAGCTAACAATTTACATCATAGTACAGCTGAAGTATAATAGGCATCAAAGGACATGCTTAGCAAATGGTATACACTCAGCTGAAAAAACTGTCTAGGTAGTGAAAAGTAAATTGAGACTGCAAGACCTGGAAACAGATTTATTAAGAATAATCAGTTGATTTAATGGTTATGTAAGTACTATTTAAAGGTAAGGTAAAGATAATATTTAGTGGACTTTTTTCTCAATAGAACTGCAATATAAAGCAAATAACAGTGCCTCAGAGGACATAGGAAAAGCCAGTCTTTAGGAAGCAGTAGAGGAAAGAAGATTTTCCGTTGCTGTTCTTCTCCCTTGTGTGTAATCCTCAATGTATATTTTGCCTCACTTCTACAGGTACAATGAAATGTTTATTCTTTGTTAATGAAGGAGTTCTACCATGAAAGTTTACAGCCCCAATTAATCACTGGCTAAACATGGTACAGAACTGATGGTGATTTTTGACCTTGCTGAAAAATTAGTGCTGCCAGTGTAAGTGTTCTGTCATGCAAATGACTGTTGCTGGGTTTTCAGATGTCACTTGCATAATTTTTTGTTGAATTCTAATAAACAAATCACTTCTGCTGAAGTCTTTGCTAAATCAGAGAAATGAGGAAGAGAACAATATCCAAGGGCGTGTTCTCTTTAATGGTTGTAACAGATTATTCTTATTGCATGTTCATAGAGTAGTGTTGGTTGGAGTTCAGATATGAAAATAAAGCATACATAGACCTGCTGTGTGTCCGTAGAGGATTTCAGTTGCATTGTCACACAAATGGTTGTTGCTTACGGAGACACGAAAACAAAAAGTATTTAGTGCTGATGTTTTGTGATCTGAACGTATTAGCTGACTATTTAGCATCACCTTGTCAGGGACTTTATGCTCTATTTGTTCTTAGAAATTAGATCACTGAATTTGCCCAGATAAGAGACTAAAGAAATCAGATGGGCACACCTTCAAAAATTCTGCACTTCTGTGAGAAGTAGAGAATTTCTGTCAGCAAGTACAAAGACTGATGGCTTAGTTCAGCTGTGTTTGTGGAGTCTCTGAATTGCAGGTGCTGATTTGGAAGGATTTAAACTTCTTCGCTCCCGGCTTTCCATGTCTTATCCACCACATAATACAGTGCTTTTGTAACTTTTCTTACCAGACACTAAGGGCAGGAATTAAGAAAAGGAACTTGTTATTTGATTCTGTGTGTTTTCATGATTGGCTTCTGGTTGGGGAGTTTGGGTTTTTTGTTTTGTTTTGTTTGTTTGGGTTTGGGTGGTTTTTTTTTTTTAGAAGGGAGTGTTCTAAAGATTTATTCTGTAACACTTTCTAAAATGTCTTCTTGTTTGTTTGAATTAGTGTTCATCTGAAATGGAAACAATAGAATTAGACTTCAGTGAGTTCTATGCTCAGTGCTTACAAATGATTAGCAGAATGCTTTGGAAGCAGTGTTTGACAGAGATGGATATTTCTGCTCAGTGCTGTCCTGAATTCAGTTATTAGTAGGAATGCTTTAAAATGTTTATTCCTTGATGATGATGTCTGTGGGTTATTTTATGTCAAAGCATACAGCTACTTTTCATCATCAGCCAAGTGTAAAGTTGAATTAAAGGAGGTTTTTGACCTTGTCAAAAATTAATAGGTGGAAACACTCCAACAAACAAAAGTTTGCCATCTTTCCAATCATTGTTTGTATAACGCACTGCTGATCTGTCTGAAAGTCATACTACCAGTGTCAGTAACAAAACACATTCTAAGTAGAGGAATATAAAAAAAAATGTGTTAAAAGTTCTATTATGCACCTTCCCTCCTGTGTATTGCTATTGAAATATATTTTGCCATATTTTCATGTCTAATCTTATCCCTTTGATGACAAATGATCTCTGCCATCAGTATAATCCCATAAATACTTTAAGGAAATGATAGATTTTTAACAATGAAAGTAGGCTCTCCGAGATTTTCAAAAAGGCATTTGGAAAACTAATGAAACATAAATAAGAAACTAGCAACACTTATCTCAGTGGTTGTAAAAAGTGTTTTCTCAGGTTTTTTTTAGTCTTTATCATGAATATATCCTCCTTCCCTGGGGCTCTGAAGTATAAAAGGTCCATACTGGAGTAGAAGTGATTGCTAACAGAATTCACCATCTCCAGTAAATCCCATCAATGTGTCTTATGGGAGGATTTTTCTGCTATTTTACTATTTTTATAATAAATGATATTTAATAATGGTTATTGGAAAAAAAAAGCTATCATTCATTTTGGTAAGGATAAGAGGAAATTTGCCTAGTGGTAGTTAATAGGTGTAGCAATTAGGGAGGGGTGTGTGTGTGTGTTCTAATTCATTAACCAGTTTAGAAGTACTAAAACGTACTAAATCACCACTGTTTCTAATTTACAACTGAATTTAGTCTCTAGAAAACTCCTAGATTTATTGTACATTGTTTTGTATAGATACATGGCATTACATTTAAAATCACAAACTATAAAAATTAAGCTTATCAGGATTTTTCAGTTAGAAATCTAGTTGTATTAAATTTCAAATACTTCATAAACTTCAGACTTAATTATTTTATGATGTACACTTTCAGTTTTCCCTCCTTGAGCTGAACCTTAGCTTCATCTAAAGTAGGTGCATGATTTGTAAAAGCCTAGTAAGACAACATGGGTGCCTTTTTTCTTGTTGTGGCGAAATAAAACTTTTCGATGACCTGCAGGTTACTTTTAAATTTCACTCTATTTCAGTGTTTTTTAACTGTTCTTGTGTTTTGGAGAAGAGGAATCAAAGTTCTGAAATGTTTAGAGAAATAAAAAAAAAAGTCCTCAAACACCACTACTGCAGGGTTTTTTTGAGACTGTGCAACATTAGGGGCTATGCAAGGACTTGGAGAACTGTAGCATCTCCTTTCATTAGAGGTCTGAGATTCTCAGCTGCTGCATGTTAGTAGATTGTCAAAGAGTAAGAGACTACTCGGAGTACTTGGCAACTGAATTTCCTCACAAGGCAGTGTTGTTCTTTGGATTGAGAGTGCACATCTTCTTTCTAACTGTTGAGTATTGCATGACTTAAACACTTCAGTTGTTTTTTTCCTTCTTGTCATATTTTGGGGATAAAATTCATAAACCTTATGCTTTTAGATCTCCAGTAGTGTAACATAGTTCTAAATGCACCTGCAGTTGCTATTAAACTTTGTCTCCTACCGTACCTGCAAAAGTAAAAATATGGTGAAATGTAAGAGCAGGAACTGATTTTGGAGGAAAAGAAGTCACACACCTTGTAAAGGATGTCATTCTTCTCCTCCATCTTCCATTTTACATGTTCTTAATTGAAGTCTAATTGTTCTTCACCCACATTCACCATTTCATTGACTTCTCCTCCTCCCAGTATAGCTGGCAAATTAATTTCTGGGGTAAAAACTGCCGTCTTATTTGTACCCAGTAAATACATTTAGAACCTGTTTATTAGAAGCAGTAGGTAAAGGGGTTTTTGCTTTTTGTTATATGGCATGATGTAACTGGGAGGAAAAGAAGGTTAAGTTGACCTTCATAAAAATCTACTCAGGATGAAGGAAAATATCTTACATTTTGTCTAGGCAGTCTTAAGTGGTCATGTCCTAGCTGATAACTCTGTATAAGTGGGTACATAAAGCTGGGCTAAAACAGGAACCGAGGCCAACACCTCTGTGGGATAGCTGAGGCTGGGCTGGAACATCAGCCTTTGGTGGGGGGTCAGGATCAGGCCAGTGAAGGGAACTGGGGTCAGGGACAGCCCTGAGATGGCTGGGCATGCAGGGCTTGTGGGGAACTGGAGACCAGCCCTGCTGTGGTGCCGGTGGGGGAGGGACTAACCCTATGCCATGGGGGTGCATTGCTGGATCATGTTCAACTTGTCCACCACAATCTCTAGGTCCTTTTCTTCCCAGCTTTTTTACAGCCACTTGTCTCCCAGCCTATTCAGGTGCATGGAGGTTGTTCCTTTCCAGATGCAAGACTTGCATGACTGAGCCCATTTATCCAGCATGTCAAGGTCCCTCTGAATTGGCAGCACACACATGCGTACCAGCCACTCTTCCCAGTTTTGTATCATTTGTGAACTTGCTGAGGGTATGCTCTGTCCCATCATCAAGGTCGTTAATGAAATCTTAAACAGCAATGAACTCATTGAACTCTAGGACATGCAGCTGGTCACAATGCTTTGATCCTGGTGGTACAGCTGGTGTCAATCCATCTCACTGTCCACTTATCTAGCCTATGCTTCATCAGTTAGTCCATGATGATGTTATGGCACCTAGTGTCAAAAGCCTTACTAAAACCTTCCTTTCCCTCCAGAAAATATCAAAAGAGATGTTGTAGAGGATGCACAATTTATACTGTGTCATGACACTGTAAGCTCATTAGAAATTGATAGGACCTGTTCTCGAGCCAAGCACCTAAATTTTATCTATCCTGACCCACATCATGAATATTACTGCTCAAGGTTTTGCTTATTTTGACTGCTGTGCCACTCTTCATAGTTCCTTTGAAATTAAGATATAGCTTTTTAAAGTGGTACAAATCTGACCCTTCAGAACAGGACATGGCAATTTCTTCTGAGAAAGATGAACCTTTCTTACCATTTTTTGCAACTGTTATGTGGTTTTGTGCTTGTGGAACCAGCCATACTGTATAAATCAATTGCCTCAGGACTCCTGTGGTTTAACCTGTTTGTCCACTCACCTCTGCAACATCTCTATGCAACAGAAGGTGCATTTTGATGTTTGCCCACCTGTGGATTTTCGAGTAGTCCCTGAGTGCAGCAGCCTCACACTCTTGTGATATACCATGGTTAGAGAGCATACATAGGACTCTACCGAAAAAAATGTCTAATTTGGTTTTGCACAGAATAAAATCCTTTTTGTATAAAGGTTTTTTCACTGTACGTTTCAATGTTCTCATCTTTTAGGGTTGATGCGAAAAGAGAAGTTAAATTAATCAAGTCACTAACACTTTAATTTCCTAAAGAAACACGCACCGCTGAGTGGATTTTCACATTACACTCCCAGTAAGGACTTTACATCTTGTAAGTGCTTCAGTTTAACAGATATGAAAAAGATAACTCTATTTGTCTTTGCAGAACAAAACTGTTGCTCAGGTGTTTTAGAAGTTGGTTTGATCTCTTTATTCTGCACATAAAATGAAAGATTAAGGAGTACCTGCCATTCCCAGATGCAGATGCTTCTCTGACCTGGGCAACAGAATATGTTTGCATAGCAGTCTTTAAAACTGTGGATTCTGGATGGTTTTTTTCCCCTGCAAAGTTAAAATCCACCTCTTCTTTTTTGATGTGCATCCAAATCTATTTCCTAAAAGAAAAGATCTTAATAAGGCTTACAGGTATTGTCTTGTGGTGTAAGTTAGGTTTGGGGGGTTGGTGGTTTTTTTTTGTTTTTTTTTTAAATGTTGATACATATGTACACGGGTGGTCCACTTGCCTGCTCTTCAGCAGAGGCTTGCGGGTCTTCTGACAGCATCTCTTGCCTCTTGGCCTCTCTCTAAGGCAAATCCACACCAAAATGGTCAGTCACAAAATGAAGAGTCTAACAAGTGAGTAGAATGACTGCAGAGTTTCAGGCCCAATGCAGGAGAGATGAAGGCCAGGTTGTTCCCCAGAGTAGCACAACACTCATAAGATGCTGTATAGCAGATCATGGAAGAGAGCTGAGACTTGTCCCAAAAATCTTTATTACTTCAACTTAAAATGGCTGTTAGGGCTGCACATGATATATCCCTAACTTGAGTAAAGCCGAAGTGTGAGAGGTGACACATATAAAGTAAAAATAGAAAGGGGGAGTGTGTGTGTGTGTGTGTGAATATGCTTTAGAAATAGTCTAGAATCTCTTAGGCATTTTTATTCATTGTAAATGAATGAAGAAGCAAGAAGCAAATCATTTAAAATCATTTTCAGGTCACCTTTAACAGTAACAGTAATATCATTACAATATATGAGCTGAAACATAAGAGAGAAAGATCTGTTCATTTTAAAAGCTGAAACAGAGCAATTAGCTGGAAAGGATGTGTCATGCCTCACAATAAAAGTTAAATTACAGTAAAATACTTCCCCACAAAAATGCTTGCTGTGTGCCAAAGCCCACACATCAAACCACACTTTCACCAATCTGCAACACGGTAATTCCCCCACCTTCCCAACCGTAAGAATACAAAGGACAATAAGGGGCCTGATTCTCTACTGTGCTGTGACAGCTTGATACTTATTAGAATTCATTGACTTTCCTGGAGTTGCTCTAAACCTGGACTAATGGAGTATAAGGATTTATGACTTCAAATAAATCTCTGGTCACCTAATGATTCAGATAAGCTCTGGATGCTGCTGCCCATCTTTGGTTGGCAGTCATGCCAGTAGCTCTACATCACTGATGAAAATGGTACACACACTTTGTCCACTCCTAGCTCAGTCACAATTTTCTTTTCAACTTTTCTATGTTGTAATCTGTTCTACACTTGCCTCCAACAGCCCATCTGGTTCTTTTCCTGGTGAGGTCTCTCAGAAACTCTTTATCTAACCCAAGACTTGTGGAAATCTATGTATCATTTACTTTGCTTTATGTTCTTTATATGTCCCTGCAATTTTATCTTGTACTTTAACTCTTATTCAGCATCCTAAAAAGAGTACTGTGTTCCGTATGTCATGGATGTCACTGTATCAGGGCAGGAGCCATCACACAGCTCTTGGGTCAGTTCCTAGTTCTTCATCTGTTGCCATCTGAACTGATCTCCACCTTGGAATCCTATCTGCAGTAACATAAACAGACATGCAAGTACTGGCTGGGGAAGGCTAGGAGATAGCCATACAACTATATTTATTTACTTTTATTTATTTACTTAAGTAATATGCTCAACAATTTAGAAAAAGGGGGAAAAAAGCCTACAGAAATACCCAACCCCATTAACTCAAACTTTCCCGAAGTTCACATTCTTGTTCTATTGTTACTAGAATTAGGACTTAGTCAACAAATACATTAAGCTCATTTTTAATAGAAACATGTACTGGAATGCATAAATATATATTTGAAAATCAAAAGGATGTAGTAAGGAGTTTCATTTTGTAGTAGCTGTCAGGCATTATCTCTCACTTCTCAAAGGGTGACTTCCCAGAACTAATTTCAGTGAAAAGGCAAATTGCAAGGTGCTTTTTATCTGTGTTATGTGTATTAAAAGAAACAATGGTTTGTTACAGCCATCAAAATTTGATTTCAGAATGAGAGCTTCAGGCATTTAGGAAGCTGCCTCACTTCTTATGGTGAATACCAAACCAGTCTAAGCCTGAAGAAGAGATTAATTAGGGGAGGAAAACCAACATGCACTTGTGCTTCTAGGGGCCAAGAAGTCATTAAGATAAGACAGGTTATTGTGTAAGTTCTTTAAGGAAAAAAAAAAAAGGAAATCTCAAACATCTGGATGCCAGCAATAGCAATATATGGGAATATATGGACATTTTGTCTTATGGAAACTGAAAAATGGACTTGTTATGCTTCATTCACTGTTCATATGATGTGCTCCTTTATATTAAAAATTAAAGACAATCATGTCAATGCCTATGAAAGCAAAGTGGGGTTTCTCCTGTGGAAGCAATTGCTAAGGAAGACAGAGAGGCTCTTGCAGGCTGTAGAGGACAGCTTCCTCAGAGGGGTCTGGAAACCTATTGACTGAGAAATTCCTCAGACTGAGAAAAAGGGACTTCCTTTTAGGGAACCAGTTTTCACAAACAAGGAAAATAACCTTTCTAGCACTTGCTGCAACTTGAAGTCATTGATTCATCTGAAATCAAGTCAGGAAGCAAGGACCCACTGGCAAGGACACAGTAGGTGAGAGCAGGGAGAGTTATCCTCCATGTAGTTCTATTCTGTCTGAAAAAGTCACTTGAGAATTCTCAATTTAGAAAATTTATTCTTATTTCACATTAGTCTTTAAATAAAACTTTGTTCTTTTGGAATTTAAAAGCTTTTTCATTGTCTTTACAGATGTTATTGTAGTGGTCTTCTAAATGATGGGAGGGGAAATTATAGTTAGATCTACTTCAAATATTTAGCTGAGTTGGTTCCTGTCATGAAGAAGAATTATTGATTCTCCATATTCTGTGCGGGCGTATCAAGTCTACAAAAATTGTGTGTAGTTACAGTGTGTAGTGGGCACTCTTTCCCCAATAAAAAAAAGAACTCCTCTGAGCTGTCTTCAAAGGTCAGGCTTTGATGAGATTTGGTGCGACATAAACAGCTAGATATGTGACTTCCACTCTAAAACCAGTCCAGCTCTCAGTTAGAGACATTTAGGAGGTTCCTCTGTTTCTGAAATACTGAAAAATATTGCTAATTATAACTGTGTAGTTCTATTATCAGAACTCAGTGGCACTAATATTTTAAAAATAATTAATTTAGGACTTAAGCTGTAATGAAGAATGAGTGAAAGTGGTTGATATGACCAGAGCTCTTCCATCAGAGGTACAGCCAAGGCTTTTACCTGCTCACGTTGGTGACCAGACTGCCAATAGTTCTGTAAGCATGAGGACAGCAGGGCAAGTACTTGCATATTGCTTGTGCCTGGGAAGGATTTTCAAGATGCACCATTCTTCGTATTTTGTAAGCAGGTTAGACCACAAATCCCTTTTAGAGGGGGTGTTGTCAGCAATATTATTTGCACTTCTCTGGGGGCGAGTCCTTTTCAGAGCATGGCAGTACAGGAAGAAGAGGAAATGAAATCTCTGAATCTTCTTTTAGTGTCTTGCAAACAGTCCAATTACTAGGGTTGGAAACTTTATTTCCTATCTGAATATCATAGGAGAGCTGTAATGAAAGAAATGTAATTCATCATCCTTTCGTGTTCTGTGGGCAGCATTTAACAGTGATTTCACTCAATTTATCTTACAATGTACTTTTCTCCCCTGTCAATTCCTTAATATCACACAGCTTATTGTATAGCCTACCTGGCTCCCATGATTACAAGGTAACACAGTAATCTAGCATTTTGTGATGGAATGGGAAAAATGCACTCTTTAACTATTTACTATTTGTGTGGATTTCTTTTTTTTTTCTTTTTTTTTCCTTACATTGGAATATGATACATGGTTAAGTTCATGCAAGTAATTTTGAGGGTGGCTGTAGAAGACTAAATTTGAGTTTTTATTTCCATCTTACAACAGACAAGTTCATGGCCTTCTGCAGACTGCGGTGAAGACAAGGCACATTCTTTTTGGTCTCTTGGGAAAATTATCAACTTGTTTTCTGAGGGGTACCAAACCATTTCCTCCCCAGAACTTTTGTTACATGTCTTGGATACTCTTACGTGGAAGGCACAGGTGCGTCTGTACCCACAACACTCTTTCAACTTATAGTTGTTTCATAGCGCAGCTGCCATTGAAGCTCTGGGATTGCGGGAATGGGAAAGCTTTCTGGAACAGTTTAAAAAAAAATCAAATAAAAATTAAAAAAACACCAAAAATTGGAGGGAGGACTTTGTTCAGCTTTAGCCTATATAGGCAGCACTGCCCAAATTCAGCAGCACTGTGGTTTACAGCCGCAAAAGAGGGAGAGTCCTGTTTGGAAATGTCCCCCTCCTACATTCAGATGTTTCTTCTGGAAGAAAAATGCAACAAAAGATCTGGTTTAGCTGCTCTTCCTTCAGGTGGTGGAGATTTAACTGTGTGATTAAGCCTACTCATTTGCAAAGAGAAACGAAAGCCAACGCATGTGGTCAGAGTTGGACATTCTGAAGTGAATAGGCAGTTCCTGGCAGGTTTGAAATCAAGTTGCGTTTTTTTTTCTGGGTGCATATACATGCAGCTAACAATTTAATGTAAGATGTTTGCATTGGAGAGCTGTGAAGCCGCTTTTTTGAATCAAAGGATACTTTCATTTACGTTCTTGAGAGTGTTTTAGGGAGGTGGGTAATTTGTTGGCTGTTTTTCCCTATGATTTTGAGAGTCTTTCTGTCTTGTAATTACTGGATCTAGCCACAGGATATTCGAAAATAAGCAAATAAATCCTGAACTCTGCAAGCAACAGAGGATTTTTTGAAACCAGTTCAAATTTGCCAGTTCTTCAGCTCCTTTGCCAATTTAGTCAATTTAGTAGATTAAGGAAGATTAGTGTCTTCTGACTGTTTCACTAATAATTGAGCCAATTCCACTACTCCTGCAGACTTTTTCGTTTCATCTTGTTTAGTAATAGGAAGTTAAATCTACTACACAACCATTCTCAGGAGATGCATATGAAGGTACACTAAGCAGTTACATTTTCTGGATTTACTTATTGATTCATAGTTATTTTTACCACGGGTGTATTTATCTATTTCCTTGTGCAAACATTTGAAAGAAACCATATTTCTGAGCTCTTAAAGAATTAATAGCCATGATACTAGAATCACTAGTGAGTGTATTCAAAACTGAATTCCTTAGGAGTAGGGCAGCTTTATCAGCAGCTGGTTTTAACTTTGATGTTAGATGAGAATCTGACCTCATGGGTATCTAGTCGGTGACAGTGAAAAATCATAAAAGATGATCTGCATGCCCTCGTGAAGTGAGGCGTACTGACTGTTGCGGTAATTCCTCATGCAGACAGCTTACTGAATTAAACCTATGTTCTTTAGTTCCACAAGTGCTGAAATACAATCGATAGAGCAAAGTCCTTTTGTGCTTGTTAGAATAGAAAGTAAGGAAGAAAATACAAGATATTCTTCTCAGTTTGGCCATTATTCATTTACCACCGATGCACTGACCCTGCGCTGAGCTCTTTGATAGTTCCTAGTGGTTAGTTGCTGTTTGTGGAGTCCTCAGTTACAGTTATTCACGTAAATGCTTTGTCAGGTCCTTAAGACATTCCCAGAGAAGCGTGCGTGATAGCATCCGTAGTTCATAAAAACAACCAAAAAACACCTTGCCTTAATTTTAATTAGTAAAAACACAGAACTTTTAACCTTGGTAATTTCCACATGGGAAACTGAGCCAGTGAATGCACCCCAGCAGACACCAGACCTATCTGTTAGACAAACATGACCAGATCCAGACTTTGTTCTGGGTTCTTGCTATGTGAGCTGCTGTTCCTGCCAGCTGAGGGAGGGCCTATGGTTGGGCAATTCAAGGAGATCCAGTTCCAGCTGGGGTGCTTCAGGAAGAGAGACTAGGGTAGGAGTCTGGGGAGTGGGAAGCACAGTTGATTCTACCTTTAATAACTAGTATCAGAACTAGACTAGAAAGGCGAGGTCTCCAGCTGAGAAAATGCAATCAACTCCTTCATAATATCTGTCTGCTGTGAAGAGACCCTAGACAAAAAGAGTGATTTGAGTGTGCTGATCTGCTACTCCTAGTCATTAGTTTGGTTTTTCTTGTTTTATGTGTTTGTAAACTGGCTTAGGGCAACAAAGGCAACTTTTTCTTTGGTAGAGGCACTCTGCAACAAAGCTATCTTTATAAATAATGATGAGCATGTATCATCAAGGTCTTGTGATACACTTCAGATTGCCAACTGCAACTATAACTACTTTAATTATTAAAAGGTCATATTTTTTCTTTTTTTCTTTTTTTTTTTTTTTGTTCTGCAACTACCTAGAAAAACTAGACTGCATAATCTCAGGTATTTCTGTGTGAGTTCTGTTATTGCATTGACAATTGACCTCAGTGTAAGTGAATGAGATACCTCAAAAGAATTGAATTTCCAGTGGCTTCTTTCTTGCTGCATTGCAGAAACTGCATGTACTTTTAAGTACAATTTGCTAGAGACAAGCGCCTTTTCTTAATTGCTCAGCCACATAAGTGAGTTAATCTGTATATTATTTCATGTAGTCTTTTAACAATGTGGGTGCTATCCATCACTTGTTTTAAAAGAAAAAAAAAAAAAGCAGTAATTACATAGCCTAATTCTGGCTAAATAAACATACCTAGTTTTTAGTGCATAATTTATGCTAGCAGGAAGAGGCTCTATATTAAGACTGCTTAAGTGCTCTAAAGTAAGACTGCTTGCTGAATATTAGCCAATATCCAAACTGCAAAATAGTTCCCTGCCCCACAAAGTCACCCGGGAAGCCTGTTATCTTCCTCTCCCTCCCAAAGAGGAGAAAATCAACAGCTTAACATTTCTCCTCTCGAGGCAGCACTACCTGTTCCTAGCTGTCAAACCCAACAGATCCTATTCTGTTGCCAATGTCACTGAATATTCATGTGTTGAGTCTCAGGACAAGGAGCTGAGTGACTCTCTCCTTTTCTCAGGAATTTTTGTCTCAGCTGAGCAGTCTATAGGCACTTTTTCAGAGTTACCTTTTGGTGTCTGTCGTCTGGTAATGCTGGTTGTTTTTTTGTGATACTGTGGTTTCTGTCCCTAGGAGTGAAAAACTCTAAACCTTTGCAAAATACTGGTTGGAGTGTTAAAAGGAATTCAGCACTGCAATAGAGTTAATTCATCGTTATCTGTCTTCATTTGTTCACTCACTTGACTGAACAGTGCAGTATTAGACATGTTCTCTCTTGATTCTAGCAATTATGCTGTTCCCATTACCTTCCTCCATTATGAGCTATTGAAGGTGTAAGTACAGCAATGAGAGAAGATTTCTTGAAAGCTTTTTTTTAATGGTAAAAATTCTGAAAAGTTGGAAGAGAGTTTTATGGGTCACTTTGATCACTGGTCTAATAACATGCATTGGTAAGCTGCTGTTTTGAACATCTGAGTACTCTGTGTACATGCTGAATCCACTTGCTGAGCTTTTGGGGGTGTTTTTTGAATGAGCAATGAGAAATATGAGACTGATCACACACCTCAGTGATCATGGTGCTTTCTAACATAACATCTCTGAGAAATACAAAGTAAAAAAATAATCTTTTGTAGGGGGCAGAAAGAGTTTTAAAGCTTATGTTTCTAAGAATAAGTGATTCTTTTTTCCACAGAAAAAATTAATAGTGACAGGAAAACCTCAAAAGGGTCAGAGATTTAATGTGAAAACACGTGCAGTGCTCTGAAGCAACTTATCCACATCTGAGGAACCTTATAAATCCCAAGTAGAGATTAGTGGCTAGAATTTTTGTTAACTCATAAAATAATCTTTTGTTTTGAGCAGAGAAAAAGTAAAACAAAGGGTATATGGAGATGCACTTCAAAGCTACATCTCCTGTCATTTTAACAAAAAGTGAAGATCCAGATACAAATGTTCTTAATCACAGCAGCATTTACAGTAATCAGGATTACATTCCTTGTAGATGAAAGACCACAGAAAAATAAAATGCAGTAAAAGTGTCCTCAGAATTAGGGCCAAGAACTGGCAATCATCTCTTAAGCTGATAGGACCATTTATTTATCAAAAGAAGTATACCCTTTTTTAAATGAAAGAAGGTATTGGAGAGTGTTGTACAAGTCTGTGGGAGACTCTCCACTAACTGGCTCACAGAAGTTAAGCCAAAGCATGCAAAATTCTCTCTCACCTCTTGTGGCTCAGCACTGATTGCCCATTGTTAATATTCTGGGGTGCTACGTAGCTGTTCTGTGTATCTCTCAAACTAAGTTTCAACGTTCAGATATGCAGCTTTGAAATAATTAAGCTAGGAGAGAAGACCACTAAAATGTGTAGAAATTAAAACCTGTATTGCAAAATAAGCAAATAAAGACTAGTGAGACTATCTTTCTGTACTGAAATAAGAAGGGCTAGAAGTTACCTCTGAACTCTTACTCCAGAAGAATTTTTCTGACTTTACATAGAAGCTTGCTGTTAGGTAAATCCTGGACAGTTTTTCAATTAAGCTTCTTTACCTGCTGTTAGAGTCAAGCTAAGGACAAAAGTCAACTTTGTTGGTTTTAAAAGCCCAGCAAAATCTTTCTGCTTTCTTAGAAGTCCAGTTTCTTAGCAACAAGGAGTACTTGCATACACAACACATTTGGACTGTGTTTTAACAAAAGGATTTATTTCAATTACGAATTTTTCAAAACCATGTCAGTTTTCAGTTGCATGGGATAAGCTTGAATTTACGTTTCACATTCCAAATCTTCTTTTTCAGACTTTAAAATGCTTTGGCTTATCCATCTCTAATTTCTTCATATGGTTCTTTAAATACAAATTTCTCATCTCTGTGTTAGTGTCTAATGGTAATAAAAAAAATTTCCCTTAAATGAAACTTGACCTCATCTTTTGAATAAACCATAAGGAGAGAATGCTTCTTAAAATATCCATGGGACTATTATGAGCTATGGAGCAACATCTGGTCCAGTTTCAAAAGAAGACAGTTGCAGAAACATAACCTGTTCTAACCTCACAATTCCTCTGAATTTTGATGAAAACATTATTAGATGCTGTATCTTGTTCTTTCCCTGGGATAACAGGTATCTGTGGCATGTTTTGTAAATTTTTTTGGCTTTTTGTTAATACAAAGTATCCTTAATATGCTGTATCTATCAGTGTATTAGACCCTGTCAAAATAATCAGGGAAGCTTATAAGGAAAGGGCTACATGCTGGCCACTAGATGGTGCATTTATTTAATTTCATTAAAAATAGGTAATTTGAGGTGTGTCATGTTTAATAAGAAGGTATGAAGAAAGAATCAGTGAAATGTATCGACCAGTAATCTTTTATGTAGTTGTTTTCAAACAACTCCCCAATATCTATAGTTTAAAATGTAGCATTTTTTCATAGCTAGAAAATGCTGTGCTCTAGGGAAGATGCAGAGGAGGTTCCCGAGTGGATTACTACCTACATTTTATAGCCAGTGCAGTGTTTTGAGTAGATGATACATCACCATCAAGAGAATCTGAGGAATAAATATCTTTCCTTTTAAGACAATGCAGTGTTAATCAGAACTGTTGCAATGGACTTTTATTGATTTTAAGGATTTCCTGCCCAACAAATAATAAGGGGGAAGAACGCAGCATTCAGAGCAGAAAAGATACTGTAGGCTTTCTTAGCAATGGAGGGAAATTCATTAGTGAGGAAAGAAAAAATATTTATAAATATATATTATGAGACAGGAAAGATTCCCCCCCCACCACCATTCCACTGGTCAAAAACAAAACAAAAATCAGAAATGCAGAGCACTTGATGGGGAAAGGAGAAGGCCATGTTCAGTCATTGCATGTGTGCTGCATGTGGGCAGAATTTAGCATGAAGTTTTGAGCTTAGGCCAGTTTTCTGGGCTTGAAGAAAGGGGTTCAGATTGGTGTGCCCATTAGAAACCAAAACCAGGAAGAGAAACCCAGACAGAAACATATGTGCACCAAAGGCCAAGTCCCTTGTAGCAAGCCATCAACATTTGCTTTGGACAATAAGCCAGACCAGTAACAGTCAAGCCAGACCAGCACCCGTGAAAACTAGGACCCAGGGAAACATTTTAGAAACACCCTTTTTTCTAATGTGAAGTGATTTTT
Organism: Elanus axillaris; assembly: GCA_026212715.1. Lineage (NCBI taxonomy): Eukaryota > Metazoa > Chordata > Aves > Accipitriformes > Accipitridae > Elanus > Elanus axillaris. The sequence continues at coordinate 18,942,488 of JANZLQ010000050.1, forward strand.
CTCATGATGCTTGTGTAAGCAGTGTTCATGATACAACACTTACTCTGAAGTATAATTCGAATCTCATCTTGTAGTGTGTAAGTGTTGCTTCTCATGTTTACAGTGGGATGATGTGTGCTTCTGTTATCTCAGTGGAGATATAAATACTAGTCCGGGTCTCTGGCATCGCATGTAGTGCCTGGTCCACTATTCCATGACTCTTTTTCTTAATGTTTCTGATCACTTAAAAATCAAACCTTAAGTGAGATTATGAAATACTAAAAATATTTAGAGTAATTTAGTCTTAAAGCAGACATCAAAGCTGGCCACTCAAAATGGCACTGTATGCCAGACAGCTTTTGAAAATTTAACCCTGTTACTGAACAAGTGAGAAGACCAAGTTTTCAGAGGATGAGGAGAGGAGGAGTTAATAAAATTAATAATTATATTCTTGCTTTACAGGTGTCTCATTTTGTTTTGCTTCTGAAACCAAACCCCAAATTGATAACTTGTGCGTGCATATGTTTTTCTTTCTCATCAATATGTATCTCCGAAACATTGCCAAGAATGTAAGTCTAGATCCCTAGGAAGTTTGTATTTGAGGATTATTGAACTTTTAATTTTCCAGTATGAATTTTGCTTCTTCAATCGTAGTGCATCACATATAGTTTTTGAGGGGAACGTTGACCTGTTGTAGCCCTGGAGATGGCAATTTGTAAACTCCTGCTCCACAAAGCCCTAGTTCAGGGTTGTCTTGATGTCTGTGTCACACTCCAGAATAAAAAAACCAAGAAGCAGACTATAAATGTAATACTGATATCTATACAATAAATTGGATTCATCGTACATATTTTACACTTCATTGCCATGCAGCCTAATAATCTATTCCAAAGTGAGGGTAATGCTTCTTTAAGCAATTACTTTAATTCCTTCTTGCCCTTTTTTAGAAATGCAAAGTGTGATTTTCACCACTCAGCAGCAAATATGTGTCTTGTGTTGCATAGTGAAGCAGACTACCTTTAAGGCAAGCTTCAATGTCCATGATATCATGACCCTAAATAGGTATAAATCTGGGAAGTATAGAGAATGCAAAAAGAAAAGTAGCCAGATTTTAATGGGCCATGCAACTTGTCTTCAGTTCCTGGGATTCTGGAGAGATTAAGTACTTTCAAGTAGTACTTTATACAGAAGACCCTTCATTGGTTATTGTTAGAGAATGAAATGGAGTAAATTTTTTGTCTTTTTTTTTTCCTGATTTAACTTTCATGATAATTAAATACACCTGGCTCTAGCTAGGCAGAAATGGGGATGAAAATTAAATGCACATTAGAAAAAGTAACACTTAAAATTAGAGTAATGCCTCAAATGCTGAATTCCAAAAGGAATTCAGCTGTTGTATATGAAGATTTTATTGGCATTCATTTAGAATGACCTGAATAATTTATTGGTGCCTTTCTGCTTGTCTACAGTGCATTCTGATACACCCATAATAAAGCCTTAATGTCCTCGTTGGAAATGGTAGTAGGAGTAAAAGTGTCTCTCTCATATTAAATATATAGTACGTTATAAAAAACAGAGAGTTTCACAGAGGTGGTTATAAATTATGAGTTATGAAATGCAGACAGTTGATGACAAATGAAAATCAATGGTAAATTCTGCAGCAAATAAGAATAAGGACAAGAATAAGCAGTTTAGTATCTCGAGGAAAAAAGAGCTTAGCTTTGATTTAGATAGGTTGCTAAGAAGGGAGAATAATGATTCAGAAGGCAGATATGTTTGAATAAATACTAATTTAGTGCTTGCAGAAAGACTCTCGATGGTGTTTTCACGTCTCCAAGTTGAGTGTACCTTCTAGTTCAAGAGTATCTAGAGTAGGTACCAAACAGCAAAGAATCAAGATATGTGTCCAAGATATTTAATAAAAAGGACTTAAATGCAAAAGAAAGAATTATTTGCATTCCGGAGTCTTGGGATGCAAAACATCCAGGTAAGGGGGATGTGTGGGGGGGTGTGAACTCATGTGCAGCTGCCACCTTGTGTCCATTGCCAGCCCCATCTCCTGTTGATGGGCTGTTTTTTTGGCCATGATTAGGCATCTTAAACCATCATTTTGTGCGTGCCATGCCTGGGCATAGCCATATGGGCAACTTCTAGCAATGAACTGGTTATGAACTTGCATTGCAGCTGACAGTCTGTGGCACACAAGTGGCACCCATCAATTGCCTTTCAGCTCTGCACTGTTTCTCCAGTGCCCTGCTCAGTGTGCTCCCTGCTTTCTGACCTCCATCCATTGTTTAGGGAGCTTAGAACCAGGGTCTGGACTGGACAGTGCGGGCTGAATTCAAGAAAGATGCTATATGGTTAGTTTACTTCCCTTCAGATCTCAGGCCTATGGTTTCTTATTTTGCTATGAAAATAAATGATTCTGAAACAATCTTACATTCAAGGATCTCAGAAGATTTAGAAAGGTAATTCTCTGAGTTAGTGCTCCCAATGTATAAGATGTTTTACAATACTGATGATGTTCCAGATAATGAAGAAAAAAGCTCCAGCAAGGTGAAGAGCGGATGTCCCAAGATGCCTCTGTCATGCTTTCTGCTTGTTGCTGAAGTGTGTTGGCACAACAGGATCAGAATAGAAATGGGGCAAGTTGCAGCATGGTATTATACAGTTTGTCTCTGACTTTCTTTTGTTTTCTGAGGGTCTAGTTTCATCAAAACTACATATTATTGATTTTCATGTTTTGTTAAATATAAATGATCTTTGACACAACTAGATAGCTTAGGAAAAACAGCAAGTGATATTTCACAACCTGTAACTTTCTCTTGGGCAAGTGAAACTGTAAGGTCGAGAGGAGCTGCAAGACATTGTGGAAAGACTAAATAAAATTATAGCAGTTATCCAGTGCATTTTGGTTACGTATGCCCCAATACCCTAAAACCAAACAAAAGCCAGTAACAAAAAAATCTGCTAAACTTTTAAAAGGTGTTAGGAGATTACTTCAGTTGTGATCACTTTCAGTATTCAGTTTAATTCTTTTCTAATGGAGTCTGTAAAGGTGCTGAGCTCTGACTTGACAGGCACTATTGGGAGAAATAAATTTTCTAAGACTATTCAACTATCAAAAAATCTTATAGCTTTTTTTTGTCAGATGTTGCAGGTAGCAGATAAAAGGCTTTTGTTATTGTAACACCTTATAGCATGAAGTTGATCTTCAACTTTAAATGACCATTCTTAGTTCAACTGTGGAAAAAAACCTTGATAAATGTATTCAAAATATCTTCCAAATAAACCATATATGATAAAGGAATTCCAGTAGAATTCGGTTCTGCAAAATAAAGTTAATTAAAGAACAATTAACCACTGAGTATTTTTCAACTTAGTTAAAAAAAACCCCACAGCTGAGTACGTGTAACTTATTAGAGACTTAAAAATGTGCAATTTGGGCAGTTTTTCTTTTTTGTTGCTTCATTGTCTTGGAATATATTGGAAGACAAGTAGATCTCCACCTTAGAGAGAAGAACTGAGTGAGTTTTAGATCCCTGGGATTGTGGAGAGCTAGAATATTATTGTTCTGAAGTACTGTGCACATGAAATAAAAAGGGCAATCGGTTTACAGAGCTGTAGTAGAGCCCACAGATAAAATACTTAAAAGCAAATTTTTACTTTTTGCAGGCATTCTAACCAAATTTATTAGAATTTTCAGGATCTGAGTAGTTCTAGGTGGGTAATGTATAAAAAACCCACTGTTTTGCTGTGAAATTTAGGAAAAAAAGAGTGGTTTTATCTACCACAGCCATGAGGAAGGGTAACAATGTAATTTCATCGAAAAATGAGAAAACACAATTGCACGAACAATGCTTAGCTGAGAATGTTGCACTCAATAATAGCAACCATCCCTGCTATACAAGGAAGGATTTAGGGTCTGGCAGACAGTAAAGAAAAAAAAATTTTTTCATTACCAGAAGTGTTATATATTTAATCCTCTTTCCCCAAAAGCATCTGTAAAATGAGACCAAGAAATGCTAGAAGCCATTTTACCTCTCTGAGGAGCAAGATGTGCATTGACAGTGATAGCAAGTTCTATGCCAAGCAACAAATAAGGAAAGCATTACACTTTCCAGAGTTTGAAAAAGCTTAGATAGGAATGCCGTGGTTAGCACTGATGTACACAACACAATTTCAACACTTGGCATCCTGTCCTCCTTTCTGGTGCAGAGTGACAGATGTTCACTGTCTAGAGCAAATGTGGCTGAAAGTTTATTAAAAACTGTGGAGTTGCTTAGAATTTTTGGATATTACATTGTACAAGTATATGGAGTGATGGGTTTTGTTACTTTTGTATAGCTATAGACTAAACTTATAAAGGATGTGTTATATAATAACCTTAATATAAATTAAGTTGCCTTCTGCAATTATGTAGAGATGAAGCCTTCATGAAAAGAACAATAGGTTCAGAAGTTTTCCTTTTTTCTGAAACTGCTGGAAGCATTGTCCTTCTGATTTCTGGAAACATCATTATAATTCCAGGGTGATATCCCGTTGGTGAAAGTACTAGGGAGCTGTCCTCAATTGTGCTGATGGTAAATAAAAGTGATTTCCATTGTATCTGACATCATAGGGAAAGAATTTAACAAAATTGTAACCAAAGTTGATTTTCAAAGAAAAAAAAGCCCAACCAACAGTTATTTTGCCACTAATTTTGAATTTTAAATAGCTAATTTTGGAGCATCATCCCCACTTCAGTGTAAGTGTGAACATAGTGTTGGAAGAGTGAGGGAATATGTGTTTTAGTATCTTTACCCAGCAATGGATGGGGTGGATATTTTAAATTGCAGTCCATCCAACTTGTGTATTGGCTTCTGCTTTCTTAAGGTAACTGTTCCTTTCTGTCATCTGGAAACTAATCTGAAATCTCTCCATTTCCAGCTGGGTGTTCTGCTACCTGTTTCAGTACCCTTCCTCTGCTCCAGTCCTATAGCAAAGACATCAGAAGAACTGGTATTTTCCCTGTCATTTTAGCTTAGTGTATTAATATAAACTGAAGTTTTATACAGTTGAAATAAATACCCTGGTCTATGATCTGCAGCAGCTAAGTCTGATTGGAATTCTGCTCTGAAACCATAACTTATTCAAAAACTAGTGATGATGAATGATTTTTAAAATACATGGATGAAGAAGTGAGAATGCCAGTGGTTAATTATATAATGTAGACACAATGTTATGGGTATTGTAAACCCCTAAGTGTTCAGATATGAAATAGAAGTATCAGACATTCTGTGTTTCTTATTATTTTACTTTCAATTACCTACAGCATATAATAGTCTTCTTGGAGAGCTGGCAAATAGATCTTTTTGGAATGGAAATGTTTTCTAGTATATGTTTCCTCAATGCCTTTTACAGCTACCCATTAATCATCTCTCTGAATTACTCTTTTGGGAGATAAAAGAAATTTTGCTGTGCACACCCTGATTTCATATCTATGCTTTAAATAGCATTTTTTTTCCTTAATGCTGCTTAAGAATATGTCAAAAAAAGTATGTGATCACTGTACTTCTCATATTTACACAAGGTGAATTCTCAGGAGCATTTTCTATCTAGAGTTATAGAAGAAGCTATTGGAAAAACTTCCTACATAAAAAAAACAAAAACCAAACCCAAATCTTGCTGTCTGTGAAAGCCTCTCATTCTGTGTCATAGATTCTCTTTGGGTTTAATTGACAAATTATTAGAAAGATGTCTTATTTCTATGGGAAAAGACCTAATACTACTTGTCAAGACACTTTTAACTAGTGACTTTAAATAGAGAGCTACCACTGTTCTTTAACAGTGCTCTGGCCTCATTGTGTGAGGGGAAGGGAATATAATACATCTCTGTTTAATGCATAGGAATCATTCAAAACATGATTTTTAAATGAATGTATGAATACTAACAAACTGGAAAAGTACCTGCCAGAGATTGAAGGAGTTAATGTCTCAAACCTTGTGGTGGGGCAAGTTCCTCTTAATGGCCCACTCTGCAGAATAACAAACCTGCCCAGAAATTGGAACGTGGCAGTACCCTAGTTTGTTTAATGTCAGACCTCTCTTATTAATGAGAGCTACCATTTACTAAACTACCAGGCTATGAAGTTTGTAGTTTGAATTTGTGAAGTGGGAATCCTAAAGGTATCAAATTTAAGAAAAGAAGAAATCCTCTCCACAGTACAAAATATGATCCTTTACATAGAACAAATTCACTGTCCTTTCTTTAAGTGATGAGTTCTGAGTCATTAAAGACTTTCTAGCTTTAAAGATGGAGTGAGAACATGTTAGTTTTTAAGTGAGAGTTAACGTTTGCTGGAAAGTATGCTTTTGCCCAGTAGTCAAAACTACTTAGGAATAGAAAATATACCAGAGGAAATGGACTAATTTTATACTACTGTTCTTAGAAGGGTTATTTTGAATTTCACACAATATTTTCAAAAGTCACATAGTCAAACTTCTTTCAAGCTGCTTATAGGAAAAGATGAAAAGAAGTAATAGTGGGAATTTGAGAACTGCCTAGGTGCCCAGCTCCAGTGGAAATGGATATAAAACAGGGAAACAGAGAGAAGCTAAATTAACCTATACAACTGCCACATATCTTTTCAATGGTTATTGTGCAGTTTTGGCTGCAGTACTGTTAACTGGAATAATGGAAAGTATGGAAAGTTTTCCTTAAAGAGAAACATGTGTTTTTTTCCAAACTTTTCACTTTGGTTACAGATAGAAATCCCATTCACTTCAACAAGATTCCTGTGCTAGCTTCTTTAATACCTTCTTGGTTAAGCTGGACCAAATTTAACTTTGCTGCAAATTTGTTGATATCTGAAGATGCAAACTTTTTTTTTTTTCCTCTGGCTTGTGGTTTTTTTTTTTACTTGAAAGAAATTATCTGTATTTATCTAATATTCAGCCGAACATGGCATAACCCTGAAAAAAATTAAGTGATTGACCTGAGAGTTTTCAGCTGCAAAAACTTCTGGGCATCTATTACCTATGTTTTTCCTATCATAAAGAAATGCATGGGTTACAATTTCTCCTGAAAGAGATCATGAAAAAGGTTTTTGATTTCATTTGACCTTGTGGGGAAAAAAAACCAGCCATAACTTAAGTGTTGCATAAACCAGGTCAGCCTAGGAAACAGTAATCCAGTAAGAAAGCTTCCTGGGGTGACTGCATTTGTTGCAGAGGTCGAATTTACCTATTTGTCATTGATTTATTTCAGTTAGTTTATTAAATTATAGGTTTTCAGACTGCTTTAGCAACCATCTTTTCATCATCTTTTGTGCTGTGCATGTGAGACAGCTGCGCTCTTAGCTTTCATCTCTCATCGACGTGGATGTGAAGTGTAAGACCCGTTGCAGTCTTTGGAAGTTTTCAGTGAAGTGCTGGCTGTGCAGTCTCTACTTGTATAAATAATTTTATTTAGCAGTTTAATTCTTAAAATTTAACACTTCACATTAAAATTAACTATACTTTTGGGGATGATGGGGAAGACTAATGTACTGATTGTTTCTTGTTTCCATGCTTTAAGTTGGAGTATATATTCCTGTTCTTTCCAATAACTCTTATTACTTCTAATTGTTTCTAGGATTCAGGTTATTCTTCTAGTATAGCAGTGATGTTTTTTTAAAGCATAAAAACCTGGTATATGTTTAATATTTATAATGTTTATATCAACGTCGAACTTCATTGTTGAACTAAAGAATTAACAGTCAAGTAGGTGTTTTCCTCTTCCACCACAGGGAATGCTTGCAGAAACCCATGTTTAGTGCACTCTAAATAAAGGGGTAGATCACAGATAAATGACTTGCAATTTCTTTTTCTCCCACTTTTTCTTTTTTTTATTTTATTTTTATTCTTTCCAGTTGATTTGAATAGCAGGTGGGAAAAAATATTATAGAACTATATATGCTTAGGCTTTAATTGTCACTTACTTTCAAATATTGCAGATGTTATTAGGAATCAAAAAGAATATATAAATAGATTTCATCCAAGTTGCAAGAATGTATAGGGTTGGTAATACTCATTTTAGATCAGAGGAGAAACTGAAGTATGTTTTAACTAAGGTGAAAGGAACTACACTGATGCTATTGAGAACAGAGAAAGCCTTAGTTCTCACAGGCTCCTAAATTCCCAGATTAATTGTACTGTTTTGTCACTAGATACCATCTCATAAATGTGGATTGGACCACAATGTTCCTGGAAAAAGCTATACCAAGCTTGATTCATTCATTACAGGTGAACTGCATCCTTAGGGTGCAGGCAGCTGTGACCATTCAGTGCTCAGAAGGAAAAAAATGTGTGTGACTCACTTCCCCCTCTTTCTTCCCAAGGGTGTACAAGTGCATTGTTTTTTTTCTGATGCAGTGCAGTGCTCTACCAATTTTGCTCTCACTCCACCAGCCCTGATGGAGCCTGTACTACCCCTGGAACGGCAGTCTGCATACCCTTTTACAGCATGCCTCCATATGGGTTTTTCAGCAGAAACCAGACTATCCAAAGCCTGTACCAAGCCTGAAATATTTCTGTGTGCATAATTTTCTTTATGCCAATGTTGTGTCTCTTTGTGTGATACTAATCTCTTTAGATTTGGTTTGCAGCAAGAGCTCTGTCTAACCCTGTGTTAGACAATAGTTGTCAGATGGATTGTGCTTTTTTTGTGTATTCATGTAGGGAACATTCTGCTGGAAACAATAGAATAGGGCATGCACACATTAGAAGTATATGATCTTACATGTAGAATGAAGACTCAACTTTTTTCTGCAGGTTGTCACAAATTAACGTTGGGGCTGACAGAAGTGTTTCATCTCATTTGGTTAGTTAGATCAGATATCTCTGTGTGGCAGCTGTTTTCAAAAATGTGTTTTTTCTCTTGCATCAAACTTAATAATAATGATGAAGTATTTCTTTCTAGATATGCTACATCTTATTTACTGAAACTTGGTTTTCTATAATGTTCCTAGAAAAATGGAAAAGGTGACATGAATCTACAGTTTAAACTATAGTGGTATGAATCCCAATCCAAGCACAAATGTATTCAAATTAATCATCTTTGCCAATGCTTGGTCACAAACAGTGGCCATTCCCTGTGCTGAAAACTTTTCTTGGAAATATAAGGAGAAAAGAGTTCATGACGTTGATCTTGCCCCTAGAAACTTGGGCACGTAGACTCCATTCACTTAGTGCATCTTGCAGTGAAACCCTTCTGCACTCATCTGTAGGTGTCCATGCAGACGTCTAGAATGACTGCAGTGGGTCTGCTGCTCAAGAGGTTTGTAGAGATAATTTATGTGACCAGTCAAGGAGATGTAAGTGTTGGTTATTGAATTGGGGGGGGAAACCTCAGCCCCTCACTGTAAAGCTTTTTATAAAGAGCTCTTTGGCCTCTAGGTGATACTGTGTACCTAATACTCTGCTCAGTCTCTAAGCCAGAAATTCCCTTCCAGCTCCCCCTTCCCTTACTGTAATTAAGAGCAGAGGCTGTCTGTTTTGAGTAAGCATTCACAACCCTGAAAAGAGTAAATGGAAGACTGTTGTTGTTATTCAAAACAATTTAAAAAAAAAATACAGAAGGATAAGACTCAAAGGTAAAAGCCATGAGTGCTATGATCATGGCTATGCAAATGCTTATTTACAGTTTTATCACCAAATCTGGGATTGCAGTAATTCATGCTTTGGTTGACATTTCCTCACAATGTCTGGGATGATGGAAGGCTGGAGAGAAGGTTCTCCAGCGTTTCTCTCCTGGAATGCATATTTATAGCCTGGCTTTAAAAAAATCACTTTGAGCCAAAAACTGGCATTCAGGAGCAAAGATTATGTGTAAATATTCCAAACCCGTATTGCAAACAGATGGGTTTGGGGGGATTTCGCTTTTGGGTTTACTTCATTTGTTTTTCCTAAGCTACTGGTTGAGTAAAAAGCAAAAAAAACCAACCCAAAAAATCCCAGCATGAACTTTTCTTGTGGAGTGTGTGCAACTAGTTCACAATAATTGCTATTTTCCCCTACTGCATTAAAGGGGCAGTCCCATGCAATACTAGGACTGCTGCTTTGTATTTAACTTGTCAGTTATATTTGACAGAGATGGATTGCAGAGGGCAGCATTTAGGGCTATCATTGAAGTGTGGTATAAATGGGATAAATCTTTACACCAGCACATTTCAATATCACAAACAGAGATGCCAGTGGTAATCCTCACTCTGACACCTTCTGTGAAGAGCAAAACAACAATAAATGAAAGAGTGATAGCTCCAAACCTGAAAAAAACTAGTGGACTTAGTACGTAATACAGACTTGGCTCATGTAGAATAAAATTACAGCAAGGTTTTTGGGATAGGGACTGTAAGTTTTCTAAGAAAACTAAAGCTTAAGCACTCATTTACTTGAAGTTACACCAGCTATAGTTATATCAGGGGAACTAACAAGTCTTATACCTCTCCCTCTCTTTAAAGCTAGCTGGTATAGTAGACATGCTCTTGGATAAACAGTACTGGAAAAATCATACAATAGCAGCCCCTTACCCCAAATAGAGTTTGCACGTACCCTGAAGTTGTGTGATAACAAACTTCATAGCTGACTTCAGCTTTGTGTGTGCGAAAGAGATGACGTGCTCTGGCAGGTAGTTCATTCACTAGTTTGCGGGTGTTGGGAAATGGGAAGGTAAGCATCTTGTTTAGAGCCCATTTGAGCTTCTGCAGGTTTTCATGAGAAGGGCTTCATAGTACCTGGCTTGGATGTAGCTTCAGATGTAGTATCTGGCATTTTTGCTGTAGTGGAAAGTAGCAGTTTTTCCCTGAGAGGAGGTAAGGGAAAAGTTGAGCTTTCATACTATACTGATGAACAGAGTATGTATATATGGCTGTGATAGTGATTTTAGTTAGCTTGTATTACATCCCTCCTCCCAATTTTCTTCGTTGTGGTGAATGAAGGGGCAAAAAGAACAGTTTAATATTGTAAGATAAATAAAGGAAAATACTAGACTTTAAGATGGTTTATATACATTAAATCTGTTACAACATAAAAAACACAAACCAGATAAGACTCAGTTTTCATAATGGCCACCAATTCAGAAATTATTTGGTGACTGATGAATCAGTAACTCTGACCATAAAATGACTGAAATTCTGATTATTTTTCTTTTCTTTTAATCCATCTTTACTGCTGGGGAAGGGGAGGGAGTCAAAAGGGTTTTAGACAGCTAGGGTGAAATATGAAGACCTACTGTGAAATACTGGTTAACAACAGATAAGAAAAGGCCTGAAGATGTTGAAAATTTGAGCACATGCAAATCAGCAGTCTGGATGACATAGATTTTATGATACTGAGGGAATGAGATAATGAGTGTGCAGAATTACTGTGAAGCATATTCAACAAGTAACAGAGAACCTGAATACTAAGATAGACCTTAAAGGGTGAAATAGAAATTAAAAAATGGAAATGCTGGGATATTCACATAAAAAAAGATACTGAGATGTATGATTGGTATTTTCCCTTCCTTCCTTAAGAAGGCAATGGAACAAATATGAAAACAAAAATAGGTAGCCTTTTCTGGTTAAAAAGGCCCTAGAGCAAAAGGTTAATATAGTTTCATAAAACCTAAATTTTCCTTAATAAGCTTATGGTGCAGGTTTACTGCTTATTTAGCTTTTTGGATAAGAGCAGCAGGTTTTTAATTAAAGAGGAATATACTTGATTTTTTTCTTGGAATACTTTACAAAACTTTACTATTTTTTTTCATAGACATTACTATTTATATGGTATTTCTATTTGAAATGACCTTGGCATAACTATGAAGAATGTTCTCATATTTACATACTGTAAACAAAAGGCAGAGGCAACAGAAAGGCTGTTGGAAAGGATGTCTAACTTCTACAAAATCTCATATTAATAAGCCTTATTTAATATCTTTTTGAATGATCAGGGAAAGACAGCAGATTTTCAGTGGAATGCCTAAATGATACTACAGAGGACAAAACACAATAAAAAGGATTTGGGGAGATTAGAAAGATGGGCAAGGAAAACAACAAAATGAGATTCAGCTCTTGAAAATGCAGGCTGTGGGAAAGTGGCACAATCTCAGTGGAAGGCAGGAACCTCAGGAACTATGGTGACAAATGAGATTTGTGGCTGATAAGGGGCAGTAAATTAAATACAACTTCACAATGAAATAGGTAGGCCTCCCTAGGAGGTGCTGGCATAGTTTGCAATGTCACAGTGTAGGACAGTAATAACTCTATAGATCTTTGCTGCATTTCAAGTGAGGCTGGTAATTTGAATGCATTCAAATTGAGCCGCGAATGGGAAGGGGCATAACACTACCAGTTTTTCTTATAAAGAATGATATATCCTCGTAAAAATATCTTATAACTCTTATGAAGTACTTTTTTTTTCCTCTTCACTTCTTGATCTTTTTGAGTGATGAAAGTGGGGAAGAGAGCAACCTCATCACATATCATCTTTTTCCCCTCTCATGTCACCTTAAATTTGTCACTCTTCCTTCAGTTATATTTTTAGTTTTACTACAGAGTCACTGGCTATCAGCACTTCTAGTGCTAGCCCTGTCAGACCTGTATAGTTGATATTTATGGGTCCTTCTTGGGACATGTTTTATCTGATTGCACTGGTTGCATTCCCCATGGTTCTGCAGCACCTGGAGTTTGAATGCAAATTCCAGTTCATTGATGCCCTCTGAGCTTGCACAGAGAAATGCCCCGGCCCTCCAAAAAGTCAACCTCCACGTGTCACTTGGTACCATGCTGCACAGGACAGAGAGGCTAAGGATGGCTCGGTATGTGCACATGTGATGGAGAAGAGCTGTTGGATGTAGGAAAGAGGAGTCCTGGCTTTTCCTTTCTGTAACAAGTTAATGTGCTTTAGAGGATATTTGTCTCTCTTTGGTTTTTGTTGTTGTGGTGTTATTGTTTTTGCAGCTTACTACTTTTTCAGGATTAGTCACAAGTTTATGAAAGGATGTATTTTTATGCTGAGCTTGCCCAACTCCTTTTATTGGCTGTTAACACTAAAACCTTACAGTTTTGAGGAAAATCTGTTGCCTTTTCAAGTTCCCATTCTCACAGATTGTGAGTTGCGTCCTACATAATGTCACATAGAAGTGGTGTCATTTTATACAGGCATAAGGGGAAATTGATAGGTTTTTGCTTATACTGTAGAATGTGAAGCCAAATGTGTTTTGAAACAGTCCAGCCATTAAAAATTGAATAATGCTTAGAGTGTGCATAAGTTTGAGTTACATACCCTCTTTCTCGATTCTTCTATTAAATGAAAGCTGTTACACTGTTTTAGTTTGTCCTATGGAAAACCCTTGACCTCTTCATGCATACAGATGGGGGGGGGAAGGGGAGGGGCACAAAAAAGTTAGCCTTCAAGGTAGTTCTTGACTTGTAGCTTTTGTAGGAAATGGTTTTCTTCTAAGCTTGTGTAAAGCATGAAACTAAATAGTGTTCTGACTAAATTTTCTATTTAAAAAACGAGCATGGGAAGTGACAAAAAGGCCTCTGACATTTCTGGGGTTTTGGGGAGTGTCTTAGCAAAGGAGACTTGGGTTACTCTACATTTTGTGAGTAAGCACTGACATTTTCTTACAAAATGTTAGTTTGAATTTTTTTTTTAAGAGAAATAAACTTTGTCTTTAACAAATATAAAATGCTGCAGCTTTTCCAAAAAATGTGGGTTTTTTATATATATATATATATATATATATATATAAGCAAACTTGAGTTTTATCTCAAGTGCTTGTCACAAGATTCTGGGCTCAGGTAAGATATCCGAATACTCTTATGATTCAAATCTGAACAATTTATGCAAACTATGTTAAAGCTACCTACATTATCAATACGCCATGTGTGTCACAGTTATTACTGATCTGAATTCTGATTTTGAGCTTCCTTTTAATTAATTTGGGGATTTTGTCAGTAAGCCCAAATCTAAACTTCATTTAAACTGCATTGTTTCATGAAGACTCCCCTTACAGACCATAATACTTTCTTCCTTTCACCTTGGTTGCCAATTCCAATACAGGCAAAATAAAAATATTTATGCTAATGCCTTCCTGACAAAATGCTGAATTTGTATTTGCCTCTAAAAATGAAATTCTGCCTTTGAAGAAAATCATGACATATGACTATAATGTCTTACCCACTTACATTTTTCAAACTGTGTTTTTTACGTACACTGAATTCATTAACATGTTTGTCTTCTTTTGAACAAATTTGTAAAATGTTAAGGAACTGGAGCTGAAGCTATACATAGGCCACATTTTGTCTGACCTTCCCTTCCTTTTCTGAATACTTATTTAGGCAACTGGAGCATATCTTTAATGTATGATTTTACATCTGTCTTGTCCTTTAATTTCCAGTCTTGTCAATGAAAACAAACAGGAGGTAGAGAAAACTGGGAGGGGAGTTGAGGTGGGAAGGAGGGAGGAGAGGGGGGAAGGTGTTCTCAGGCTTGGGTTTACTTCCCAATATCCTTGTTTTGATTTGATTCGTAGTAAATTAATTGATTTTGTTTCTTCCCCAAGTTGAGCCTGCCTTGTGCCTGTGACCCTAAGTGGGAGTGATCCCTCCCAGTCCTTGTCTCAACCCACGAGCATTTCTTTGTATTTTCTCCTCATCCCACTGGGGCTGGGGAGGGAGTGAGTGAGCGGCTGCCTGGTGCTTTATTACCAGCTGGGCTGAAACCAGGACAGTCAGTCTTTGAATTTGTTGCACAGTTGGATATCTGCCACTCAGGCTAGTGGAGTAGATATGGCAGATAGCTGTAATAAGTAGTCGTCCTTTGCAAAGGTGAGCTATTCACCTAGTCAGTTGAAGCATACATTTTGGAAGGCAATTTGAAGTCGGAATGTTGTGAGTTGAGAGTCTCAGGTTGTACTCCCTGTTCTATGGGAAATGCTTTTTAACAGTCAAATCTTTCTCCATCCCCACCTCTTATTTATTGCTTACTGATGGGAACAATGTCCCCAGTTCCCACACCAAATACCCATCTGCTCTACTTATATTGTATTTTCATCATCTTGTCTATTATGACAATCTCAGCTCTTCCAGTCTGTCTCCTCACAATCTCCACTCATGTCATTGTCTCTCAGTATCTTAATCCGGTTATCTTCCAGTTGCCGGGGTACATAGCTCTTCTTTTCCTAGTTCCTAGCCTATGCTATTTTCACCCCTTGTTGCCAGAGATTAACTGTGTGAGAAATTGTCTCTTTGTCCCAGCCTTAAGAAGCACCATGCCCAATGCATATGTTTGCTACCTCTCCAGGGAGCCTGTGATGGGTAGTATTTGTTTTTCTCTGGATGTTCACTACTATGTTATATAACTTGAGAAGAGTGACCACCTTGTCCTGAAATGTGTGGTGGGAAGGAGATTGCACAGCATCCTCTGGCTCCTGGGGAGCTCCCTGTCCCTCATCTTCTGATGTCTGGCCCTCTGCTCCTACCTGTGCAGTGATTCCCCTCCGGATCTTTTCTACCTGCTTCTTTTGTGACACCTTCTGTTTCTTGGGAGCTTTTCTGTCTATAACATTCTTGGCTGCTCCCCAGAAAATCAGCAACAGTGTTTGCTCTTCAGGAAATCACAGACTTTAATGAAGCAAAGCTTTGAAACAAGTATTCCTCTGCAAGGAATTTCTGGCTCCAGGGAGAACTGATTCTAAACCTGCCTCACTTCCCCATATTCTCTCTCACCATGCTGCTTTGAAGACTCTCTATTTAAAACCTAAGTGTGCCAGTATTATGGTTTAGATTCTAATAAAATCTGGATTTCTTGGTTATCCATGAGGAAATAACTGTAAAAAGATCTAGGTAGGCTTACCTTACAGCTCTGACTGACTTTAGTGTACCATTACAGAGTCAAAGTGTTACACTGTGCCCATGGAAATAAAAAGTTACAATGGTTGGTAGCTAGAACAGACTTTTGTAGGATCAGGCGCCTCTTTGAGAGGAGGATGTGTGCCCATGCTAAAATTAAGCCTCCCTTGCAGGGTGTGAAGTCCCCACACTTAGCAAATGAAGTCATTCTGAGAGCTGGACAGAACAAGGTAAGTATGTTTGCATCTGGGCTGTCTTCTGCAATGTGCCACGGTGTGCCCCAGGGAAACGAGACTGAGGGACTCTTCAAAAGTGATGTCTGTTCTGTTCTTCTTTCTTTTGTATATCCCTTTTCCTTTGCATGGAAATCAAGGCATTGAGAGAGGGGGAGAAAACAGCATTTTACTGGGTTTCATCTTGAGTTATAGTCATTAAGTGGGTATGCTGTGATAGGAGAGGGAATTGAGGCAGACATCTGGCTATGGAAAATTTTGTCTCAGATGGCTTAATTTACCAGGGTTTTATATGCATCTAAAAGTAGAATCTTATCAAGAAGAGAGCAGGACAGCTTCAACTGCTGACATTTTTACCTGCCTTCTTGATACCTATTTACAACCCCTGGGTGGGTATAAACTACGTAGATGATCCAGGCAGAAGCTTAAACACATGCTTTTTAGGTGTGTGAGTAATCCACCATTGATTTTAATGAGACTCAGAACACTTGAATGCTTTTCTGGACTGGAGCCTGAGGTTAAAATCACAGTCCCAATGAAGTGACTGTGAGTGCATGCACAATT
>JANZLQ010000050.1:18967892-18984349 GCA_026212715.1 Elanus axillaris
CATTTGTATATTCCAATCCTTTTACTATTACTGTTGTCATTTTATTAGTGTTGTTATCATCATTATTACTTTCTTCTGTTCTATTAAACCGTTCTTATCTCAACCCACGAGTTTAACTTCTTTTCCTAATTTTCTCCCCCCATCCCACTGGGTGGTGAGGGGAGTGCGTGAGCGGCTGTGTGGTGTTTAATTGCTGGCTGGCGTTAAACCATGACAGACATGCTACATAAATAAGACTAAAATATAACTAAAGAGAAATATGAACATTTGTAAAAGTACACCGTTTCACTAATGCAAGGATAGTACTTCAAAGGTTTTCCTTAAGCTGTAGGCCAAATTCAGATTCCCTACTTTTCCTGGACTCACATGAGTAAAAATAAAAATTGCAGATAGTAATCATGCAACAATTTCTCAGAGAGCGACTATGAGAATAATGGTGTAATATATAGTACTCCAGTTTGTAGTGCATATTAGAAGGATTGGGAGAAGGTGGAGAGGGAGAGGATAACCTGGGGGTGGAAATTGTAGGGAAGGTTTTCTGTACTAATGTGATCTTTCAGTGTTTGTTCAAAGTAGACAAGCTCTTGATTTTTAGGATTTTGCCTATTAAATGTATTCTTGCTTATTTTACTGACATCATGATTCATTTTACTCCAATGCCAAGGCTGAACTTTCACTTCCTTTGGAAAAAGTAATTTAGCTAGGTTTCAGGTTTTTAGAAGATGATAGGTTGGAGAGAAATTCCTCAAACTCTATAGCAACTGAATGGGATTATATTAGTCAAAGGAAATGATCTAGCATAAGCAGATTTTCCTGTGTTGCTAAATCTTTGGTCTTAAATTTGTTATTTCTCCCCTTTTTTCCCTCACACTTTGAGAGGATTGGGAGGTGGGGTGCTGGTAGCTTAGGAATTGTCTGAATTAAGAGAGGAAAAATATAAGCTTTGCTTGTGTACTGATAAACTGATAGGATTAATGAATGATCATACCCATGAAAATTACTGTAAAAGAGAATTGCTTCCTTCATCTCAACTTTTGGGACATAAAGTTGCATGTTCCAGGGCATGAGAGATTGTTTTGCTGAGTAAGGTAATTTTGGGATGAAAGGCTGAAAAATTACTTGGAAGTTATATATTGGCTTACATGCAGCTGTTGGCTGCTCTACTCATCCATAGAGAGACTGAGCAATAGGGGGGAAAATCTCTTTATATATCATGGGGTTGTCAGTATTGGAAATGACTGCTGACCCTGCTAATGCCGGGCTATTACCACAACATAGAAAAACAGTAATTTAAAATAATTGGTACTTTGTAAGGTAAATTGAATTTCTACTGTGTTTCTCATTGTTTACCTACTTCAGGCATAAGACTGTTTTTTTTGTCAAGAAGCTTCCAGTCTCTCTCTATGTCTGCCTCTCTCCCCATCTCTGTCTCGCATATGCACACACATGCACACAGAATATTTGAAAATTACTAGTACCACCATCAAGCCAAGGAGGCTGCAATGCTTTAATTTGTAACCTGCTATTCTTTTCATACCAAAGACAGCATTTAAGGTAAAAGAGCTGTCTATCAATTTTCCTGTTTCAGCTTGCTTCTGAAATGAACTGCCAGTCTCCGGGATGGGAGCCTTATTTGCAGGGCTGTCTTGTGAAGGAAACAGCAATGTGCCAAAACTCAGTAAGCAGCACAATAGTCCTGCTTTCAGTGGTGGTGGAATCTTCCCTGAATCAGAGGGCTTCACACCTGACTTGAGAAAATTTAGATAAAATTGTGTAAGTACTCAGGAAGCCATTTATACAACCTCCTCTCCAAAAGGAAAAAATGTTTAAAAAAAAAAAAAAAACAACCAACCTCTTTCTGACCTCATAACCCCTCCAAGAAAAGCACAAGTCTGAGAAGATTTTAATTATCTAATATATACACCAATGGAATTAGTTTCCTCATGTGCAATGCTTTTAAAGGAAATTTAACTCTTCTGCAGTCTGGGGTTTGCTAAAATCTTAGAACATAAATAAATTTGTTTATTTATAAACAAAAACTTTATTTAGAAACAAAAAAACTCATTAAAAAACCCTTTAATCCTAAATTTATAAAAAACATTTAGGTTGGGGGAAAAAAATAAGACACCCACTTCTGTGGTTTATTCTGTTGTAAAGAAAGCAGTTGAAATTCTACTGTTATACTGGTAACGCTATATAACTAAGTAATGGACTTATTCCAGATTTCTGGCTGTAACTAAATGCTGACCTTGGCTGTTACAGAAATGGGAGTACTGTGAGACCATATGGACCAAAGGAAGTTTGGATACAGTCCCTAGTCAGTGATACCACTCAATTTTGTGTAATCCAGCACAGTTTTAGTAGAGTCACACAATTCCTGCTCTCCTTCTTACAGCTGCAAAATCTAAACTCAATCCCCAGTTCACAAGTCAATTTAAAATGTTTTCTCTTTACACCTACTTTAACTGCAGTCATGAAAAAGGTGAAGTTTGAGAGTTCTGGCTGCTCTTTGATCTTATAAAAAGCAAATATTATGTTTGTTAATTTCTTACATAGACTGCATATTCTACTGATGGGAGTTGTTTTATGCACTCACTATTGCAAGTGTAAATTGTTTAGAAAAACTGAGATCTGGATAGGCTAGTTAAATGATAAATAACCTTTTTTTACTAGGTCCATCTTAAACTTACTCAAACTTGCCAATAAGAAGAGTGTCAACTTTTTGTAAATCAGATATCATGTACCAATTGGACTACGTCTCCTCTTCCTCAAATTGAAGAGTCTCATCATGTGCTGTTAAGTCAGCCCAATTCTACTAATTGTAATTGACTGAATTTCTGCCCCCTCCCCTCGCCCCCCCTTCTTTCCCTAGACTGTATACACACAGCTTTTGAGAGAGAAGGGTTTGGCCCAGTTGCAAATGACATGTCATCATGTCATCATTCTCCTTGTTAACACTCTGGGGAAAGAATTTACAAGAGAGTGAGTCGATGAAGGAGGTCTCTTAGAGTCAGGCATTGGGAACTGGCATGACTTCTGTATGTGGATTAAAACTTTAATTTTTGCTACTTTTTAAGTAGAGAATGTACAAATTTAGCTAAATGCTAATATACAACCATTATATTTGGAATTGATTAGTGCTATGCTATTATGAAATACACTACATATTAATAAAATACCAAGGGAAGGATAAGGAATTATGTGGAGTGGATGGATAGGAACTAAATAATATATTGGAAGTAGCTGAGAGCTGAGGGGTAGGGAAATTAAAATGTATGGTTTTAAGAGAAAGTTTGAATAACTGATGGGAATAGATGGCTACTGCCTGTTAGGATGAGTTAGTGAAGACAGTAGAGAAAGGCTGAACTACACCGAAGTTTTCAGGGAGTGTGTATGTAGATGTTATATGGGCATCTTGAGAGATCTGGGCAAGGTCCAGTCATAAACATTTGAGGATGGTGATTTTGTTCAAGATGAGTAATGTGTGGTGCAAAATGGGAATGGCTGGAGAAAAGCCATGGTGACAGGAGAAGCTAAAATGCCCTTGGCCAGCTCCAGGAGAAAAGTGCATGTACCTGGGCAAAAGTCAGGGCTGGGTGGAGAACCGGGGCAAACGTACCCCATTGTCAGTAGAGGATACAAGCAGGTAAGAGTGGCCAGTGGAAGAAGTTGACCAGTTTACTGTGCAGAGACGTCTGGGCTGGTATTAAGCATTTCCCGACTTCTGTCCCAGCTACATCTGCATACACATTCTCCTCCTATATGATTTTGTCTGTCAAAATTAAAAGGGAGACAGTAAGATCTGAGTTCTCTGGCATTTTGGGGATGTCAGCAGTGAGAATGTAGGCTAGCAGCATGCCTGTCATTCTGTGCTAGATGTCATAAAGGCAGATCAGCCTGCACGCATGAATACCCTGTGATGTGTCTGAGACCTGGAAACTTAGTCATTGTTTTCTTACTTTATAAGTGGGTTTGTAACTGCTATGCTGTCAGTCTGAGGTGATTTTGTAAATGTCACTGTTGTAATTAATAACTAAAAAGGTTTTATTCAGCTTTGGTATCTGCTTATTGTTCATGCAAAACAGATAGCAAGCATCTGTAATTCTTTAATTTCAGATTCTTCTGATCCTGTGCATGTGCGTGGCATGCAAGGAAATGATGGAGACTCACACATTTTGTAAACATTTTTGTGATTTAAGAAAAAAAATCTATTTATCAAATACCAGAATAATAGCACCATTTTGAAACTGAATGAGCTATGTTATCAAACAATAGAAACTTGTAAACAGTGGAAACTGTGGTAACTTAGAAAAAATGGAAAGACTCCAAGAGAAACTTGGCACTACACTGTTTCTAACTGAGAAACTGAAAATGTAAAGAAATGCCTGGAGGGCAAAAAACACCCCCTCAAAACACCAGACCCCAATGTTTTATGTAGTATTATGCCTGTGTTTTCAAAGAGAGCCCATAAATACGTAGCCAGACTTCAAATGCTGGTCCTGTATCATTTCTTTTGGGGATGAGAAAGTACTAAGCTATGAAGTCACTAGGGCCAGCTAGGGCTAGCAAGTCATGATCATGCACTAGATTTTTTCTACTGCTGCAACAAATTGCTGATTTATGTCTCCTTAGTTTAATCAAATCATTAACCATCCTGAGCAAAAGAGTTATAGAAAGCTGTGAAAAGTATGTTATCAAAGACTTTATATGGACTTGCA
The DNA here is from genome assembly GCA_026212715.1 of Elanus axillaris. Taxonomy (NCBI): domain Eukaryota; kingdom Metazoa; phylum Chordata; class Aves; order Accipitriformes; family Accipitridae; genus Elanus; species Elanus axillaris. Next base: position 18,972,611 of record JANZLQ010000050.1, read on the forward strand.
GGCAAATTAACCCCATGTGTTGCCTAGGTCTTGAAAGTAGAAAGTTGTTCAGCTCAAATGATGAAATGTTTCTATTCAGCTGCACTTTACTTCTTGGCTGATTAAATTGTTGATTAATAAGTTACGAGGCATGTAGTCCTGAAGTTGATATAAGGCAGAATTTTTTTAAATCTTGATTTACTATCATGTCAGAACAATAAACCATTATTTTTGCAAGAGGGCAAGGATGTATCAGCAGGAATCTCTATATTTTTGCTCTGAAAAATAATTTGTCATATTTTTCAGGAGGTATAAATCCGGAAAGTCTTAAACCATTTTTTAGTAGTCTGCCAGTGAGCACTAGCTGAAAATCTGGCCCACTTTTATCTAGAGCAAAATAAAATTTATGGAAAAGATCGCAGTCTATAGGCTATATTCCCTGTTTGAAATGCTGGAGAAATAAAAACAATGAAACATAAATTTCTGGATTGTTGAGAAGCCACAGATACTACATACAGGGTAGTATAGCTTCATTTTTTATAATACTGGGATGAATTTTTCAGCAGGTATATACTGATGCTATTAACCTAAAATGAATTTGTGGTTGATTTCTTAAACTTTTCACTCTTTATAACTTTTTGTGTCTAAACCAAAGTAGTACTTCTAGTACTACTTGCCTGTATATATTCTGTTTCTCCTTTTCTTTCATATCTCTCAATCACCCTAGCTTTTTCACCAGTAACAAACTAACATTATTTTGTGGCAGAATCATTGGTAGGATGTAGACCCTGAGTAATTTTGGATAAATTGGTGAAAGTCTCTGGAAAGACCATATAATAGATTGAGTTCCTTGTCTTTATTTGCACATTGTGTTGAATCTGTGCTGAAATCTTTGCTGTCATTGCTCATTTTTAGCATAAAACCAAAAGAACTACTGGATTGAAAAAAATAATGCAGCTGACTCAGCCAGTACCAAATAATAAGCATATTAATTTTCAAGATTACACATTTTAAAGCAATTTAGGACTGATTGGCCTGGGCCAGAGGTGGGGGTTGGGGTCAGTTCATCACACCTTGTCTCTGCCGCTCCTTCCTCCTGAGGGGGAGGAGGACTCCTCACTTGTCCCCTGCTCCACTGTGGGGTTCCTCCCATGGGAGACAGTTCTCCATGAACTCCTCCAATGTGAATCCTTCCCACAGACTGCAGTTCTTCACAAACTGCTCCAGCGTGGGTCCTTTCTGCGGGCTGCATTCCTTCAGGCACAGGCTGCTCCAGTGCAGGCTTTCTCATGGAGTCACAGCATTCTTGGAGGGCATCCCCCTGCTCTGGCATGGGCTGCTCCCCAGGCTGCAGGTGGGCATCTGCTCCCCCACTCCCCTCCCTGGGCTGAGGAGGGAGAGCCTGTGTCTGCCCACGGGCTGCAGGGGCATCCCCTCCTCCTTCACTGACCTCGGTGTCTGCAGAGGGGTTCCTCTCATATCCCAATCCCCTACTCACTGCAGGTTCCCTCTTAAATCTGTTCTCCCACAGGTGCTACCTCCATCACTGATGGGCTCGGCCTGGGCCAGAGGTGGGTCTGACCTGGAGCCTGGGAAGTTTCTTGCAGCTTCTCACAGGAGCCACCCCCGCGGCCCCTATACACAAACGCAAAATGGAGGTCCTGGAAGGGATGTAGATTACATGTCCCTCACCCTATGAAAGTCAAAGAAGTTCAATGAAAGTCCATCTGAAATGTCATGGTCTTCTGTAGAATTATCATGTCAGTGAATATCCTGCAAGCACAATTAAGTTGTATTGTATTTTAGAATAGAAACTCAGAACTATTAATACAGTGGCGCAGTTTCAGGTTCTGACTTCATTGATATTGTTATAAATCTTGAATGACAGTATAGCTGTCAGTAGAGACTTTCATTAGTATAAATGGGATTTGGGATACTCTATAAAAATGGATACATAATGGCCCTACTCATGCTGACTGTATGGAAACTGCTTATCAGGCTTAACTTAAACATTAGCTCACAAGTCTGCACCTCTAAGGCTCCAGAATTTCGTTTCACTATTCAGGAAAAATAGTGGCAGGAACCTCACTGAGAACAACTGTGTTTCTGGGCAGAGAACATGGAATATATCAGGCAGAAAAGGGAGTGTCTAAAGGGCTGAATTGCTGAGCAGCTTCCAAAATCTGTGCTTTTGCTTTCCAGATTACACAGTGAATAGCAATACTACTGAGTTCATCAAAGACTTCCTAAGGAAAAAAAAATTGCTAATGAGAAAAGCACTGCTGGGAAAAACACAGAAGCAAGCAGAAAAAAAAAAAAAATATCACCTTTCCTGAGCTTCCTAGGCATCTTCTAAAGATAGGGAGGAGTGGTGGGGCAGCTGCTAGTGACTCTTGTTTTCAGATAGAAGTAGCTGCCTTTGATGGATTACATGGGTCTTCTCTGCCTCTTTTAAATGCCAGAACCAGCATTATTTGATCTTTTCTTTCTTTTTTTTCCCTATCGAGTCACCCAAAATTTTGAATTGAACAGATAGCTTATATTACAGAAGTTTGAAGGGTTTCTTCTTTTTTGTTGTTGATGTTATCACCAAGCAAAACCATCTTTTGATCAATTTGTAATGAAATGAGCAGAACTCCCAAGCCAACTTAAACCAACTTTTTCTTTTCTACTGACCTCCAAGGTTTTCCCTCTTAGCCTTGACTCAGGGTAGCACTTGCAGGCTTCTTGCTTATGTCAGAGGCATAATTCATCTGTACTTTGGTTTTCCATAAGCATGCATACACACAGTAACAATAAATTAGGACTCTGAATTAAAACTCCTGGACAATTTCTATGACCACCACCTAACTCTAGGTCTTGAATGATGTTGCATGTGCCTTGTATTTTTTAGGATATCTCTTTTTATGTGTCTATAAATTAAGAAGTTACTTCAGTTTCTCCCTCCATGAAAAAAACAGCACTTATTAACATTTACCTCCATTAAGGTTTCTCTGAACTCACATATCATGTGTGATTTTGAAAATTTGGACACAACTTCATTTTGCCCTTAGTCTAGCAATGTTTCAACTATCCGTTTTGTTTTGTCATGCAAGAAACTGTGATGCATAACAGAAGATTGTTTTGGCATTGTTATGACCTAGAAGTGTATTTATTAGCCTTGTTAGCTGACTGTTTTTTATATAGATGCCCTGAGATACTATCCCTTTTCGTAACTGTTGAAATAAAGAATAAAAATGTTGGACAGTTAGAAGTGAGAGACCCGTAAAATTCCCCAACTGCATGACCTGCAGCAGCGATTCACAGTGTCACCAGTAATATTGCTAAGGACTGCAAAATACAATTCCCAAAATGAAATGCTGAGCACTCTGTGTCCCCTAAGATGAACTCGCGCAACTGTGACAGATGTTCACCAGCTGGAGGACATGGTTTTGACATGTATCTGTTGAAAGAAATAAGAATGTCAAGTTTTTTTCTAGTGTGATATTAATGAACATGGAGAGCTGAAACAGTTTGCAGAGAAACTTTAAAATTCTGCATCTCATAGTTTTAATTGTAATTTTTTTTCAGATTCAAGGTCATTAAAAGTGAGCATTCAGACATTAATATTTTCCAGTAAAATAATATGTACATTTAAAATATAGTCCTTTTATTTGTTCAGAGAATATAGGAGGGCTAAGAATAGTTCTGTTTGATGCTATGTAGTGTTCAAGGAAATGAAATAACAATTATATTAAAAATAATAGTAATAAAAGCAATAAGCCTTAGTGTCTTGTGACAAATATCTTCAGTCAAGTAGGTGAAAGAGCAGCACAGCAGTCTTTGGACACAGAAAAAGTACATATGAAACAAAACCTGATTTGGAGTCTGGAGTTATTTGACCCAATGTCTGAAGTGTATTAATAACAGTTTTCCTTTGTTTACTAGTGGAGACAGGCTTTTCAGCACCTCTTGCTTTTGTAAAATGTCTCTTGGCTCTACAAGTCCTTTACAGCAGGAGAGTTCTGTACAACTCTGCGATGAAAGCTGCTGTGCCAATGGAAGTACCTACCTTCTGAGGAGAAACCCAAAGTCTTGAAAAGCAATTTCTTCCAGCAATTTCAGTGATACTTCAGAAACAATGTGCATCATTCAGCTAGTTGCTTCAACTGAGCAAATGAATCTTGCTCACGGTTTGGCCATGACTAATAGATACATCATTCTCTAAATGCTGTGTATATATGAATTTCCCAAGCTGCGTTATTCCATCTAGTTTATGAACTCAGTATATTTTTTAGCCAGCATTAATTTTCTGTTATACAAAATCAGTATAATAAATTGAGAAGCCTGGAGCCAAGTTCTGGTGCCCTTTTGGGCCTTGGTATATGATAGAATATAATTTAATTCAGCATTTAAATGGGTGACTGTTCCTAAGATACCATAGCTGACCGTATAAACACACTAGAATAGCAGCAAGATAATGTGTGTCTCTAAACTTGTAAGGCGCACTGCTTTAAATTAAACCTCTGCTACTGAAGTTTAAGCTAGCATGTTTTTTCTTTGCAGATGTATCCACAAAGATAACTGAAGTGCCTTAAATTTTAAATAATAACTTACTATGCTGCTCTAGCTTGACTTCATTTCATCATATGCTAATAACCTTTTTCATACTGAAAGACACAAGTGTCAACATTATTTATTACTGAAGTGGAAGTGCTTGCCAGAAACCCCAATATGAAGGGGCCAAGCTCCCTGTATTCTGCCCCGAGTCCAGAAGAAAATTCCATTTCCTCAAGCTTTGTCTTTTTATGGCTTTTTTTTCTTGGCCTTTTATGTGTGAATGGATTCAGGGAATTTTAGCTTTATCAACTGGTCACTTTAGTGTAAGTTAGATACTAATTTATAGCTAGATTTATCTAGTATATTTGTGCTAAAGAATACATGAAAGGCATTACCTTTTAGTGTACCACTAGTGTAAAGATATGCAACGTGATTATGTTTAGTGTACAATATTTTGTTCTTATTTATGATTTTATCACCTCACAGACTCTTTCTTGTGTTTCACAAATTGAGGGTAAATATAATGCATTGTAATGACTGCAGAAGGCAAAAGATACTTCCTTTGTATTCCCTACATATCCTTGCATCTGCCTTCTGATTGTTCAACAAGCTATCTTGATGAGTAACTCTGAGAAAAAGATAAAAGTGCTCTGTGAACACTGAGAGATGATGGCTGTACTAGCCCCCTGTCCTTTCAATACCAGCCTACCTACCTCACTTGGATAGCTCTCTTGGATTCTAAATAAACCAACAGAAATTTAGTCCAGACTATGGTTTTATCTTTCAAAAGTGTCTACACTAAAAATGCACTAAACTCACTTTCCCAAATGATATTTGAAAGTTAATTACTCTAATCCCTAGAAATCCCTTTTCTGTCAAGATTGGTTGTTAAATGCAATGTTTTCATTTTGCCTTGCTTGCTACACTAAAAACATGCCACATAAAATATGGAATGAATTCTGAAACTTAAATCTGATTTACATTTTACTATTCAGAGAATCATAATGTAAGTTCTGCCCTGGGTCAGTGAAAAGATTCATTTGGGCCAATACGTTGTCTCTTGCAGTGTCTGCTGGTAGGTGTAGATGTATCCCTGCTGCACGTACATCCCTTGGGACATTTTTGAAGGTCCTGGCAAGCAATGCTTTAAGCTGGAACTTCCCTGCATTCCTGTACTTCTCACTCCCAGTGGATCTCTTGGGCATTTGATTAATGTCTTCTGAATCTGTTTATAGAGTTGGTCCTTACTATTTCCTGCAGCAATGGGTTCCTCTGTTAAAAGGTGTTGCATGCTGCATCAGTGCACTACTGATTTATGGTATGCAGATATTTTCTGTTTGATCACCACCCCTTTATTCAGGTAGTAATACCTGACTTTTCTGGGGACATGAAGAGGCACTGCCAATTAAACTGGCATCTCAAGGAATTTCTGACAGTCACTCTGTGATCTCTTTCCCGAGTGGCAGTAGTTTACCTCTCCTGACTGCAGATGTATGGTTAATGTTTTGGGGGGGGGGGGGTTCGCCATGTGTTTCCCTGTACAAAAAATTAGTTTCATTTTATCCCTTAGTCATTTTGTAATGTTAGATGTTCTGCAGTACCTCTGGGTAAAATTTGCTTTTGAATGTCTTGAAATATTTTGTATCTGTTGCGAATTTTGTCATCTTTTCTAGATAGTTTATGAATTTTTTTTAACATGATGGGTGTCAGTATGAATAATTGTCAACAATCGTGGTAACTGCCATTCACTGTGGAAGCCAATTTTTTATTCCAACCATTTGTTTCCTGTCTTTTGACCAATTTTTAATCTGTGAAGCATGCCTTTGCATTATGTCACAACTAACTTCCTTTAACCGTTTCGGTGAGGGACTTCACCAAAACCATTTTGGCACTCCGCTACATGATTAATTTTGTCCTTTCCCATCATGTCTTGCAATTTATTTAAAGGAACTCTGATGGACTAATGAGATAGGCATGGACTTTATTTTAAAAAAAACAGCAAACTTTATTCTTTCCTATTATACTACATTTATCATTAAGTGTGTTAATTTCATTCTATATTATATTTTTACAGTATGTTATAAGCATACATATACATGTGTATATGTATAATATATGTATTTTAATAATAATGTTATGGTACAGAGGTGAGAACTCCTGATCTCAGCTTCCTTCAAAGGTTGCTTCCAAAGCCTGCTTTTAAAATATGGCTGTAGTATCTGTCACCCTTTGTTCATCTGCCATTGGATCCACATTATGGGAGAGTTAGTATGTACTATATCCCAGTGAGAGGGTCAGCATCTGGGAACCACAGGCTGGTCAGCATTATCTCAATTCTTAGGAAGGCAGTGGAGCTAATCCTTCTGGAACTGAAATGACAAAAGGCAACTCGAAACAGCTAGCACAGATTTACTAAGGATAAACTGGTACCTGACCAATATGATAACTTTCTATGATGAGGCAACTGGCTGTGTAAATGAGGTGAGAGGAAAGGATGTTGCTTACTTTGACTTCAGCAAGGCCTTTGGCATGGTTTCCCATAGTATATTGTTGCAAGCTGGTGAGACTGGAAGGGTAGGCTGTGAACTGTGTGAAAAAAAAATAGCTGATCAACTGGTCTCAAAGGCGTTATCAGTAGCATCAAGTCCAGCCCGTGGCTGATTACTAGTGGTGTCCCTCATGTTTCAATATGGAGCCGCTACTGGTTAATGTCCTGCAGCCAGGGAAAAAGGTGGGCTTGAGGGAGCCAGGGAAGGAGTCAAACTCTGCTCAAAGGTACACAGGGTGAGAGATGGCAAACACGAGTTGCAGCCTGGGAGAAAGCCGATTGAGTGTTAGGAAATGAAATTTCAAAGTGAGGGTGGTCTAACACTTGAACAGGTTGCACAGAGAGGCTGTGGAGTGGTCAGCCTGCTCTGAGCTGTCCTGGCTTTGAGCAAGGTTTTGGACTGTAAGGTCTCCAGAGGCCTCTTCCCAAGTCAAGTCTGCTATGATTCTTCACCTCCATGAGTTCTGCTTTCAGAAAGTTTTTCAAGTATTTTCTTCTATTTTTTAACTAGTTTGGATTTTTGAGATGCAGGGGTTTTTTTACATATGACCTACATTTATTCTGAGCATCCTATAAAGGTTTTCCATACAGTCTTCATATCACCAGAAACTGTTATTTTTATTAGTGTTTTAATTTTTCTGGGTTTGTTGGTTTTGTTAAATATTGCTAAATAATGGCCAAATAGAGCCCTCTTCAAGGGGGAGGAGAGAGGGGAAATTTTATAATAAAGTTGAATTCAAATACAGTATGGTCTCATTAGTAGTTACCTTTTAAACTAGATTTTAGGCCTAATCCAAGATGCAGAAATATATTTTTTTCAGTGCCCTGGGGGTGGAGGAGAGGGAGCGATAGCGTGGAGAGAGGGAGAGAAGTCAGGCATCTTTGAAAATTTATTTTTAAAGAAGCAATCCTGTTTGACCTCTAAAAATGTATGCTTTGCATCCACTACCTAATGTGGCAATTACTTAGTTTACACAGAGATACCTGAAGCTTTCCCCTAGTACTGTTTATTGTTCTTCTTAAGTTTTCATAGATGTTTCTTTCAGTCCTAAAGACTGGTCACCCTTACATGATATTGGGTTTAATTGAGATGCAAAGTCAACTTTTCATTTCATTGTCCTTGCAATGTTTGCTTTCTCATAGACTAATTCAGAGCCATGGTGGTTTATATTTTACACAACTTAATTCCAGACTTTAATGAATTACCACTGTGGAAAACAAAATTGTATGGACTCCTGCAATTCACTTTAATGTACAGTTTCATTATGAGATCAAGCACACAGCCAGTGTGCTTTAGATAGCTTTGGATTTCAGAAAGCAAGGTAGGAAATGGTGCCTTAATACTTTTCAGTAAGATCCCTATTTAATTTACTCTTCTAATGACTGACTGTGGTTTGTCTTAGCTGGCATCAGTTAAAAGGTGCCAAAACGAGGTGAAACAGTGACAGCATTTCCACATTAGTTGCCTGGTATAAACCTATACTTATGCAATTACTGTGTTTTCATTCTTATGTGCAAATTTTTTATGCCTAAACTCAGAAATCTGGTAACGAATCCAGTTAATGTAGAACATAAAATGAGGAGAACAATTCTACCATCATAAAACTGAAATTTAAGTTTCTGCTCTGTTTTCAAGATGACACATTTCTAAGCTGAACAGAATATATGATAAATATGTACAAGCTCTCTTTCTCTAAATTATTCTAAGTACTTAAAATTCTTTAGTGCTAAAGTGGATACAAGGGAAAGGTCCCAAAGGATCAGTGATTCATTGGCAGTGAAAAACATAAAAGGGTTAAAAAATGTACATGTGCTTATGTTAACTAAGTCTTGGACATAAAGATAAGCTCTAATGTATTTTATTGAATTTGCATTTAATTCACTGTATTGTGGAAACCCCTTCATTTCCAAAGAAATATTCTTTATAGAACAGAAGTGAGTCACCTGTGAGAGAGGGGAAGTAAAGATTGAAGGGAAGAGACAGCCTGCACTACCCTGAGTCTTACTAGCCAGTCCTTCATAAGTCACTAATGATTTGAGAGAAACTTGGTAAGTTTTAGGAGGCTCATTGCCCAATATTACTAGAAACCATACACAGGCTGTTGCATGTTCATGACCAAACTTACCAGCCACTCTAAGCTAACCACATCAAAGTATCTCCTACAGGTTAGGTGTAGACTAGGCTAGAGAAAGAGGAAAGACCTTCAATGTACACAACTGAATCACAGTTCAGATGTTTCCCAAACTGCCCATCCTATGACAGTGCAGCAAATCTGTGAACTCCTGTGGAGCTGGGTGGCCACATCATTTCAGACAAAATAAGACTAGAAGTGCATTACCGCACAGCACTGACCAGGTGTGGAGAGTGCCTCTTCCCTCCTACCTCCATTAGGACTTCCCTGAAGTTGACAGCCTGCTCCATAACAAGGGCATAGCCACAAAGGCTAAGGATAAAGACATAACTTCCTGAATGCTGTGCCTTGCCTTAGTTTTGAAAGATTTGTGACAGTTTAACTGAGATCTGGCCTGATATATTTTAGAAATGAAGACATAATATTCAAAGAAGTTCTAGTGACCTCCCAGCTGGGAGTTGCTGACAGGGTGAATGTGATACTGTCCAGCGTGGCACATAGTTTGCACTTATGCAATGCAGTAATGTCCACAACATCCCTCTTGTTAAGACTATGACTAAATTTGGCTCTGTTCACCCTCAGCAGACCCACAGTTTCCACAGATGAGGCAAAAAATAAAATTTTTTAAAAGTTCACTTTTAAGTACCAACTAGTTTCTCTAATAAGACAATTTCAAACTGAAGAGCCTGATTTTTCCCTCATTACTCCAATCTCACTCTGGGGTAGACTTTTTGAGTTCTGAAGAGCTATTATTGATTCACATACCAGTATATATGAAGAAAAGTTAGGCCCAGAGATTGTTCTTTGCCAATGTCAGATAACATTTGAGCACTGCCACCAACTAATAATATGTGCTCACAAAAAAGGTTCAGGCTTCTGGGATAATAGATAATTACAGCCACAATTGTCCAAGCAGAGAAATATCCAAATCTCCTGCAGTATACTGTGAATACCTTGGTACCCATGAGTACAAAATTAACTGCCTTGCTTCAATAAATATGGAAAGAAAACTTTTTAGAAGTTTAGTATGTCATTAGCGTGGGATCTATTGAAGGATTTTTTCCTTCTGCTTTCTCCAAAGCACACCTATTTAAGACTCAGAACAATCCAGGGGACTGCTGCTGCAGTGTGTAGGTAGAGTTCAAAATCCAAAAGCTCTCTTAATTTCACAATGGAAATGGAAAATAGAATTTCTGATGATTTTTCAACCATGACGCTTTCTTTAGGACAGTGTATAAAGGTGAAAATATTACTTCAGCAGCTTTCCTTTTTTTAGTTTTTAAATAGCCATGAAAAGGAATAATGATGGCTTCTACTTTCAAGGTGAATTGCATATAATCTTTTTGTTTTGTATTGTAGCTTAGCTAGATCTGTTCATTATTTTAGTCTTCCTTAGGGTTCCTGCACTGATGTTTAATGTCATCAAAAGAACAGCAAAAAGAGGGACAAAAATGCAAAAAGGAAGTATAGAATCATAAAATAGAATCATACAACATCCTGAGTCAGAAGGGACCTGCAAGGATCATTGAGTACAACTCCTGACTCCACACAGGGCAACCTAAAAGTTAAACCATGTATCTTACAGCATTGTCCAAATGCTTCTTGAATGCAAGCTTGGGGCCTAGACTGCTTCCTTGGGGAGCTTGTTTCAGACTGTGTCACAGGCCTTGCTAAAGTCAGAGTAAATGGCATTCACTGCTCTCCCCTTGTCCTGCTAGGACAGTCACCTTCTCAAAACAAGGCTCATGTTGGTCCTGGCAAGGCTTGTCCTTGATGAAGCTATGCTGGAAGTTCTCAGATGTCATCTTGTCCTTCGTGTCCCTCCAAATGACCTTTGGGCAGATGTCTGAGAAGGGCAAGAACTTCTTCCTGGAAACCTTCCGGAAAGCTCCTGTTTAGGAGCTGCCTCCAATTCTTCCAACAAAACAGGAGAGCTCTTTCTCAGAATGGGTAAGCAAGAGACCGCAAAAGCAGTGAAGCTTTGTTTATCCTTTGTACTAGCGAGGAGAGCAAGGGTGCACCTCAGACTCAACCCCCCACGTCCTCGAGGCCCCAGGGAGGAGATAGCACCTCTCCACGCTCCAGGGGCAGGGGTGAGGAAGAAGGGCCCACACAACACTTGGCAATCAGCAGTTCTTTTGTGGAGTGCTGGCAGACCTTGCGCAGGCTGGCTAGGCCTCCTTTTCCTGCCAGTGGGATGTCTGGATGCTTCGCCCCCTCGCAGACACTGTCAGGCACAGTAAAAGTAAAATAAAAAGTAAAACTCATGTACTGGGATAAGAACAGTTTAATAGAACAGAATGGAAGAAACTAATAATGATAATAATAACAACAATAATAAAATTACAATAATAATAGAAGGATTGGAATATACAAAACAAGTGATGCACAATGCAATTAGTTAGTTCCAAGCAGTGATTTCCCCACACCATCCCCAGCCAACTCCCCTCATTTTATATTTGGTGACATGACATCCCATGGTATGGAATACCTCGTTGGCCAGTTTGGGTCAGCTGCCCTGGCTGTGTTCCCTCCCAACTT
>JANZLQ010000050.1:18994999-19032036 GCA_026212715.1 Elanus axillaris
CCGATCTCTTTTCCAGGAGGGAATTTCTAAGCATTTTTCTGCTTTCCTCCTTCAAGAAGGCTAAATTCTGTGGATTTAAATAGAAAAAGCTCCCACTGGTTTAATTTTTTTTAAGTACAATCACAAGTAATGAAGTACAGCCTTAGCAGTGCTATAGAGGTGCTGTTTTAAAGAAGGTCTATTAGTGTAGATTTTCCAAGGTACAGTCTTGTACTAGAATTATCTAGTTCTATTATGAATAATTTACCTGGAATTTTGAATTTATGACTTAATATGTTTACATATCTCTGTCCAAAGAAGAGACTGCATCTTAGCAATTTTTAGTACATTAAATAGTTATTCCTTTACGTTTCTGTCTCCCCTGCTTTAAAAGGAACACATCAGTGAATTGCTGTCAATGTAATCTTCAAAATGCCACCAAAGAATGTAGCTGAGACTTTGACTTTGAATCAATGTAAGAAATAACAGAGAATACCTAATTGCTTCTTTATTCATTAAAGCAATGTTACTTGTTTTTCCATTGGTACTTTTAGTGTGTAAATTCAGTTCCTCCTCTGTCACTGTATTTTCGCCAGTCTAAAATACTTATCTAAAAAAATGAAGTTTTAACAGAGCATCGTGTATCACAGAACCTCCATGTATTCTTTTTAGGCCTAGTGCACTTATATTAATACAGTGAGCTGATATAACAGATACTCAACCATCTTTTAGTGATTTGTGAGGGGGTTTTTGCACCCAAGAGTATTGTGTTATTTGGCATACATTCAGTTCAAAGACGAAACCTGTTCTTGTTTTCTTTAAAGATTATATAATTAAGTGATAATTATTCTCTTTTCATCCACATTTCTAAGCAGCATTTGCAAACATTAAACAGCCTGGGAAAATAATTAAACATTCTCTCTCCAATCCCTAATCTTGTCAGGTTGTGTGGTAAGAGATGTGGAAGGCTCGTTAACAAAGGAGGAAATAATCCCTTATTTTATTACAGATTTTAAACAGCCAAAATGTTTACAAAAACAAAGCTCCAAAGTCACCTGTAAGTTTATAGAGTGCAAAGTGTTGGCTTACAAGAACAGTGAATTCACCTGAGCTGAAACTCTTCTAAATTAGTTCTCCTTGTTATCTTTATGTTGTCCATTTCTAGTCACTGGCAAATAAAAGGACTTTTAAAAGTTCTTTTTTTCAGACCATACATTGGCAAGCTCTAACAAAAAGTTTCTGTGCTTGGCAGAGGGTCTTGTTTCTTTTTCCAGCTGTAGGAAAAATGTCATCTCTCCTTTCATATTTTGCCTTGCTTATGTCCTCAACTCAGGATAGTTACATTAATGTTACAAGTGAAAAAAAAAAAATGACAAACCATAGTTAACTTTATGGTGCTGTGGGCACATTTGGTATCTTAGCTCTCTATTTTAATGTACTTTAAAGCATTCTTAAACCACAGTTTTCAAGGTGAGCTTTGGTAGTTTGATCAGCCATGAGGAGGACATGGCCTGGCCAGTGAAACAGGCATACAGTCACTTAAAAACATTTGGCAAAATTGCTAAGAAAAACACCTGCAATAATATGTTCAGCTTCTAAGTACCTTTAAGGAATAAAGCAATATGAAGAATAAACAAGAGAGGCTGAGTATGTATGTCCTGGTTTTGCCTGATTTCTTTCTAGTAGCTGGTATAGTCTTATGTTTTGGGTTCAGTATGAGAAGAATGTTGGTAACACACTGATGTCTTCAGTTGTTGCTAAGTCATGTTTATACGAAGTCAAGGATTTTTCCAGCTTCTGATGCCCAGCCAGCGAGAAGGCTGGAGGGGCACAAGAAGCTGGGAGGGAACACAGCCAGGGCAGCTGACCCAAACTGGCCAACGAGGTATTCCATACCATGGGACATCATGCCCAGTATATAAACTGGGGGAGGTGGCCAGGAGGGCCGGCTCACTGCTTGGGAACTAACTGGGCATCGGTCTGCAAGTGGTGAGCAATTGCACTGTGCATCACTTGTTCTGTATATTCCAGTTCTTTTATTATTATTGTTGTTGTTGTCATTTTATTATTGTTACTATTATCATTATTAGTTTCTTCCTTTCTGTTCCATTAAGCTGGTTTTATCTCAACCCACAAGTTTTACTTTTTTCTCCTGATTCTCTCCTCCATCCCACTGGGTGGGGGTGAAGTGAGTGAGTGGCTGCGTGGTGCTTAGTTGCTGGCTGGGGTTAAATGATGACAATAAGTTTTGGTGCCACATCTCAATTGTATTCACCAGTCCACTTAGTTTGCTAGGGCATATTCTGCAAGCAGTAAGTAGCTAGTTAAGAAATCTTGGAAAGCAGAAATATCATTAAACTAAACTGCAAACATGATTACATAACACGGCCTGCTTGACTCTGAAGTTATTCCAGTTTTACATCACTTTCAAGTGTGAACAAATGCAAATTTCTGAGTCTCCTAAATCTTAGTGCTAATCCAAGAAACAAATTTTACATAAACTCCTGAAGTTGCAGGCTGGACTTCCTGGCTTTAGGCACATGAAGTGCTGAAGTTAAGGATTATCTGCACTGGTAATTGGAGCAGAAGTTTAGACCCTCCTACAGAGACTGATGAGGAAAGGTATTAGCAGCCTCTGTCTGCCTCTGGAGAGGACAGAGGCAGAGGATGCCCAGCACCTTGCCTGTGACAGGACTCCTCTGGCAGGCTGGGATTTGGATGTCTGCTGTAAACCAGCTGCATAGGTTCACTTGCAACAAGGGGAAATCAACAAGCATCCCTGGATGTTCACACCAGTGGGCAGGGCAGGGGAAATGTAGGGCCTTCCTCTCTTAATGGACTGTAACAGGAACAGGCAGCCAGCTTAGGTCTGGTGACTGCTTGGTGCCTACCTGCAGGTAGCTAGAGTCTGTGTGAAGAACTGCAAGCCCCTCCTGTTAATCCTCTGCTACAACAGTGTCATAGTGCAGTGCCTGTGCATTGTTTCCTTGGTCTCCATTTGAAGAACTGTAATTTACTGGAAAATATATTCCTGAATATTACTGCAATGACCCTCTTGAGTCTCTTATATCACTGGCTACAATCAAAAGGGCAGATCTTCAGCTACTGTAAATCATGCTAGTGCCATTGATTTCAGTAGAGCTATATTGATTTACTGCTGCAGAGGATCTGGTCTGAAATATTTCTGTGGCATTGTGTGCATTTAGAGTTAGAAGATATATGGGTTGTGTAATAAAGCTAAGAAGCCTCAGCATAACCATTCTCAATGGCCAATGTGTTTTTGTCTTAGAGAGTAACAATTAACTTTACCAGCCCTAGTGGTGTAAAGTGGGAAAATGAGTATCTGGGATAGTGCATTGATATTAGCTGCCATGAAACATCTTAATCAATGCTAATAGGAAAATATTTCTTCATTTATGTATATTACACTGACATATTTAGGATACAGGGTCATACTGCAACTGTCTGGTTCTCAGAATTGGAAGGGAAAAGACACGCTTCAGTGACATGCCCTTTAATCAGCTGAATAGTGTATAGCTTTTTGCACTTCAGAGTAAATGCTTTTAATGATAATGAGCAAAGTTTTTTCTGGGAAAAAAAATGCTGGATGCAGTGAGAGGAATGAAACTTTAAGTGTTGATAACTGGTTCACTAACAATTTTCAAAGGTCATTTCAAGTCCCATAATGAATTCTGCTGAAAAGCTTGTTTGAGTGTATCCTTTTCTCTTTCTCTGCAGATGGAAAGAATGATAGTCATTGTTGTAGGGAACAGCAGTGCACCAGACTGTTTTATCAGTGCTTTAAAACAATTGGAGTGCAGATGAGAAGGTGTTAGTCACAGCTGCCTAAAACCACAGGTAGGTATCTTGTGAAAGCGACTTAATTTTAGATACATCAAATAGTTGCAATTCCCATTGGCTTTGCTTGGATAAGGTCTGGGTAACTTTTGTATGTATGTAGGGTGGTGAGACAAGAAAAGCTTATCTGTGTAAAAGCTTACCTGCAGAACAGGTGGTACAGCCCCTGTCCTTCCCTTCCTCATCCTGACCAAATAGTGTTCTTGCCTTTCCCCCTTTTTTATGGCTCCTTTAGGCTTCTGCAGTAGTTAATATGCATGCCAGTTCAGCTCACTAAGCTGACAGAAAAGTCAGTGTGTGGGAGGAGGAGACCGAATTCTTTTGACTTAGTTGAGATGTCAGAAGAATGGCGGAAGTAGTTAAACTGTGTGGGAGAAGATGACAAAGCTGGGAAGAGAGACAAGGCCCACCTTCTTTAGCAGAAATTAACTACCAAGTAAGCTCAGTTGTTTTATCTAAATCTAGCATCCTTATGCAGTATATCCCAAACATCCTAGGCTGAACTCTGAAAGAGCACTATTGTTTTGTGTCTCTGAATGAGTATGCACACCTTCAAATACTTAACAATGCTCCTGTTGGCTTAGAATGTATTAGTAGTTGCAGAAATATTTTTAAAATAATTAGCACTAGAAAAAAAGATTGTCAGAACTGGCATTCCTGTTGTTCCACATACTGTGTTTCATAGAGGCATGGGAAACATCTGTATGTAAGCATATGATATTATCAGGGGCAATGGTGGTCCTTGCCAGCTTTTGTAATACAGGTATCCAAACAGCATGAATTCACTTTTTTCCCTTATGTTCATAGAAATTTGGAAAGCAAATAGTTTATTTTAACTTCAGCATTGCTAGCTTAAAAGTTAACAAGTCTTATGTTTTATCACCTGAAATGATCTCTGCTGATCCCACTTGCTCATTAGAATTCAACTACCTTTCTCCTGAAATTTGACCTACCCTAGATTGTCCTACTGTACAAAGTGTGTCATCAAAGATACCTGTTGGAGGTAGGACAAAGAAGAAAATGCAAAATTAATCTGAATGTAAGGAGGAAAAGCAGAAATTGCTAGGAGGTCATAAGCTAATCCTTGACAAAACATGAGAGAAAATTAGAATACATGTTCTCAGAGCATTATACCTGTGAACAGATGAACTATCTAAATGGCTGAGAAAAGTCAGATAATCTTGCCCTCAAGCTAGAAAAAGTAACTGGAACTTCCGAGATGCTCAGGCTATTGCCAGTATTGTCATGTAGTATATTGTAATTTTGAGTGTGTTATGGGTGAGAATTCAGATGCAGCTGTTTGTTGTTTTTTTTTTTTATTTAGTAGAACAATAGATGTCTAGTTGCTAAAAAATTGAATAATAATGTTCTTATGAAATGTGAATAGCAATGAGTGCTTTTCTGGATGATGTTCATGTAAAAATGCTATAATGACTGATGTCTTAATTTAAAGATCTTAGGATTTGGGTAAAAGGTGTGATACCTTGTGTCCTATGAATGGAATTTTAGTTGCAAATGTGGCATCACAATGTGCGATAAGCAACATGAGGGCAATGAATGAGTCATAGCTGATCACAAAGGCACAAAACAGTACAGTAGAATAATGATTTGGAACAGAACAGAACTGGATTTTCTAATTTATGAGATATTCTGCAATTTCATAAATAGTTTATACTTCTAAAATACAACAAAAGAAAAAAAAACAGTAAAAAGCCTGAATTGCTTTGGGTTAACAAAAACAACTCTGGTAAGAGTAAAATACCTCATTCTCATGTGGGCCTTTGTATTTCTGTCTTTATATTTATATGCATATGTGTGTGTGTATATGCATGTAGGTATATTTTAAAATGTGTATTTTCTTTAAAAGTCTCCCAGCTTCAAAAATTGAAATACTTCTTTCTGGAAGGTTACTCATATGAATGAAGTATGTCAACTGAATTGAAAATGATTTGGAAAATGGGTTAAAAATTCAATTTTGTTCCAAAATCTGTGAGTAAAAAATAGAACTCTGACTGTTTTGAATAATGGTAAATTGAAGAAAAGAAATATGCTCATCATGGGAGCAGGCTTTCCCTTATTTTTCCTATTTGCTGGCCTTCATATGTCTGGTGACACAACCTGGTACAAAGATGATTACATGCAGAAATTTGCAAGATAGCACATTAAACTTAAAAAACATACTGTTCTTGTCACCTGAGTTACAGATTCATCTGAAGCAAAATAAATACCACCAGTTTTGTTTTCCAGTGGTTCTTTCATACTGTACTTCTGGGCCATGGAAGAGGCCACCCATACAACTCCATGGATTCACAAAGTATGCAAGACCTATTGGCAAGTATGCAAGACCTCATCTTTTTACTGCAGCCTGTTTTGGACAAGCTCCCATCACTTCATTGTTTGCTACTGCAGGAACATGGAAGTGAAGGAATCTGTACACATCCCCCCTCTGCCCTAAACTATTTTTCTTTTGAGAGGTCTGTTTGCCCATTACACTGCAATTTTGCTGTGAGATAGTGCTAAGCCAGCTGTATTTTGTGTCTACATCATTCTTTGTGAAGATGGTACATGAAATTTAGCAAGGTGTTAGATCTTTTCCCTGAAGGAAAAAATGAAAAAATATATGATTTTGCGTAAATCTCATTCAGCGTTGTTTATTGTCCTATCTTTAAACAAATAAATAAATTACAGAACTATTAAATGCATTTGGATTTTTTCAACCAATGCTGAAGCAGGCCAAAAAAGATTTTTACATGAACATGAATGTAATCCATTGTGTAAATATTGGCTATCTGCCATGTAGTTATATCTTTTACCAGCACCTTTCATGGTGAGTCAAGACTGCTAATGTGTGCTGGTCCTAATCCTACACTGCTGAAGACAACAGTTCTTAACTGAGGCCTAAAGGAAGTTGAAGAAACATTTGGAAAATTTCACTGCATCTACCATTAGTATTGTCCTCCTCCTTGCTTTTCCATTACAATATTAGCCTGAAATCACACTGGGCTTTTCTCTTTACTTCTAATTTCTGTTTTCCAACACAGTAATTCCCAAACTTTGGTCTTTGTGATTTGTACTGCCATGGAAAGTGCTCTAGCTGGCTCATGAGGTTTAAAAGAAAAATCTGCAAACTGTCAGTCTCGGAGCCTGCGTTGATCTTGCAAGAAAGATGAGTGTTTGAATATCATTCTGTGATTGGAAAATCCGGGAGCCACTACATTAAAAGGAAGGAATAAAAAAATGCATAGAGCAACAGGTTAAAAGTTTCAATACATCAAGCAACTCTTTCATTACTTACGCAGAAACAACTATGCAAGAACCTCTCAGGTGCCTGTGATAATGTTCCTGATGGCACTGCTGAATATCTTAAGAAGAAAAATCATTGATGTCTTTTTTTTGGGAGGAGGGAAGTGGGGAGGAGAGGGAGAGGGAGAACTGCTGTATAACCTAACAGCAATTTTTCTATCTCAAAATAATTTTTTCCTTCTTCAGTTCTGCAGGTGAGAGCTGCCATTTTATCATTTCAGCATGTCATATTGTTACACTGAGCAATGATGTTATGCATCGAAATGTCAATTTCACCTAAAAATTGAAAGTTATGCCACACACCCATTTTCAGCTAATAAGATGACTGTTAGTTCATATAGCAGATTTTCAAGGCAATATGAAGAGATGAGCTTCTCTGAGCACTGTTATATATTATTCACAGATCTCAAAATACACCTAGTTTGCCTTCATAAGTTTTGAATTCAACACTTCCCAGATTAAAAAATTTTAATGTTATTTTCTTCATGGAAAAAAAAATGTAATATGTGTTTGTTTACTTAATCTATTAAAAATATTTTGTCTTTGTTCAGAATAAATGAGGGTGCTTTCTCGATGGTTGAATTGTTCTATATTCCATAGCCTAGTAAACACGAATATGCATTGCTCCTTAATATTTATTTCCTGGAGTTGCATAATAAATGTAGAAGGTGACATGGCGTGATTATGTCTCATCCAATTCTGTGTATGCTGGAAATGAGATTTGAACATGGAAAATCCTTTCCCTGACAGCCTCCTTCATCCTTTTTACTTTCCTTAGGGCTAGGCTGCGTGAGGGCCCATCAGGAACTGGGGCAGCCCCAACAATTTATCACTCAAATGTTCAGAGTCAAGACTGAAATAAATCTATGGCAGATTTGCTAAAAGGGACTATGTAAAGCATGAAGGTTTCAGCTGTACTTCTTCATGTTCTTAACAGTTTCTAAGCTCATCCAAAGAAGAGGATGACTGATAGAGCTGCACCATTCCTTATAGTTTTTCTCAGACTCAGCACTAAGAATGTGTCAATTTTGTGGATCCAGTTTGGTTTAGGCTTTTGAATAAACTGTAAGATTATTTCATGCCTGTGAAAATTACTGTGTAATTCACTTGTAAAAATTCTTTGGTGGTATAGGTTATGAGTACTGGAATAAGTAAAGCAGTCTCAGAATCTCAGAAAATCTATCCTTCAGTGCTGCAAAACAGAGGGAAAGGAGAAGGAATGGAGATTGTAACACAGCTTAAACCATGGATAAAAAGCTACAGATTCTCCCCTCTGCAGACTGATTGAAACTTGCATTTTCTCCTGGCCTTTGTGAGTAACTGCTTTCACTGTCTGTCTTTTCTCTAAGTAATGTCCTCTTTTGTTGCACTGAGGGAATTAATTAATTTTCTTAAGATAGTAGTAGTGAATTGAAATAGGATTATTTGGTGTACCTGAGTTCTTTTAGTAATAGAAGGTGTCTTAGGTTTTGCTTTTTTTCAGTGAAAATTATGTTGGTTTCTTCCACAAACTTTCACCACTGCTTTTTGGGGGTTGCAGCAGCAGCAGCGGGTTCAGTGAGAAAGAACATCAGACCTACTGATTGCTTGGGCTTTTTCTTAGACAGTGTTTTTGAATGCCGTGTTGCAGAAACATAAAACTTCTGTTCTATTCTATTCTATTTTATTATTTTTTTTTCCTGTGGAAGGAGTCATGCATGATGCAAGGCTAAATACACATATTACCAATCTCTTCACTATTATAGAACACAACCCAGGCAGATCAGTCAGTAGAACTGGCACCTTACAGTGGGGTTATTTTCAAAATCATATACATAATGCATATATACATTTTGATGGAGGCCACTAAAAATTGTTTGCATGCATTTGATACAAGCTTCTGAAGATTAGATCTGGAAAAAGATTGTCTACACAAATGTCAGAACCCTTTTTATATTGTATTGCTGCTTCATGCAGGTTTAGTCTGAGATTTTGGATGTGTAACTGCTTTAATTTTTTTTTTATTATTTTTTTTCCTTGAAGCAGGAGAGCACAGTCACAGGTTGTTCAGTATTGTTTACCTGTTGTTTTGCATATTGCATCCCTGTACAGTGATGTAGAATATGTACCTTCATAAGTGATTTTCTTCCACTTGTATTTCAACTTAGTGTTGTCTATCCAAAGAAGGCCTTACTGGACTTCATATGGACTAGGATACTACTGAAAATGGACAAAGCACCACATCTGTTTCTATGCTACTTAGTCTTCAGCCAGAGCTGATGGGGGGGGCGGGGACTGGAATTGCTGTTTTACAGGTGATCCTGAGTTGTGGAGGCTTTGGTTTGTTTGACGTTGGAATGAAGTGTCAGCAGTCTGGAACCTCTGGCAAAGGTGAATCGTCCATTTTGGCCCATCTGTCTGCTGGAGATCCTGAACACCAGATGGGTGCCTGGGCATCTGGGGAGCTGGAGAGCAAATTCAAGTCGCTCTACCAGCTGGCCGGGCAGCCAGAGCACAGACGAGCAGCAAATCAAGCAGCCAACAAAAGGATAAGACATCTGGCCAGGGCAAGAATGGTGGAGGCTGACAGGAAACTGGGAGCTGGGCAGGAGCCAGCCGTGCTCTCGGTCAGCTGGCTGGAATCCCTGCTTTCCGGCTTGATATCTCAACAGATGATCACTTGTCATCTTGCTAAAAGTCATGAGGCCATCTTTGCAGTTTAGGAAAACTGGGGGCAAAAGGTCTTTTGGGGAGGGTTATTTGTTTTATTGTTCTTGAAAGGCTAAACAGGGCATTTTCCAGCTTTTCTTCACTCCTACAAAAGTTAGACATTTGCTAACGTTTTAAAAATGACAATCAAGAGTGTGATGTAGGCCCAGAGCCACATCTTTGAGGGATCGTCTGCATTTTAAGTCTTGTAGAACTGGGCAACTGTAAATAAATTTCAGGTAAGTTAGTTCATTTTGCAGATATAACTGCAAAATAGCTTGCAGAATATAACCACAGATAGTGGCTCAAAATCACCTATCTTTCTGAGTACTTTCTGCTTGTAACTTCTGAATGTGTGCTGAATGTAAATTTGAAAGGCTTGCCATGAAAACAGAAAATAGAAACTTGCTTGAAAATCGATGCAATATTTTCATATTTCTGTTCTTTCTTTAGACAACTCTGCTTTCTGGAAATATTTACATAAAATCACTGATGGGGCAATATTTTTAAGTGGTAGCTTTTTTAATTAAACCTAATGGAGAGTGAGGAAAAAAGGTTTATAAGCCCTTCTTGAGGTCTAAAGTAGAATCAGTAACCTTCAAAGGTAAATGCAATTTTAAATCCATTATGCAGCATGATTCCGGATAAGCATTAACTGACTAGTCAGCAGTCCGTATTCAGCTGCTTGAACATTTGTGGAGAACACACTTGAAAAGCTGCAAACTCAGCTGAAGTGAAATCACATACACTTCCTATCTGCAGAATGGTTTTGGTAGTACTTGGCAAATTCCGTTTAAGAGTTTTCTTATAATATGAGATTTAAACTCAGCCTCATGCCTGGAGACTGCAGCTACACCTCTACCTAGATCATTCTGTATGCATGGGAAAGGTTAGAGTGAGGCAGATGGAGATTTCTTTCAAGTGTAGAACTCAAATCTTAGAGAGCTGTGGCAAGTCTCATTAATCTCTCTGCATCCTACTTCATAACCGTTTAAGAATAACTGCTTTCCCTTGTCCCTGCTGCAGACTGGAATATAAAGAGAGGTGGTGGTGCACGCTGTGCATGCAAGGACAGTTTCTGTTTTAAACCTCCACCTGTGTCTGCAGGTTTTTTTTAACATATGACAACCTGACAGACAAGCAGATGCCAGATACTGCAGATTGTAGCTTTGCTGCAGTGATAGTATGAGTTTATAGGGTTAATGTTATTGTTGTAGTTATCCTTTACTTGTGTTCAATTTTATTATTATGGTGATGTGTAAATTTAATAGTGGCTTTACTTGCAGCCTATTTGTGCTAGTCATTTTGTATATTCTTCACAGGAAACCAAAACCAAAAATCTAATCCTGTTAAGATCTGGAGCCCAGGTATGCAGGTCAGTCATTTGCAGCTGACGAGTCAAAAAAAGTCCTCTGCTCCAGCATGGATGATGATAATCTTTGTGTCCATTTTGGTAGATATGCTAGCCTGACCAGAGCCATCCACCAGGATGATTGACTTGAGCATTTTCTTAGGGCAGCAAAACAGCCCTGCTTGCTTTGTCTCTGCCAGTGCCTTGAAAAGTCAACTTCTTGCTGCCCAGAGAGGCAGAAAGCTGTGGGAGCACTAGATATTGTTTGACCAACAAGGGTAAATGTATCCCCTGCAGCCCTAGTTCTGCAGCCAGGACCAGCAGGCAGGAACAGGTCTGGCTTTCCAGGACCTGCATTTTGACTCTTCCTCCTTTTCCCACTGACCTCTTATCTCTAGGATCGCTATGTTCTGCTTTGCCTCTTCTGAGAAATCATGATATAGCTTTGAGTTCAATCATGACAAAACCAGCTGATTGACCTATGAATAACTGTTACAGTTGAGTTATACTGTTGAGTATACGGCTGAGGCTTTGTATGACTCCATTAAGACAGAAATGACTGCCAAGTATTTTGACCTGTTAGGTTGCTAATGGTAGTGCTGTAATAGTTAAGAAATCACAAAGTGTGATTTCTTCATCTTATGTATAGACTAATGTAGTTAGAAATAGCTTTCACTATTGCAGGTAGGGGGGGTAGCCTGGATAAATGCTCTTTTAAGTCTTTGAAAACATCTGACACATCTTTCTAATCAAGAGAAAAATATGTTAACTGGACCGGACGCAGTTTATAGCTTATTTGACTAAAGAATGCAGTCATTAACCTGCAAATGAAATATTTTAGCCTTCCTTTTGCTATTAGCATAAATGGTATACTGGTTTCAGTTACAAAGAAGTGGCGCAGCAATGCCGAAAATTTTGTAGGATGTTTTAAATAGTGTATTTAAGGTAAAATGCAGCATATATGAATATGAGTAGGGATTAGCAGGGTGAAATGACGTAAACCAAAGTTCAGATGACATCCCAGGGTAGAGGTTTATGGTTGACTCATTTCTATTCTAAGCTATGCCTGTGAGATCCTTCCTGGTACTGCAGTACAAGGCATAAAAAAAATCTAATGCAAAAGTAGTCCAGTACCTTGTATGTTGTTCCTAACGATGTTCTCTGGCACTGGCTTGGGTTTCTTAAACTGCTTAAGGTATGTGCTGGTTAAATAAACAATGATACAATCTAAGATAGTAAAAGTAAGATGCAGTACAGTCCAGGTGTGTTTTTCAAAGCTGGCTACAAATCTTTGGAAAGGCTAATTCAGTCAGTGCAGAAACTTCTGACTGGAGCCTCCTGCTTGTTCAGTATCAGGTGCGCTACGTGTAAGAATTCAATATGTGGTATCTATTTGAAGTTCTACCATTAAAAACCAACAGCAATTAAATAGACATTACTCTAGGGTAGCACCCAAAAAAGAGCCCTGTTACCCATCTATGAACCCAAATATAAAAGATAACTTCCTGTTGCTTATGTGGCTTTTTGAGTTAAGGACTAAGTGACAAAATAAAAAAGCAGGTCACTTTCAGCTCTGATCATGACCTTTTAATACTCGTATCTGTTTTCATTAAACACTTTTTTTCTTTAACACCTATTTCTGGTTATTTTCTGCTGAGCAGGTTTGTTGGTTCTTTCAGGACCTCAGTAAGAAAGGCACTATCACTCAAAGCTGGTTAACTAATTTATTGAGTAAATGATGGAAGCTATAGAAAAGGCAATAGCAATCTTACATCGTTTCTGATGCTGGGAACCCCTGCTGCAGCATTAGATGAACTGTTCCATGTGGATCATGGCACACTGCGCAGGGTTCCCAGCTCAAAGTCCTCCTGGACTCTTGTAGGGTCTTGCTCACAACACAAATTCATTGGTTACTGATAGCAGTCAAATCTGGAATGTGAAGTTAGAGAGGCCATTGGATAATATGGTCCCACACCCTTATCTCAATAAAGGTACAGTTCCCGAACAAGTGGATATATTTCAAGTGGACAAGACAATGCACTATTATGTATAAATGATTATGTATTGAATACGTGTGCTTTGCTTAACTATGCACTGATTACTTCTACATGGATTAATTATTGTATAGAGCAGTTGCACAGTATCCATGGTACAGAGGCATGCATTTGAGTAATCTTGGGTACTGTCATAGGTGGTTGATAAGTGCTCATAGACTATTAAACATGAAATCTAGATATGTGAGGAGGCAAGCATGTGGATCACAACTCTTTCAGTAGTCTTTTTGCTGCACCACGACACTGGTGACTCAGGAATTTGGGGTTATCTGGGGTTGAGTAAAGAAGGGAATTGCAAAATTAAAGGACCCAAAGGAAAGAGATTTGGTAGAAGTGCCCTTCCTGATATGACATAGTTCATTTTATGATATGTCTGTTTTCCTTTAAAAGAAAGGTAGTGGTTCTGATGAATATACAATCCTTAAGACTTCTTAGAAGAAATTCAGTGTCCTAAATTCACACTGTTTAAGCAAATGAATTACAGACTTTGCATCAGTCATGATGATAATGGAAGACAAAAATGATTAGGTTTGAATCTAGCTTTTGCAATACGGTGATATTTAACAGGCATTAGGTATTATCCATTGCATTAGAAAGCACTGCTGTTTTGTGTGGGATCAAAGGCATGACCTCTGCATTGTAATATAGCTACAAAACATTTATTATATTATAGCTGAACCGATATTATTCTTTTCTTTAATCTATTATTTAAACGGGGATGATACTCTCCATTCTGAAACATATGTAAAAAATGAAAAGAAAGCTAAAGTCACCAAAACTGCAAAATCTGTGATCTTTGTATCGTTAACCATGAAAGCTTTCTAATCTTGAGATAATTTATGACATAATCCTTGTGTGGGGCTATTGAATTGTTTTCACATGATTAGTTTTAAGTACATGTTTTCAAGATATGTTCTTCATGCTCTTTGTAAAGTCAGGTTATTTGCTTGTTGATTGTGGGGACACAAGCAGCAGTTTGACTAAACATTTTTATTGACTTTGATCCATTCATCTGTAAATTCATTTCAGTAGTGTACATGCCTTATTTGATAATCAGGGAGCACTAGAGTAGTTTTACGGTGTCCTGATTAATTAATCGAGGACAATACTCTATAATGGAGACCTAATGGAGCACTGAGAACCCAGTTCTGTGCAGTATATGAGCAACTTGCATTTGACTTGAGCAAAAAACATGAACATCCATCACTTCTCAATATCCAATCATTAGGGAACACCTTATGATTTCAGGGGTAACCTCTTCTTCTCCCTACTGTATTTTTTTATGTTACCTCATTTAAACAGAATAGATTATATGGACAAATGTAAACTACAGACCCCTCCTCTTACCCAATGTAGTCCACATGATGGGAACATGACTGTATGGTGGAATATATGATGGGGTGCTCACAGCCAGAGGCTTCCTTAGGAGAAGGCTCATGCTTCCATATGCCAGCATGGTGCAACAGCTTGTCATGGGCTTTCTGAACCTGCAAAGTGGGAATGCTAACCTCACACAAGAAGAGGTGCTGCAGTGATGGTACAAAGTATGCCATGGCACAAGACTCGGAGAAAGGAAAGTTATGGAGCAGGGAGGACACCACACTTAGTTGTTCTTCCCGGTAAGGAAACAAAAGTATGAAGTCTGGTATTAAGCCAAGTGTATGTATATGCATATGCAGGTGGAATTTGTGCTGTACAGATTGTTTTAATCTGTCAAATATCTGCCTTAAGGTAAAAAGCAGGGGAAAAAAACACCATTGCAAATGCAATTTATGCCTGTACAGAGAGGCAGTACAAGACATGTACATCACCTATAAATCTGAGTGACATGTAGGCCTTTAAGTTTTTTTGTATATTGAAAGACATATAAAAAGAGCGTAAACTCAAAACTGGAATTTGGCCAGGAACACAAGCCAATGATAATTCTGAAATATGATGCATTTTTGCTGTCATTTGGTTTTAATGCAGATGTAGTGCTATATGCAGGATTCCTAAACTTCAGATTAAACTCTGTTTTCAGCTGAAGTACAGTATTTTGAAAAGCAGCTACTACATTTAATTATGTTCATTAAAGTAAGATTCAGAACTGTAATTCTAAGAGTTATTATGAAAATTCTTCAACTTTTTTACATGCTTGGTTTTATGATACAATTAAACATTGGCTGTGAAGTTTATTGTCATCCCGTGTAATGTTTTTGTCATTTTAAAACAAGCTTATAATTAATGTGGGAAGTAAAGACATGTGAAGTAGATGAGCAAAAATGCAACATAGTACCTATAAATCTGCAGGTGTTTACCATCTGCAAGCCTATCTGTACTATTTCTGTAGTTAGATATATATTACATATGTTGGGCTTAGGATATATTGAACACAACTAGTCATTTATATAATGTGCAAAATAGCACAGTATCTGGAGTTGTAAAAAAAACATGTTTCCAAGGGAAATCTCATGACTACTAATTTTTTAAGAGATGGTGGTGTAGGTGTCTGCATGTTTTTACATATTAAATGGAAAATATATAATTTTTAATTAACTTAGCATGTAAATAATTTATGACTGGAACAACTTGCAGAGCCAGGTTTAATGTTTTTATCTGGTGTGAAGATTCTCTGCTGTCAAATAATTTTGTTGGGCTCAGGGTACAACCTGTTCTTTCCTTTGGGGCATCTGCTTGACTAACTGTTTTTTGGTTGGTTGGTTGTTTTTCCAGATGCTAGCAAGGACTTTAAAAGCTCTATCCTGACATCAAACTTAGCTAAAATTGGCCAACAAATACAAAAGTTAAAGGAGAAATGGATG
The DNA here is from genome assembly GCA_026212715.1 of Elanus axillaris. Lineage (NCBI taxonomy): Eukaryota > Metazoa > Chordata > Aves > Accipitriformes > Accipitridae > Elanus > Elanus axillaris. The sequence continues at coordinate 19,011,034 of JANZLQ010000050.1, forward strand.
ACAGAGCTACAATCAGCAGAACTACCTAAGCTTTTATTCTGTTTGCCTCGGTGCGTAGCAGAGACATTAACAATAGCTTTCACATTTCTTGAGCTGCCTCACCCATTCCTCCTTTGCCTGTGTATCTGTGCATACTTAGTTTCTCAGTGTGACAATGGTTAACACAGGGGAATGCTTTTAGCTCCACTGAAACTTACGTGGCTTAGTGTGAGGGCCTGCCTACATACAGCTTCCTGCAGACCTGCCTTTCCATTCCTCCAAGTACCCACTGACTTTAGTTTCTTCTTTCTTTTTTTTTTTTTTCTGTTGCATTCACTGATTGTCACCTCATTCAGCTATTGATCTCTCCTGTGCTACGAATTCACTCAGCACTGCCATCCCTGCCTTAAAACGATTTCCATGGAGGAATCTTGAATCTATTGCTTTGAACTTAATCGACTTTTAAATTGAATTGAAGGAAGGAATGAAGTTCCATTTCTATTCTAGCTGTTTGGTTCTCCTGAGCTAAAAGGAAAAAAAAATAATTTCTGTCAACAAAAACAGGCAGGCATGATGCTGAATGCACATGGACTGTGTTGTCAAGTGCATAGGTTATATTTTACAATTTCTTCATCCTAATGTTGCTCTGCCCCTACCTGTTCAAAGGTACAAGTTGTTTAGGAAGTTTGGTAGTTTCTTTGTTGCATTCGCAGCTATTGCTTTGCAATTCTGTTCAGAAGGTCACACTGTATGCTTGAAGTCCTACACCATGTGGCGTGAGTAATTTCCCTCTTGGATGCAGTGGGGTTTCTAGGTACAACTACCTTCTCTTAGGCTTTCCTAAAGGGAAAATCCTGGAGCACTGCAAAGGTTAAGTGAGCTGGCCTTTGGGGCACAGCAGGAAGCTTTCCAGTCTGTCTTCATCTGTTAAGTTCTGTTGAAAATAGTCCTGCTTGTTGTTCTTGTTAGCTTCTCATTCCCTGAAGTTTGAAAGAACTGTTTCTACTTGAGGCATAGATACTGTGTGTGTTAACATGACAGACAAGCATTTAAAGTGGCTGTCTGATCAGCTGAAGTGGCATTGATTATATGCTTTGCCAATATCAGAATGTACAAATTCAAGAACCTTAGTCTAAGTTGCTAGCAATTTTGGCTATTAGCCATATTGAGCTTGGTTGTACAAAGCACCATCTGGTGATCATGTCAGCAGTCCTTCAAGTTGAGGCATTTGCTTTTCATAAAAAGAACTGTAAACTTCTAGCTGTTCCGCAAATTATGCCACGGTTTCTGTGGAGATAGCATAATTCAGTTATGGTAAGTAATTCTGGTGGAAAAATTATATGTATGTAGCAACTGCTGTATTAGGAAGCTAAACCACTTCCTTCTTTTTAACGTTTCTTTTTGCTGCCTTTAGCATTCCTGTGGAAAGGATACCTGAAAAAGCATGCTCTAGACCAGACTGTGGAAGTGGCAGTAGCTTCTGCAGCAATGGAAATCTTGTACCAAAATTCACCTGACCACCCTTTGGTGGGGGTAAGTCTGAGGTTTTCAGTCTATTTTCTGTGGCATACAGAAATCTGTATGTTCAAAGTTGTCAGTTGTATTAGATTTGCAGAACTTGCTTCCACAGTTGTCTTGGAAAATGTTTAGAGGTATGTGAACTGTAAAACATTGAAAATCATTGCTTTACAAATGCAACTCCAAGATATGAGAAGAAACCCACCATTATTTGAGTTGAGAGCACTCTGAATGATTTCCTTTTCTACCGACAGAAATCATAGAATCGTAGAATCATTTAGGTTGGAAAAGACCCTTAAGATCACTGAGTCCAACTGTTAACCTAACACTGCCAAGTCCATCACTAAACTGTGTCCCTAAGTGTCACACCTACAGGTCTTTAAAATACCTCCAGGGATGGTGACTCAACCACTTCTCTGGGCAGCCTGTTCCAATGCTTGACAACCCTGTCAGTGAAGAAATTTTTCCCAATAGCGAATCTAAACCTCCCCTGGTACAACTTGAGGCCATTTCCTCTTCTCCTATTGCTTGCTACTTAGGAAAAGAGACTGATTCCCCCCTCGCTACAACCTCCTTTCAGGTTGTATGTCTCCCCTCAGCCTCCTTCTCTCCAGACTAAACAACCCCAGTTCCCTCAGCCGCTCCTCATACGACTTCTTCTGAATAAGGATTACTTTATGCCACAGCACATCTGAACATATATCATATATCCTATGTGGTACCTATAAACAGAAATATAATCAATATGTTAATTCTAATATTATGACAATGAAGAGTTGATGGAGAGATGCAATGAAGTGCAGTTTTCTTTTCATCTTGATCTTTATCTGTTCATTTGATTGACATCTATAAATATAGACAGGAAACTGACAATAATAAAATTTGAGATGGGTCCATCAGAATAAACAACGACACTAGTATTATAATATGAACTGTAAGTAGTAATCAAGAGCAGCATCTGTAAAGCTTATGTGGTTCTATCCATGACAGTGGAAAAGAAGAAAAATTACTAGAAATTAAGGACTTTTTTTTCCCTTTAATTAGTGTTGCTAATAATTGGTAATATCAGCAAAAGTTAGCTGAGTACTTTTTTATTCATTAGTTATGTCTGACAGTTATTCTTTGCAATCTCTGATCCGGTGGTGAGACAGTTAATGAAATAATGAGCTTGAAGTTTAAGCATATGATTGTAAACCCCGCAGAACTGAAGGGAGAATTACTTGCTGGATATTCAGAACTGTTTTTAGGACAAGATAGGTATAAAAAATCCAATCATGTCACAATACATATAAAGTAGCAAAGTCAGAAGAAAAGAATTCTGTTGTGAAACTGGCAGAAAAATGGAGGGTGTGAAAAGAAGTGATAGATATACAGGAGTGGCATCAGGTTTACTTTACTGGAATAAGTACAAATTTAGATCCAAGGCTTTGTATAGAGCTGCTGATGTTTGCTGCAGATACACACCACTATAGGATTAAGAGGCCTGCAGGATTGTCTCTTCTTTTCATAACCTACCCTGGACTTCCTATCCCCTGTCTTAATTATTTAGTCTTCAGACTTATTCAGACTTCTGCCTTGCTCCTCCATATTCCTGCCTCAAAGATCCTTTCTTTGCTTCAGAAAACCCACTAGGCTCATTAGACATGCATGCACCATTTGCTTGAATCCTCAGTAACTGCCTTGGAAGCCAAAATAAGATGGATGAGAACTGAAAAGGGTACTGAAGAGAATTTAGAGCTGAATTTAAGCTTTCTGATACAACATTGAATAAGCCTCTGGTTGTTCATAGCCCCAAAACCTCTGTAGTTTTCTCAAATCTGTCCTTTTTATGGCATCTAAAACTCTGCAGAAAGGAACATGGTAAACTTCAACTCTTCTCTTCTTCGCCAAGTCTTTTCCTGCCCTTCAATGTGCCCCTTTCCCCACTTCCACCCCCCGCCTTAAGATGTGGGGAACAAGGCCAATTTCCTGGTGCTCTCACAAGGTGCAAGAGGGTCACTGGGAGGCATCTGCTAACTCCAGGGTTTAAAAGCACTGAGACTGGGAGAAAAACTGCAGAACTGAGCATTTCCTGCCCTCCTTTGTCCTGTTTCTCAGATTCTTTGCAGGAGGATGGTTTCTATCCCAGCAATTACTGCCTCTGGGTTGTTTTTTTTTCCAGCTGTACCTCTGGAACTGCTGATGAGCCAAAATCTTCCTAGCCGCTCCCAGTAATGCAATCTGTTGTTTATATTTAAAATTATTTTAATTGTCTAATTAGCATTTAATCACCTAAACTTTGGTCTTGTATTCTGGGTTTTGATGAGTTGTGTGTATTCAGTTTTGCTCTCACTTTCCTTCTGGTCTTTCTTTTCCCTACATGTAGGCTGGGAAAGTGTTTAAAATATGCTGAAAACTTCTGTTTCCTTTTAAAACCATATAAGTATCTTCAGCTACTAACTGAACTTAAAATTTCAGTAATAGTATTCTTTTTGAACACATCAAAATCAGATCTGTACTGGAGAAAGTAAGTTTATTAATCCAGTGATAACACAGTATTAGTAGTTCAGTCATGGTTAAGTAATTAGCAGTTTGGTTATAGTTGAAGATAAAAGAAAAGGAATGGCTGGGAGGAAGTATCTTTCCAAAACCAACTGACAAGAACTAACAAGTTTTGGCTGTAGGAGATTGCCTGAGGAAGGGTAGCTCACCATAGAGCATGTCTATACTTTCCAATTATATAATTAAGCCTAATAGTTCTGGTAACACATTGAATATGCATCCCATTGGGATAAAAACAACACATGCTGTTTCTTGGTTGTGGACAAATAAATATAAGAGAAAGACAGACAGACATCATAAACCCAAGCAAATGTTGTTAATTGAAATAATGTATTTTAGTTTTCTTGGGTTTTCTTACTGCTCTTGTTCCAGATTATACATCAGAGCAGTAATCAAACTGGTGGGACACAACAGTTACCTCAACAATCAGTTGTACAGAGGTGACTGTAGGACAAGGTCAGGCTGCGGCAGGAGCCCACGCTGGTTCTGGGAACCACTGCCCATTTGTCCAGGTAACTTGCTTAGAGCCCCAGGACACCATGACTTCTCCATTATGTCCCTGAGGCTCACAGAGCTTCCAGCAACACAGAAAGAAGAGGCTGCAAAAGCCACCTCCTTTCTGAGCTAAGAGGTAGTGTTGCTTATAGTCCTGTACCAATGTAACACTAATGCTGCCTGTGCATGGGTGCTGCTCTGCTGTTTCAGTTTAAAGCTAAGTAAGCTAGTCTGCCTTTGGTTTAGAGTGACATACTTGGGTTTAGACCAAAAGTGCGCAGAGGAGGAAGCTCGCCCAGCTGCTCTTACTCTTGGCTGGGAAGCAGTAATACCAACTGAGAGCTGTGTCCATGGCCCGTCCTTCCCTCCCTCCCTCCTGTTGTGTGCCTGCTTTTGCCTGGTCTGGCACTGCAGAGGGAAAGCACTACCAGCCTCAAGATCAAACTGGTCATTGCACATTGAATTTAGATATTATTGTATCTATGTTGCCATGACCATTCTTTGACATGAGGGGTATTTGCTATTATTTAAAAAATAATAATAAATTTAAGGGCCTAAGAGCATTGATTTTTAGTTGAGTGAGCTAGTGGAAGGTGGAAGAACAATGGTGTATCTAGTAAAATATACTGAAAGCTGTCATGCAGTGTTTAAGGACACTGCTATTTCACTACCTGTAATAGCAATTGCAGTCTGTAATCATCTCAGCAGAATAACTCGCTTGTTACTCAGTATAATTGGTTATTGGTCATAAACTTTACCATAAACTAGCACTCTAAAAGCATCTAGAAGAAGGATATTGTTGACAGTTGCTAGGCAACTTACTACTAAATTCAAATAACCAATGAAAGCAAGAAAGGAATGATAAAGCATGTTTACTAAATGAGAATAAGAAGGGTGCTGATTAAAGGTTATGACTGTCAAACCTGATAAGCTTTTCTTTGGTACAGACTCTGTCTTAGTCATACTGGGGCGAATCAATTGCAGTAAAAAGAGTAACTTTGAGCCAAGATCAGTGCAAGGATCTCATTCCTTGATGTTTAGCTGTTAATACTGCCACCACTAGGCCTGTTTGTATATTGTCTGGAATTCCCTTTTCCCATTTTGTAAGGTGTAATTTTGAAAGGTTTGGAATATAAAAAAGTGAAATTTGTCTTATAGTCCAGAAGTTGTGCTAATTCTTATAATGATTTTAAAGAGATGGAATATCAGACTGTATTTTTCACAGTTTTAAAAGCAATAGGTGAAAATAAGAGGAGCAGAATGCATTCAGCATCCATCATGGACATCTGTACACAAACCTAGAGTTGCTACAGAGAATAATATATTGGTATCAAACTGGTGGTAGGAAGAAATGGTATTATTATCTTTTTAGAGCTGATTGTAGACAGAGAAGGTTCCTTTAATACAGACAAAAGTATTAAAATGAATCTTTCAGTAGATTTAGTCTTAACACAGAAACTTGATCTTAACACAACATTTGGAGCTTAACCATCTCTCATAGTGATATGGAGCTCAGCAGCAAGATATGTTTTGTACAAATGTCACATTTCATTATACATTATTAAAGATAAGTAGACTTTTCTTTTTTTTTTTCTTTAATGCTGGCAAAGCTTTCCCCTGAAGGACCCTTCATAAGCTTCTGGTTTTTTTGTTTTGTTTTGTTTTGTTTTGTTTTGTTTTTATTTTAAGCTGCTACATGAGTGCCCAAGTTATCTCTGTCAGAACAGAATTCAAGTACTGTCTCTAGCTTTCTGTCGTGTTCTCTTAATCTGTAGGTCAACTGTGTCGCACCATTCCCAGTACTAGAAATGTTGTGATGCAAATACTTATATCCTGTGACTAATATTGGTTCCAAAAGTCTCAGTATGTGATGGGCAGTCTGGGTTTGGTTTATGCCAAAATTTATGGCATGGTTTTTCTCAGTTTGTTATATGAATTCAAATGTTGACTTTACAAAGATTTGAAATTCAATCACCATTTTGGGGCTGGGAGGGGAGGAGGGGACAAGAACAGAATACTTATATATATTTCTGCTGAGGAAGCATATCATGCTTGACCACTCTGTAGGCCATGGAGTCTTCTCAAGCTCTTGCAGTTCTATCTATTTCACATTTTTAGCTCCAAGTCTTTCAGTCTCTTCTGAAAACAGTTTGTTTTTTTTTCCTGTACACAGCTAGTCCTGTGGTTAAATAACTACAAGTAGTACCTTTTCTTTTGAGCCCAAGTACGTTTTGTTCCTTTGAGTCCCTTGAGCATTTATATTCTGACACATCTACTTGATATCTCTACCCTGTTCTTGGCGAAAGTCAATTTAATCAAATCCCTGAGAAGCAGGAGGAGGAAATTCATTTTACTCCTTATGTTGCCTTTTTGCTGCTTTTACATGCTGTCCAGGTGTACTCAAATACTGATAGATTTTAACTGACTTCCTGATAGTCTATGCACATACTTACAAACATTTGTACCGCTTCCCTCTCACTTTAGTAAAAAGAAGCTTTGAGAGAGCAGAGTAATAACAGTAGTTAAAAAACTAAACCAGAATATCTAAACTGTACATATTTAAAAGCAGTTAGTATGCAATGAAGATTTAAATATCATGTATCATATTTAAGTGTAATACAGCTTTTCTCATTTCCCTTCCCCCATCAAGTTGAGGAACAGCTTATTAGAAGGGAAGCAACATGTGTAAAACTCGGTAATACAGTCAAATGTCAATGCATGAGCTGGATAAAGAGAACAACCCCATGAGTATACTTACAAGTAAATTAAAATAAGAACATTGTGTGACTTTAACCAAAATGGTTATTTTAGATGCCTGAGATCTGTGAAAATTGCAATGGGAGATAATAACGTTCCAAATTATGTCATCTTTCATTCAGAATGTGCTATTAATTACAGCAGCACCTGTTAGACTATACTTACTGTTATGTCAGCATTTCAAATGAGCACGCTCTATTTAAATGAATTCTTTCATAGCTGAAAACTATGGCCTAATTGTATTTTTTTGACACAAATATTTTGGCTACTGGTTCTTGAAGCAAAATACACACTTTTTTAGAAACTCATTACATTCTGGGCCAGAACGGCCCTTTGGATCATACAGTCCAGTATTGTGGTCTCTCACCCAAATATTCCTATGTCTAACCTGTAACTTCTGGTTATATCTTCCAGAAAATATTTTAAAAGGCAGAAGTAATACACCCGAAGGTTAATTTAAGACATGACTCAGAAATGAAAAGAAATTTACTTACTTTAAAATGTTAGTCTTGCTTGTGATCTGAGTGAGCCTTGGCTCAGCCATTGGATCTTGGCATTTATTTGCTTACATGCTTGTAGGCTCTTTACTTACCAACACTCTTTTTCCACTTGTTTGTACATACAGAGTCAAACACTGTGTGTTTCACAAGGCAGGCTGCCAGATATGTATCATCGTTTCAATTCTTACATCCACCCCCAGGCATATGCCCCCTTTTAAGTTTGTTGATGTTATTCTTAAAAGTTATAGGTCAGGCCTTGAGACAGTATCACAGTAATGATCCAGCCTTAGTGATTCTAAAGAGCTACAAAAGTCTTTGTGAGCAATAACCAATCATATTTGTGGGTGCATGTTCTCTGTCCTTCCAGTTCAGGGAAAGATGAGGGAAGAAATAGGAAGAGCCAGCAGATAAATACCTGGCTCTGAGCCTGGTATCACCAGCAGAGTTTTGGGGGTTTTGATCATGGGTTGGTCTATGCAACACTAGGGCTGCACGTGACAGATGGGGTACACCTGTCTCAAAGGGGGAAAGGATCTTTGTGCAGAAAGGAGTTCTGTTGGCAGGGCTCACAGAAAGAGCTTTACACTAGATTTGAAGGGGAAAAGGGAGAAGATCAGGCTCTCTAGAGATGAGCATAGGGGTAGCATGCCAAAGTTCAAGGGATGGTGTGCTAGCGAGGTCCTTTGGTCTGCCACCTCAGTGGAGGTAGGGGATGGAGATCCATGTGTCAGAAAAGATGCAAGGTTTGTTGATGTGTTAGAAACCACGGAAGCACCCGACAACAGTCACATAGGAATTAGGGCTTATCCCCCCAAAATGGTGGTGGGTTCAATAGCCCAACAGAATTCATCTAGCATGGGCAACAAACAGAAGGAGTTGGAAGTTGGTGTGCTGCTGGCAAACTATGATATAGTTGAAATCATGGAAACATGGTGGGATGACTCACACAACTGGAGTGCTGCATTGGATGGCTATAAACTCTTCAGAAGGGATAGGCAAGGAAGGAGAGGTGGTGAAGTATGATCTTAAGGGTCTTTTCCAACTGAAATGATTCTAGGATTCAATGTAGTTTCATGTGTTTGCCACTGCAAAAGTTCCTGAAAGAACCCCTCCTTGTTGAATGTCTGTGTAAACCACCTTCTTATTTCTGTTCTACATTCCCTTTGCATATCTGAAAGTTTATAATTTTGAAAATAATACACAGATTTTTGGTAGCTGTTTAATGTTTAATTATTGGAAAATATAAGAATTCTGTGCTGCTTTTACAGTGTGAATGCATTATCTGATGTCTTCTAACAGACATGTTAATTGAATACTATGCCATTAATCCCTCCCAGTTTTACCTTTTTCTTGTGTGCCTGACATTAATAAAGCAAAGATTTAACAACATAAGAATGTATTTTCAGAATTTTGCTTTGAAAAGCAGCTCTTTATTCCACCATGCTGAAAAATCTGTAGAAGTTGCAAAGTAAGATGTGAAATGTGAATAATTGCATTTCTCATCTAAGTTTTAATTTGAAGTATCTTAAAGTAATATAAGGTGCAATACTATAATAAAAAGTATTATTCAAATGTTATTACATAAAATATTTTTTGAGCCTTAAGGTTAATTTTTCTATTGTCTCAGAGAAAGATGTAGGTCTTATGAAGCAGAAATTTTTAAGAAGCCTTCTGGAACAAAGCTGGATTACAGTTCCAATTTTGAAAATCCTCTATAACTTTTTTGGACACACCAAATGGTTGTCCAGTACTAGATGTATTTAGCTTGGCACCATAATTAAAGGTTGTGTCCCATCTATGTGTTTGCTGGTGGGAAAATAACTGATCCCCAAATAAAGAATTTTTTTTTCTATTTCTGAATGGATTTTCATGGTTATATGCATTTTTTTCACTTATTTTTTAACATGAATTTGCAAGAAAACAAGTTAATTTGTTGACCTATGCAAACATGACAAAACAAAACACCTAAATGAGAAAAGTAGCTTTTTTGTTGTTGTTGTCTTTTTAGCTTTGTCAGCCCTCAACTCCAGGACTTCTGTTGTATGGGTGCAGACACCAATAGCACTGTGCAGGCTCTGGCTTTTGTACTGAGGATGACACATGTGGTTCTGTCTACCCAATGGCTGAGCAGAGGGAGTTTTCTGGAAAATTGCCAAGGTGATACTGCTTTATCTGTATGTTATTCCCAAGAAATTTGTCTGTCACATTATGGAATCTATACTCCAGATTTGTCTGTGGAACTGGACAAGAGCCACTCCTGGGCATCAGTATGCACTTGTTACTGCTTATAGGTACTTACCTCTCAAGAGGCCATCAAGTCTCACGCTGTGACTAAATAAACACAAGGGAGATCAGAAATTCTCAAGCATTAGCACTTAATTTATATGAGAGTATGCTTGAAGTTAAAATAAAACTTTAGGGCAAAATGCTGTCTGATTCTGGCTGAATGTAAGACAACATGAGGCCATTTAGTTGTGTAGTTCAAGGGTTTACAAGTGTCATCTTCTGATCAAGCAATTAATTCAGCTCGTGGGCTTCTCCCGAGCACCCCCTCTCTTGAATATCTCTTGCACAAGGTCAGTTCAGAGGCTTGGGTGGCAGCAGTCTGCTCCTGACTGCCATTGCAGGGCTGCCCATGGTCTCTGGTGTGTTGTTGAGTGGCTGAAGTAACTGTGGAGTGGGGAAGCTCAAAAGTGCATGCACCCTCTTGTGCAGGTGCAGTAAGTCTCATTTTTAGCATGTACTCTCCTTACCGTGCCTGCTCAGTGCAGTCATTCTAGCACCCAGCCAGACAGGTAACCCTGACCCTTGGGCTCCCATGGACCTGATCAAGCGAAGATGGTCAACAGTGCATCCCTTCCTGCCACTAACCAAGTTATGTTTCTGACCTTGCTGAAACACTTGGATATCACTAATCTAGGATGACACTACATATAAATAAGAAATAGTTGAGATTTACTTGGTATTCACATATTGAATCCAGTATATTGTGCCCGAAAGGAAGTTAACTTGTATTTAGTCTAGAACATATCCATCATGGTCTCACATCTTCATTTTCATCTTCCGTTGGTAGTTTGTTCTAATAGTTAATCACATGTGCTTTTATAAAGTGTATATAATAGTTTGTTTTGGTTTAATTCTTCTGTTTGAGTCTGCCAGCTGCTTCTTCTTGTTTAGTGCCCAAGATGCCCCTGTGAAATGTAGTTTTTTAGTCATCTTTAAGGTTAGAGGCTTTCTCCTGCCATATAAAGTGAGGTCCTTAAGTAACTCAGTTTAAACTACCTTTTTTGCAACATTCTTTTTTGTAGTGTGGAACCTATAAACAGCATTTGAATGCTGGTCCCACATACAGTCTTGTTCATACCCACTATCTTGGTTATACATCCTTAACCTTGTTTCCCACAGTACTGCACTTGATTCTGTGTTCAGTGGCTTGTCCACTACAATATCCAGGTTCTCTTCAGAATTACAGATTTCCAGGAAACAATCAGTTCTCCTGTACATAAGTGTAGTCTGACTTCCTTGTTTGCAGCTGAATGACTTATGGCTTATATTGCATCAGCAATTAAATAGATAAAAATGTCATCAGTCTTGCAAGAAGGCTGCTTAAAACTCCCACATGTAGCTATGACTACTTACTGCTGACTCCATTTTGAGAAATCTGTCAGTTTAATAATCTTATATATCACAACAGGTCCTGAAGGGGCAAACAAGGAATGAGTTGCCCTTTTTGTTAGGTGACCTACAAATAGTTTTCCCCAAAGAGCTTATTGCAGAAATAGACTGCTACAGGAAGGGGTGGAGTATCACAAAAAAAAAAAAATGTTAGTGAGTATGAGTGAAGAGATTATAATTGTTACAGATGCGGTTTTATGGAAAAAAAGTTTGAGGGAGTCCAGATAGAGGAGAGAATGGTAACATAATACAGATATAAATTTCTTAAAAGTTTTCTGAATTTTCCCAGAATTCTAATATTGTAAATAAAGTTACCCTCAATGGACTGTCTATTTTAAGCAATTTGTGAGGATTTCTTGGGCATTAGAGTTAAGTATATTAATCTGATCTGCTAAGATTGCTGATATTATGATACTCATTAATTTTCCACACATCTAGACTGTATCACTTACTTACAATTGAACTAACAAAGCATCTCCTAAACAAAGTGTATCAGTCTCCAACACATTAAATAGATCCCCCAAATCCTCTAATTTCTTATGTTCCTGAAAAAAAGACCTGTTTGCATGCACATACATAATTTGCATAATTTATATATTATCTATATGCTACCTTTCTGGCCTCAGCATAAGTTCAAAAGCACAGTGCTGAAATTTGTAGATTATTCAACATCCCTTGTCACTTGGTAGGAAGCTGAGAGAAGTGCTAATGATAGTATTTCCATCTTGGACAGTATGCAGATCTGTATTATAGTTCCTATATCTAACTAAGAAGGAGAAGTTCTGTATACTTTACTTGCTATGAAATATGATTATTGTCTGTGCAAATAGGTATGTAAAAAACAGTGTACTGAAATAAAAAATTATTTCAATCATTATGGCTTCTTGACCTGACCTGAACTAACAAACTGAAAGGGATTTCAAACTAAGGGTGACTATCAGGTGTGCCCAGTTCATTTACAGTGCCTGAGACTTAACTTGAGATTTCTGCAGTTTACAAAGCCATTCTCAGCTGATGTTTACTATGCTGAAGACCAGAAAGATTGAAGAAAAAAGTCATATAATCTTTTCACAATACTTATCTTTTCAGTCAACCTTGTTTTGTCTGAGTATGTAAATAGATGGGAGAAGATAGTTCCTGTGATATGGAGGAAAGGAATTTGAAGCAGTAATCTGGGTCAAAACATTTTTAGCTTTTTGAGGCACTAATGCAAACATTTATTTAAACAGAATCAGTACCTCAGTGTTGTAAGAGACTGATAAAATATTGAACTGTGTTATACAGTAATGGAAAGATGCACAACACTTTGCATCATTTCTTTGTAATACTGCAGTATTTTTTTCACGGGCTAAATGGTAGTATTAGTGTATACTTAGATGGAAAATCATCACTCCTGAACAGTGGGTATTTCTAATTCTTTTAAGTCTGAACTGAATTATTGACCTTTTATGGTACTGGGAAACGGTTTAAGGAAATGTATTATAGAAGATCCACACGGAACTCCTGTGTTTTGTCAGATGCTCTGTTGCTTGTAATTCTGAAAACCATATAGACATTTAGGATAGCATTTACAGTGTTTATTTTCAGTGAAAGAATTTAGTTGCTCTAATAAGCAACAATATATATTTTTCTACAGTCAATGAAAAGAAGTAGTCTTTTCCAACCTGTGGATCAGTGGTAGTCTGGAAGCTATTGTAGGTGGTTTGTGAAGCATGTGTCCATGTAAAGCTTTTACTGGTGATTGTAGCTGATAAATACTGACAGTTGAAGTTGCATAGGTACAGCTTTAAGCATAAAAAAGAATCAAGATTGGCTGGTAACGTGACTGTAAACCCTTTAATCTTTAATTTGGATAAAATGCATATACCAGAATCACTAGTAATTCATAACTTTCTTGACTGGTAGGATTTATATTACCTCAATTTCCTGCCTTGCCATTAAAACACATAAGTATTGGAATTGGAATTGTAAATCACAGCAAAATACATGTTGATGGTTTTCATTCCTTTAATTTCTGTTAATTATTTCTATGAGAAATTTCAAATGGTAATGGCCTACTGCTCAGACAGAAGGATGTAAACCTGTTTCTCATGTCGGACAGGACAAAGTATCTGAAGGTCAAGCAGAGTGCTGCTAGATTAATATAAAAAGGTAGCCATAAAAACGCTAAGCCATTATCCAAACATTGCCCAAGGATGAGAGAATATTCCACTTTGAGTAAGGCAAAATCTGTAAGTCTTCAAAGGGCTGATATAATCATAAAATTTAGGTCTGGAAAGAACCCCAGGAGGTCATGTAGTTCTTAACTCTACTCTGAAAAAAAAGCTACCTGCTTGGCAACCCTCTGCAGAGATGCTGATCTTATCCATTCTTAAAATAGATATAAAGAAGAGCATAAAAATATTCTATTATTACTAGATAGTGTGTATAGAGAGTAGTAATTGGAATATCCTATTGTTGCCTAGCCTGCTGCTTCTCTCTGTATCTCACAAGAAAAAGACAAGAGGTGCCCACAAGGGCAGTATATTACAGGCAGTAATAACCTGCAAAAGAAAAGCAAGATAAGAACCAAATAAGTCTGTCCTAATCTAACCAAGTTTCTACTTTTATAAAAGAAGGATGGAGAGTAGGGCCAGGGACTCTGTGTTGAATTATTATTTCATCGTATTCTGATACTTGATTAATTCCATAATCCTTTGCTCTGTTTCTTATAGAAAGACCAGTTTTCTTTCCTAGTCATAATCTCTGCCATAGTCTTTTCCTGGTCATCACCCAGTTCCAGGCTTACTTCTGAAGTCTTCCAGTTAAATATTTCAGGGGATTTTCTGCTTTATAAAGCTGATGAAATATGCACAAATCTGTAGAGACAGTTTTCTTTGTAATCCAGAATTTTGGCTGTTATCTGAATAGCCATGTGTAGATCATAGTGAAATTTGTCATTTGTATTGCTATTTTAATAATTGGTGCCTCAGAAAAATTAGTTTTTCTTTCAAACCACCTAAAGTGAAACCCAGGAAATATGTCATACTTCAAATTTTATAATCTTTATATTGCGTCTTTAAGTTGTGTCATAATGTGACAATACTTCCCATATTGCAAAACCAAGCTCAACTCAGAATGTCTCCCTCTGATCCACAAAAGGTATGATATAGTCCCATTGCCTATATCAGTGAAGAAAGAGGCCAAGATCCTTAAAAGATGGTAAGCACTGTCCTGGTTTCAGCTGGGATAGAGTTAAGTGTCTTCCTAGTAGCTGGTATAGTGCTATGTTTTGAGTTCAGTATGAGAAGAATGTTGATAACACTCTGATGTTTTCAGTTGCTGCTAAGTAATGTTTAGTCTAAAGTCAAGGATTTTTCAGCTTCTGATGCCCAGCCAGCGAGAAAGCTGGAGGGGCACAAGAAGCTGGGAGGGGACACAGCCAGGGTAGCTGACCCATACTGGCCAACGAGGTATTCCATACCACGTCATGTCACACTTGGTATATAAACCGGGGGGAGTTGGCTGGGGCGAGGGATCGCCGCTCGGGGACTAACTGGGTGTCGAGCAATTGCACTGTGGACCATTTGTACCTTCCAATCCTTCTACTATTACTGTTGTCATTTTATTAGTCTTATCATTATTACTTTCTTCTTTTCTGTTCTATTAAACCGTTCTTATCTCAACCCACGAGTTTTACTTCTTTTTTCCGATTTTCTCCCCCATCCCACTGGGGGGAAGGGGGTGAGCAGCTGCATGGTGTTTAGTTGCTGGTTGTCATTAAACCACAACAGAGTGTTATCAACTTTCTTCTCATAGTGAACCCAAAACATAGCACCGGACCAGCTACTAGGAAGACAATTAACTCTATCACAGCTGAAACCAGGACAATAAATTTAATCATTCCTAACAAACTCCTTCTGTGGAGTTCCTGCCCAGAAAAACCTACACAGAGAAGAAATCCAGAAACGTGTTTCCCACCCTGACCTGTTTTAATCGAACATTAGTATTCACAACTTAAAAATGTTTCCTCTATTCATGTAATCTTTGATTTTTTTTCCTGAAAAATTTATTACATTTTCAAATAATCTTTAGTTTTACAATTCTATTTTACTATCTGTATTTCTGAGATATCCCTATTTTTCACTTAGTTTTCCTTTTGGTTTACTTACTTAATTTTAGCATTTGCAGCAGAGTATAAATGCAATATAAGCACAGGTCACAACAATTTCCATGAATAAGAATTAAAATTAAATAGAAACACATTTATATATTACATTAAACAAAGACTTCATTCAGCAGCGCTTTCTCCTAACACCAACACTAAAAATGGTAATGTTATCCATGTGATCAATGGAACAGACCCATAAAAGCAGATATATTAGATTCACCAAAAGACATTAAAACAATTGTGCACTGAAAGCTATAGAGATATAAACATCAAATATTAAAATACTCACTGGTAACTACCCAACTTGTTTGGTAGCACAATAAAAACAATTACGGATTCATTTTTGGGTTGCAAGGAAAGGGGGCAATAACTTTATTTATGATTTTGTTTATCATTCAATCATATTCCATTAATATAATCAGTAACCAGAAGACAGCTGTAGAATACACATATATAATTGATATTCAAAATGTGTCAGCAAAGTTCTGAGTAGGCATAATTTTTAAGTGAAGCTTTACTATTTTAGAAAGGAACAGAACTCAGTGGTTTTGGCCCTTGTATTTGACAATCCAGTTTCTAAGCAGTGAATCTAGACTTGTGATTCTATAAATGTCTGGTAATACCTCAGCCATAACATCCTCAAGCACAAACACCCAGCTAGAAGCATCTCAGTGCTGAAATCGTAACACCTACCAGAAAACAGGTCAAGAAGAAGAGGAAAAGTGGAGCAGGAAAGAAGATCCTATAGCCAGCCTGTTCATCAGGAATAAGCTTAAGGTAGGCAAGAAGAATCTAGCTACACTGTGAGCTTGCTTTGTCCTTGGCAGATACCTGCTACTTCAGTCCTGAGCTCCTGTACAGAGAGATCAAAATACCTTCTTACAGGAGGAAACAGGCATGGTTGAACTGATGGATCTTTCTAAGACCCGCAGCAGAGATGCAAAACTCACCAGAGCTCTCCCTGCCTTTCTGCTCCAGAGGATGCTTGTCCTGAACACCATGAACATGAGCCAGTCCATACTGGTCATCCCCGAGGCTTGTTCTCTCCCTGGTGCTTTAACAAAGATAGCTTTTCCTTTTTTCTATGAAAGAGAGAATGGGTGATTTAACACCTGCTTTTAGGAGTTTAATCTGTTAGATCAATGCCCTAGGTTCAAACTCCAGTGAAGGATGTTAAAACAAGGGAAGGGAAATTGACGGAAGCATACAAATTTGTAAGGGTTTTGCTTAATTGGGACCATATAGTTTTGCAATTTGTAGAAATAAGCCCCAGCTGATTTACAGTCCACCCCATTTTCTTGCATTTTTTTTTTATTTTGGCAAACATTCATTATACTGAAAAAACATCTGGACCAACAAGGAAGTGTGTACATATTATCTACTGTGCTGGTTTTGGCTGGGATAGAGTTAATTTTCCTCATACTAGCTAGCATGGGGTCTATGTTTTGGATTTGTGCTGAAAACAGGGTTAATAATGACAGGATATTTTGTTTCCTGCTGAGCAGTGCTTCCCCAGAGCCAAGGGCTTTTCTGCTTCTCACCCCACCCCACCAGCGAGGAGGCTGGGGGGGGCACAAGTAGTTGGGAGGGGACACAGCCAGGACAGCTGACCCCAACTGACCAGGAAGAGCTGAAGGAATTCCTTGGTTTGCTTTGCTTGCGTATGCAGCTTTTGCTTTACCTATTAAACTGCCTTTATCTCACCCCACCAGTTTTTCTCACTTTTCCCCTTCTGATCCTATCCCCCATCCCAGTGTGAGGGAGGTGGGTGAGTGGCTGTGGTGCTTAGTTGCCGGCTGAGGTTAAACCACAAAACCTACCTGTCTTCCTGCAATTCAAACTTTGTCATTACTAAAATCTGTTTATTTTTCAGATATTTACACACATTATCAATATAGGAATATTTTTCTTGCATGTCAAATCAGATATTATCCTGAGAGCAAATGGTCTACTTTTTGCTTAAGGAATCTTCTGAAGGTTTGATATTGCTACTAATGCAAGGCACCAGATCTCACTTAAGTATCCTCTGCAGATGTAATTAAGTACTTCCAAATGTTTTGCTTAATTGCATTCCTTAATGTTCTGAGTGATGTTTTGCTCTTTTCCTTCAGTTACGAATTGCATTTATAGCTTCCAGTAATCCCATTTATCATTGCAATTTGCTTAGCTTGAAATGTGCTACGTTAATTAGTTCTTTTTAAGTCTTTTAGAAGAAATGCCTGGAGATCATTAATTCTATATGGGCAATTTATTATTGCTTAAGAGAATTACATATTGTGCTCTGTTGCTCTTTTTTATAAACTTCTTCCAGTATTTCCCTGTGTAAAAATTATCTTACATGATCACCTTTCATAAACCCTCCCTAGTGAGTATTGTTGTAATTTTTTTATGGTTATAAAAGGCTCCCAAGCATTCAACAGCCAATTCAAATAACAGCATTAGGGTTGGGGTTTTTTTGTAAACTGTTATTCCAAAATAAGTTTGCAAACCTGCATATATTATCAGAATAAGCAATTTCCATGATTTGTTGGAATGTAATATGGTAATGATATAGGTGCACTATGCAAAGAAACACAGGGAGACCAATAACGGAATTGTTCTTTGTACAGTTATTAATCTGGAGAAGAAAAGAATGGGTTTTATCTTTCTTGAAATAAAACAAGAATACAAATGTCACACTCCATTCTCCTTTGTTTTCAGCATTTTGTCCTGGTTTAAGAGTTTACTGCTGCAAAGCCTTGTTCAGATGCTTAATTTCAAACACATCAGTTGCCACGCTGAGCTCTGTGCCTTTAAGGACAGGAGTAAGTCTTAGTAAGATCACAGTGTTATTCACAACGTGTTGACTGCAGTCCAGGGGAATTTCTGAAGCCATCTGTTCCCTCCTGAAGAGAAGATGAGGAGGACTGAGTATCCTAAAAGCCCTAGAAAAAACCCTTCCTGAATCTATTGACATTCATACTGCTATAATTCTAAAGGAGATCTTAAAGTTAATGGTAAAATGATGCGAATATTAAAGTTGAAAATAAAAGTGATAAGTAGATATGACTAGTGTTTCCTGTCTAAGGAAGATTAACAAAGGCATGGCTTTCAACGTACATAGTAAATAGGAGGTAGGGGGAGTTTCAATTGTTTGGGAAATTGGCACAGCATGAACTCCTACTTCTCATAATAGAAATGTCACCTAACTGTTCCCTTCTAACAGGCACCCTTAGATGCCCCCAGTCATACTTGGCTACAGTGAATTGACTAGTTTCTGTTCTGTTATTCTGTTCCAAAATGAAACATATCTTTCTGTTGTTTTTTTTTTTTTAATATGGAAAGAAATTAATATAGTTATAAATGTCAGTAGACATAGCTTTGTTCTTTTACTTATTTTTGTTAATATAATAACAAAAACTTTGTTGTTTGCCTCTAAGTAAGGGAAAGCCTTAAAAGAGAAGCTGTTTAAAAAGAAAATTTCATGGACTCATGAGTCCTTTTGGATACCTTTTTTGAAATACAATGACATTATACTATATAAATTCTAGTTAAACGGTGGTAAAAGAGATTTTTAGATAAGCCACTGGTGAAAAAAAAGTTTCTTTGGGAGAAACATTATGATTTGGTTTATTTACTTTAGATTTCACAGCCTAGAAGTAAGGTGACAAAGCAAAAATCCTTTATTCTTGAAAGGCATTTTGCAAATGTAATTTGAACTGAAAAAAAGAAAACTAAACATTTAAAAAATGAAATTTAGTAGAAATTGCATGTAATCACTTCCAGTAAAGCAGTCTTATTTCTTGTGGAAAGATGAATAATATATTATGAAAACAAATATCTGTTGATGAAAAACATTCACTTTAAAAGTATCTTTCAAGTTTAGAAGTTATTTAGAAGCTTATAATCATTTTAAGTCCAAATAGTACTGAAAAATTTCTGAGTACATGTAGATTATTTTTATAATACAACATTTCAAGCATAATCAATACTGCAAAGAGGGACAGAGGTAGTTAACTCTAGACAAAAGTAAACTGTATACAGCAGCGGATTAGCTGAAGTACCACATAATTTCATGTAAGTTAATTTACTTGTTTCTCAGGTGTTTGTTTTTTTTTTTAACAAACAAGCATGCCACTCTTTCCAAGTTTGGGGGAAGTGGAGGGGGGTTATGAACTATAGAATGTTTAATATTTAAGAAAAGAGAAAAACCCCCAAACTTTCAAAGATGAATAAGAGAAGCCATACTGCATTGACAAAGATCCATCTAGCTATATCCATCTCTGATATTAGCCTATAGCAAATGACTAGTGAAGAATATAAAACTGGAACAAACATACTGAATATTTCCCCTAGAATACTCTTTAGCAATGTAAAGCTCAAGACCTGCCTGGAGAAGCAGTGGTTTTGTAAGGATGCAAACTGACTTCAAAATCTTCTCTTAAAATGCATACTAGAACTTCATCAACCTTCATTATAGTAACCATGGTAAAATAGATCTGCATGAAGTTAGTAACATGGTCCTATCACTATATAATAGTGAACTGTTAAACAAAGCTCAGAAGGTTTGCCTCTTTATTCCCATGTAATGATTGCCGTTTGCAAAGTGTTAAGATTTTTAGATGTGATATAGTGTGCCCCTCTTTGAGCAAAAGCAAAAATGTGGTGAAAGGGTGCTGCTGCAGCTTCTACTGCTGCTTAAGTCTTATTCTGCATTTCACACAAAGGAGAGAAGAGGTTGAACAGAGCAGTCAAATAGGAAAGCCTTTTCTTGATGTTTATCTTGATCCTGACACTTTCTCTCATTTTAAGGTCTGGAAGGAATATAGGCACAACCAGTGGGGATATATATAATTGAAGATAGCAAGAACTGTTTCTTTGACCCGGACTACTCAAAGATGCCAACTTGGACTGGGGTAACAGAGCCCCCATCATCTTCCTCCACTCTTCCTGCAGCCTAAGATCAGCTAGGTACAAGACAGCCAAACGACACTCTGGAAGTGCCTCTACCAGCTGTACCCTGGGCCTCACCACCTACTCGCATCTCCCACTTAAACTGGGCAAAAGATGTGAGCACTGAAGACTAGCTATGCTGAGGCTTCATAAATAATGCAGTGCAGGATTATAACTGTAGCTGTCTGAATGAGACTGAATATAAATCTCAGATAAAGCTCTTATCCAGGTTAAATATTTTTCCAGTGAAGTTCATTTCCAGCACATGATATCTAGTCTATTATGTTCCAATCCCATTGTTATCTTGTTTACCAAACACAATCACCACACAACAAAATAGCCCTGTGGAGTTTGTTCATCTTCCCAAACTAATTAATTAGGAGAATCAGTAAGTGCTGTCGCGGTTTAACCACAGCCAGCAACTAAGCACCACGCAGCTGCTCACTCGCTCCCCCC
>JANZLQ010000050.1:19038835-19097989 GCA_026212715.1 Elanus axillaris
AGGGCAGCTGACCCAAACTGGCCAACGAGGTATTCCAGACCATGGGACGTCACATTCGGGAAATAACTGGGTGGTGGTAACACTATACATAGTTTCTTTTTTTCATTTAATCTTTTAGCACTATTGTAATGCCTGGTATTAAGTTACTATACAAAAGTAAACAAAATCAATTTACTTACCATTAACATATTTATTGACTTCCTCTGGGAAGGTAACTGTTCTCTCAGGAGAGTAAACAATGGTACCAGAGCTGGCCTATGTGGCCATTCACAGTCTGAGAGTTATAGTCTTTCTCAAAGAAATTTTCTCTTCTGCAACTTACTGAATAGTTTCCAAAAAGTATGATTTTAAAAAAATTATTTCAGCATTTTAGCTGGGCAAGAATCATTCTCCTCTTCCATCTCCAGCTTGTGATTATAGTTTGAGCATTTGCTGTACGTATTGAAGTATGATTAAGTGATTTTTATGAGATCAGCCCTTCCACATATATTTTTGTGGCAATTTAATGCTGGTACCAGAGTTCTCCAACCAGTTGCCATTGTGACTAGAATAGAGGTTGGCTGAGTTCAAATGGACCACTCGACATAGGTTAAGGATGTTGCTATAAGTGGCTCTACTAAAGTTTGAAACTGTGCTATCCGTGTTAAATCAGTTGCATCATCATTCACCAGAGTGGGATTAGGTGTAGGATACCTGACAATGGAAGAAACCAATCACAAGCCATCTCCAGATGGAAGGTCTGGAGGCATTACCTAAGGTATGTATAAATTAGGTAGAAAGTCTGTGATGAATGTGGGCCTTATTCTCTTTTTTTCCAATGTTTCAATTTAGAGCTTCTTTCAGGAGTGCAGAACGACAGTCTTATCATTGTTTTTCCTGTACTGTGAATTCACTGCAAATGACAGCATTGCAGGATCTGTAAATTCATTAATAATGTCCCTTTCAATCAGCAGAAGAATGAAGTCCACTGGAAGAATTGCATAGCCTGCCAAGTTTATCCCTGTGGTTTTTAGTCCATCTGAATAGATGAAGAATATTGTCATCACACAGTTTTTGGAGGACCACAGAAGGTGGAAGGGTGCTCTGGAGGTCATCTGGTCCAAACTCCTTGTCAGCTTTCTAACAGTAGATCAGATCAGCTGTTGTTTCATCCTTCCAAGTCTTGACAATCTCCAAGATGAACATGCTTTACCTCTGCACCTGGTTCAGACCTATACCATGCAGCTAGTAAAGAAGCTTTTACCTATGTCCTATCTCAACATCCCAATGTACTGTTTGTGGCCAGTGCCACTTGCATACTGAGCTGGGAAAACTAGCTGTCATGAGCATGCTCTGTGGCAGATGAATTTTCCATATTCTGTGGTCTGCAGATTGCCAGCTGAGAATCTCTACACTAGGTCACGAGGGATGCTGTGCTGAATAGAAACTCAAGTTGCAACATCCAAAATAGGGTGATCATCATTCATTAAAAATGAGGGTAATGTCTGGAGAAGCTCCTGAGGAATATAGGCTGACTGGTTAGCAGTGGATTTCGTTACAATATGTCCTGTTGGCTCCAGTGGTATTTCTGGAGTGTAATCTAAAGATCAGATAGGAATATGATTTTCTTTCTAACTAAAGGATACCTCATGAATTTTCCTCAAACCGTATTTTCATATCTCTAATGCACCAGTTCTTAAGCTGTGAGGGAGACTGCAAAGCACAAATACAGTGTGGATGCTTGACTGAGTCTTAGTCAGAGTCGGTGATATGATTACATCTTTGCACACAGATCTAGATTTCATGTTCATGGGGATCAGTTTGAAGTGTCTTGTAGGACACCTGTGCTGTGTTTCATAGGACTCACATGCTCAAGGCATTCCTAGAATCAATGGGGGTGATGATGTGTTTGTTCATAATTGCCATATGCTTATTTTATGAGGTAAGATTTAGTTTAGCCAGTGTTGTAAAGCCGTATTAACTTGAAAAAAGAATCTGCATTTTTTTGTAAGTATATGTAAAAATACACCCCCACATATGTGCATGTACAGAGTCAGCAGTTATCATTAACAAAACTTCATTTTCCAGATTTATTGTACAT
The DNA here is from genome assembly GCA_026212715.1 of Elanus axillaris. NCBI lineage: Eukaryota > Metazoa > Chordata > Aves > Accipitriformes > Accipitridae > Elanus > Elanus axillaris. The sequence goes on from JANZLQ010000050.1 coordinate 19,040,916, forward strand.
ACCTGGTGTTTACATAAGAAACATATATATATATGTATTTGTAATATGTTCCTTCATCTGTGCATCTGACCTTCTGTCTGTATTCACTGTAATATTCTGTCATTTGCTAAGATTAACTGGAAATAGCTGTGTCATCTTAGTTTTTCCTCATGGTAAATCTGTGAACTGAATGCCCTTTAATCTAAAAATTTCTTGTAAAGTTTAGGTGAGAAACCACATTACCTTGGTTTTATAGACCTATTTTTTACTGTGTCCAGGACTTAGTGTTCTTCTAAATGGAGTATGTTGTTCAGTAAGTGCATGTTTATTATGTAGTTGGCTATTACCTTGGCAGCTAAGGAAGGTCTCTCTTTTGTCCCTTTATGGGAGCTAGAGCAATACCAGAAACACTTCTTCTCACTTCATTAAATGTAGATATGCCTTAATGGTTTTTAAAGCCATGCCCTTAGTAATAGTAATAATATTGCATTGCATTCGATACCTTGTTGCTAGTTAACTGTAGGCTGAACCTACTGCTGTTAGCTGTATGTACAAATACACTTTTATAATTTGCATGTAGTTTTAATTTTTAGACAAGTTCCCTGATCAAATGGAATAATTTATAGTAAATAATGTCAGGAGCAAACAAAACAGATCAGCCTACTGGCAATAATGTGTTTGGGAGATTTCTTTTTCTTGGTTTCTTCTTCGGGAAAGGAATGGAGAGAGAGCATATTGTATTTGCGGAAACTATTGTAAATTACCAAAGGGTAATATTAATAGGAAAAAAGCCCTGTATTAAATTTTTTTCAGATTTTTTTTAAAAAAGAAATAGCCATATTAGCTACTTGCTTTTTAAAGAGAAAAAAACCCTCACTTTTTCTTCTGCTGATTATTTTTTTTATTTATCTACGTTGAATTTACAAAATTACAGGGCAAATAGTATTAGAAAAACAGCTTGCTTTAGTGTTATTCCATCAAATCAGATGTTTCTTAGATTTTGAAGTTGAAGAATACCATAAGAGTGCATGTGTTATATATGAAAGTACTGCATAATATCCATAGGACACACACACACACACAAAAATCTGCTTTAAACCCCATGGATTAAGACGAAATAGTGGATGCATCCTGCTTAGAACAAATGCCTTCCAGAAGGTATTGCAGGCATATTGCAAGGACTACTGTCACATACAGGTTTATCAGAAGAACTACAGAAGTCTTGTTTTGCAGTCTCCAGGTAACTGAACAAAATTAACTCTTGACTTTCTTCTGTCATGGGCTTTGCAGACAGTTTGGCTGGTTTGCATAAATTAAATAATTCTGCAAGACTTGCAAGCTTGAGTCAGAGGATATAGTATTAGGAAGCTTATTCTTGTGGTATTATATGTGCTTATCTTTACTTCAGAAGGATTCCAGTACCTATTGCTTCAAGGGCAAGAACTGTCTTATAAAATCAATGAAATGATTGCTGTAAGGGGGGGAGGAGGAGTCCTAATTGGACACTGAAAAATTGACTTGTTAAATTGAACTTAGCTTGAAGCGATTCCTTAAACTAAGAAGCGCCTGTTAAGATTGACATGAAAAACGTGATACACAATTATTTCTTTTTACCGAGCTGCTCATTTAAGCAAACTAAATCTCTCTTTGGAAACTGTATTTTTTAAATCTTGATAAGTCATTAGTATGTATCATATTTCCAGTGCAACAGACTACTTAATTACTGCTTTTTCCATAGGTATCTTACCTTGTCTTTCATTAATATCTCCACATCTCTCTGAATGTTTCAGAGATGAGTACAAAGAAGCCAGCTACTTGTGCAGTGTTTTTTATGTGCTCTTACAAAGTACTACAGCTGCGTGGAGGTATAGAACTTGTTGCTTTCCCTTGTTTCTAATAACTTTCTAGAGTAAATAATTAAAATGGGATAGCCTGCTCCCAAATACAAATTATGCTGCAAGAAAATGTTTTATTTCTATGCACTGCATAGACTATACCATTTCCCTTCCCTTCCCTTCCTACAGGATATGTGGAGCATTGCTGTAAACAAACAAACAAACAACTTTTTTTTCTTTCTCTTATTAGGTAACTCCAAGGAATGCTGGTATCATCCCTGGGATGGCATCAGGGTGCCATAAATGGGAGGCACTGCCCTGGCTCACGCTTCAGAGCAAGTGAACCTGGGTTTAAATGCAGATCATATAAACTGTTCTGCTGTCTGTGATCAGCCATCCAAGAACCCTGACATTTATCCTGACACACTTTGGGGCACTGAATCCTCAAGAAACATTGTACTGATAAAAAAAAAAAGGAAAAAAAAATGTGCTGCTGACTATGACACCATGGCTATGAGAACGAAGTTGTATGATAGTAAGATATAGTGCATCATTTTTTATGAATTCATTTAGAAGAGTCTAACTATTTGTAGTCCACCTCCAAAAAACCCTCAACCCAAACTCTCAGGAAAGCCCTAGCTCTTGTTTTCTTATTATCCTTCTGAAATTTTTGCTTGTTTATTTGCTGAGCAGTACACCTTACATACTACTTTCCACTGATAACAATACAAAAAGCAAACCAAAGTTACAGTCCAATTATCTTACTAAGATTATAATAATCATTGTGACTCATGGATGTAAATTCCTGGATTTTTGCCCTGAAAACTGCTTCACATTAGCTGTTCTGCCTGCTCTCTTGAAGCAAGTTGATAGTTATTGCCCTTATTTTAAAAAAATGTTAGAAGATTTTTGATATTGCTTTGAACAGCAAGAATTTAAGGAAATTGAATATTCAATGTCGAACAAACAAATCTTTAAAATATATGAATGGATACCAGTGCCATGCCTTTGTTTGATCCCTGAAGCATTCTGTCTGGAGATGTAGTTAACATGCTGTTATCTACTGCTGTTTGCCAATGTAGTGCTCTTTTTAACTGCTTTTCCTGCTCTGACTTCATGGGATTTTTCAACATTTTTAATCTGTGAGCCATTAAAGATGTTGTTTGATGTAGGTGCAGCACAGAATGAGTAACTACTGCTATAAAACACAAGTTTTGGCAGTGTCAATCAAATTATGCTTTCTGCATAGTAATGTGAGTTTTAATGGTATCTGTGAGAAATTGTTTAACTCATTACCCCTGTGAATGCCAAATAAACCTATAACTAAGATACAGGTAATTGTGCTGAAAATCAGAACTTTGACTCTTATCAGCTGTCAAGAAAAGGGCTGTCACTGTGCAGGTTATGCGCCTCTGGTGAAAAAACTCTTTTTAAACTTCAGCTATTGTCTTGATCCTGACAATTGTTAGAGCTGGGAATTATCAGAGGACTTCCTCAATAATACACAACAGTAGCTCATCAAAATCAAGATGATTTGCTACCAACAAATAGTATTTAATAGGACACTGTCTCACGCCAGGGTGGTGTTTTGATAGAGGAAAGAGAGGAATAGAAGAGTGGAAATAAACAATCACCTCATAGGGATCACCCTGTCTGCATCTGTTTCCTAACAGAAGCAGTAACTTGCACCCACACCAACTGGCTACCATGTAACCATTTGTTAGTCTAGGCTTGATCTATTTCTTTTTCACCAACTTTGTTGAAAAACCCTGTTTTTGCCAAACACATCTATACAGAGGTTGCATTTCAGTGAGCAATAGATAGAGCTGATCAGGTTAAATCAGATACCACAGGGACTGCTGTCTTTCTCCTCTGTTCTGTGTGCACTTATCCACCAATTCATCAATGACATTACCATTTTATTCTTTAAAACCCCTTATTTTTCCTGTACTCTGATGAGTCAAAGGCAGCAGGTGGCTCTATTCTTTTTCTTTTTTTTTCCCAAAATAATTTAAATTGAACAGATGGTATCATGAAATGGTAGAGTTTGTCAATTCCTGGAGAAGTAAGAAAGGGAGTTAGCAGAACCACTACCTTGGACTTCTGGAGGGCATGTTTTGGCCTGTTTAGGGACCTGGTTGACAGAGTTTCTTGGGAGGCAGTCCTGAAGGGCAAAGGAGTCCAGGAAGGCTGGACATACTTCAAGAAGGAAGTCTTAAAAGCATATGAGCAGGCCAACCCCATGTGCTGAAAGACAAGCAGGCAGGGAAGAAGACCAGCCTGGCTGAACAGAGAGCTTTGGCTGGAACTCAGGGAAAAAAGGAGTTTGTGACCTTTGGAAGAAGGGGAAGGCAGCTCAGAGAACCACAAAGATGTGGTGAGGTTATGCAGGGAGAAAATTAGAAGGGCCAAAGCCCCACTAGAACTTAATCTGACTACTGCCATAAAAGACAATAAAACATGTTTTTGGAGGCTTGTCCTCAAGCACTTCTCTGGGCAGCCTGTTCCAATGTTGTCAAGCCATTCAGTGAAGAAATTTTTCCTAATTACCAGTCTAAACCTCCCCTGGCACAACTTGAGCCCATTTCCTCTCATCCTGTCACTTGTTACATGGGAGAAGAGACTCTGTCAAGTGCTGCCTGAATAGGCCAAAGCTAAAGATTCCTTTTTTCACTGCCCGATGAAGATCATAGTATATCTCAAGCAAACATAAAAGGCTAAGTCACTCCTTAAAATGGAGTTTCAGCAGAGGATCACTGGAAAAGGTGCCTACAAGCATTCTGCCTAGATTCTGCAAGCTGTGCTCTCTCTAAATCAACCTCTTGGGTCAGTCCAGAGGTTATGTAAATTCCTGGCTTTATCTTTATACAGTGCCTACTCTCTTCAAAAGCCCAGCTGAGACATCTACATGAGATTAGAGCAGGGCTGGGGCTGCCTGACCCACCTGGCCTTGGTCACTGCAGGGGATGGGAAGGTTACAGTCTCTGCCATACCAGATTAATGCATCCAAGGTGTTGGTGACAGTGACCATTGTCATGAACCACAGAGAGGGAGGTTGTAACAAATCCGAAGTACAAAAATGTGGAGCCGTCTGCTCACAGGGAGATAGTGTTTCTCATCACTTTTGGAAAAAGGTTGAAAAGTAAGATATGCGCCTCTGAAGTTCTTTTTTTCTAAGTGTTATACTTAAAACTCTATGGACCAACTTATTTCTGAATCCTTCTAAGCTTTTACACAATTTTTGCATTTGCCTCTTTTCAGCTGCAGAGAGTATATTTTTTGGCATGTAATTATATCTCTCAAAATTCAAGCACCTGCAGAGTCATGCATCAGCTGGTCCATGAAGTGTGCATTATCTCTGTGCATGCTTAAGGCATTGGCAAAGTGTTGATTTATTATTTATTGAAACAATAATGGCCAGCAGTTTTAAACAGATCTTCAATCTGCATTGCTTAATGTGTATTGGGGAAAAAAATCCTTGCCATCTAAATTGCTGTAATGTATTTTAAGTATCTCTTCCTATGTACCCTCTATTTTATGTGGAAAAAAAAAAAGTGCTCAGCAATTAAATTTGCCTAATACCAATGTATATAAAATACTTACAGTATATCATAGTTTCCTTGCTAAGAGGTTAGCTCCTTTATAATTGCTACAAAGGACTCAATTCTAACTGGATTTATTCTCAATAAACTTGATCTTTCTACTCATTTTATATTTTTCTGCACCTTAAGTATACTAATTATCCTTTTCTGCTAATAGAAGTTGTTTCTTTCCTTGTTTTATGCTGTCTGTTTCATTGTACTTACTTTTTTATTACTTTTGAACAAACTACAGCACACAGTTTGCCATATGTTATGATATTTTTCTTAGAAAAACATTTTTTCTTTACAATTTTTTAAGTGGTCTTACTTTCTGCTAGGAAACATTCATTATTTTATGTATCTATTTGAAGCCCGAGATAAAGGGCTCAGTTTGATACTCCCTCATTCCATTCCTCTCCTCCTTCCTCTCTTTCGCTTCCCTTACCTCTCTCAGTTTTGTGTGTGTGAATGTGTAGAAATTGCCCTGCCTTTTCAGCTGTTCAGCTGAACTGTGCTCTCTTTGCCACTTTTCCAACCCCCTTGACAACCTGGAATATGAAACAGAACAAGGCTAATGGGCAGAAGTTTCAAATTCTTATAGTCTATCCAGTATTTGCCATGCTTTGAATGTGATTAGAAGCTGACCTGCAGTGATTTTTATGTAAAATAATAAAAATTTCTAAGACAAAAACTCTTAAGTGGCAGATGTGGCTGTTTCACTTACTGCAGCCCTTTTCTCAGGTCTCTATTTGTTGTAAGGAAAGGATATAGTCCAGAAACTGCTGATATTTCTTTCTGTTTTTTTTTAATGAAAAGAAATATGAGTTATTCAAATTTGTTAAGGTAAAAAAATAAGTCTTCTGTTAGAAGTCATGGAACAAGATTCTACAATTGGTCATGCATCTGATGATTCTTTAAGCATAATTCTCATAAAATGATTCATGGTCTCTCTTGAGAGAAAAACTTCAAATATCACACCTCTTTGTCCTTTTTTCATGATAATATTAAACATAGATGCTTCTGTATGCTTTTAGGCTAAATTCTTTCCCCAGAGAATACAGAACTGAACTCTATATGTGAGCGCACTGAGGCCTGACTCAAAGCCAGTGGTCAATGCCTGAGATACTACTTTAGAGGAGGCCTGTAACCTCTCTTCTGTTGCAAATTAGGGAGTTAAACAACTTAGAAAATATGAATCTTAGTGGGTTTTAGAGTGAGAGAGCATTGCATTACACAGCCCTCATTCAGGACAGTTCTGTTTCTAAGTAACGTAGCTGTTGTAACCAACAGTCTTGCACAAGTGTCTGGACACAAGATGCAGCCACAAAAAAAGCAGTTTGTGGAATGGATTTGGAGCTATTCTTAGCTTACCAGAAGGTTTTACAGAATAGAGAATGAGGAAATTGGTCATTTTGCTGTCGATAATCTAACTGCTACTGAGAGGTAATGCTAATTTTTGCTACTTTTTACTCCATATTCCAGCAGAGCATGGTATGTACTCAGGTGCTAATGAACTATGCAGTAAGTCCCATGGCTGTTGTGCAAAATATAATTTATTATCCCCATTTTACAAGTGGGAAGACTGAATTGTGGAGTGCTGACAGCAAATGAGTCCCCCACTGCTGTAGTCAAGAAGAGAGCCCAGACCACTCAAGCCACGTCTGTGCTTTTACCTTGACACACAGTGATGTTCCTGTCGCAGATATGTTCCTGTCGCTGATTTAAGCAACAATGCAGCTGTGAATATCTGGCACAGTGGAGCTGAGCTTCTCTGTACTTAGCTGCTTCTTTGAAATATTATCCAGAGGCATCGAAGGTGTTCGTAGTGGTTGCTGAGAAACTGAACAAAAGGCACAGATATTTTAATTCTTATTGTGAGAATATTCACAGCTGTCAAACCTTTTTGAGCCTTCATGGGAAACATTTAAATTTTGCTTACTTCTGAGTGCTTGCCATTATGATTATCAAACACTTCTTCATTTAAAATTGATCGATGAAGCAGCTGCTTCCTTGAGCATGGGTCTTAATAGAGACCAGGGCTATAAAACATTCTTTTCTTTACCTCTTTCCTCTGTTCATGGGGGTATTCTCCACAGAGCCAAAGAGATAGTGAGCAAATTATATTCCAGTGTGCAAGCACTAGGTGGCACGAGTCATTTTACAGGCACATCAGTATTTCAGCTAACTCCATCTGTTCAGTACACTAATTACAAATTCAGCCACAAACATTGTTTGGAGGCACATCATAAAAAGTTACTGGGAAGTGATTAGTATCCATGTATACTCTATGTTCTTTATTCTGCACACTATGCAGCTGTTGCATTTGATGATTGTTTCAGGCTCAGATTGGGGCAAAAAAAATAGTGATTTTCTGAGGCTGTTTGTAACAAGGGCGATGTTTTCTGTGGTTATACAAAGACATGGGGTCTCCACATCTGGCATGCTGTCTGAATGACAGAACTGAAAAAGGGGAATTGCATTAATACTAGCTTGGAAACATCCAAGGCCTAGATAATTCTCTATTAACATATTTAAAAAGCTTGTTACAATTACTCCCAACATTTTCAGCAATAATTTGTGTAATAATCCTTATATTGTGTAAATTAGGTAAATTAACAACAATGCAGTTTTTTCCATTTTAAGGATTACAGCATTTGATGAAGACAGAGGTAAACTTGCAATTTGTAGACTGAGACATAGATACAAATGCACAAAGCAGTCCAGTGGACAATATTTTCTCCTTCCTCAAGAACTGTTTCTTTTTTTAATCTATTAACTACTTCCTGGAAAAAACAGAAGCAATTCTTTGAATAGGGCTTGTAATTCACATCAACTCCTACCACTCCTAGATAATTTATTTAAACAGCACATAGGAGAATTTTGTCCCTTCCTTCAATCCATCCCACTCAGCCAGTGGGATCTTGACTAAACTGCTGCAACAGAAAGTCTTTGATAAAAGCCTTTTCTTTACCTCTTCTCCTCCCCTTTATACCTCTGCCCTTTAACAGCAGAAAGTCGTGGGCTGCACACAGTTGCCAAGGAAAGGATCTGGACATTGAATCACATAGGGAGGGGCACACCTTTCGGTAGCCTGTGTAAAGTACCTGAAACCTGTAGAGCAGCTGGATTTGTAAGGCATGTCTTGCTCTTCAGTATGCCTCTACTTCTTGGCTCCAGCAGGCTCCTATTTGGCTTTCTAGATGTGAGAAGCCATGGGAGAAACCTGGATCACATTCAGATGTGTTTAGCCCTTACTGTAGGCATTGCAGGGGCTCTGGGTATCCAATGCAAAACTGTGCTGTTGGGCACAGGTACCGAAGAGCCCAGACACAGACAATCATTTTATATTCACTAGTGGATGTCTAAGCCAGCTCACTTTTACATTGAAAGTTCATGAGGGTGGCCATACTTCCTTTCTCATGTGCAAGTGATGTGGCATGGCCATTTTTCTTCCGCCTAACACTGCACCAGGCTTTCAAGCATATAACTGCCATTTCTTAGGTGAAAGTCTCTACTTCTAATTTATTTGGTATTCCAGAAGAGAGCTCTTAAGTTTCTCAGCTTGAAGACATTCCCAGGCCCAGTAAGTATTAAAATCTTCCATGTCTAAACTGAAAATATTAACTTCAGAGGGGGAAGATGGTACAGCTACTTCAACATGCACTATTCAAAGTTACCAAGTGAGTCAATGGTTGAACTTGTCATTGACCATCCCCTGCCTCACAAATATTCAATCAGTGATGTGTCCCTTTAAAAAAGATGGAGGTTTTTTAAGAGCACTAGACTCCAGCTCATGTTGTATCCCCTACTTTTTTTTTCCTAACACTTGCTTTGGAGGATATAGCATTTTGTGACTCATTATTTACTCAGTTGCACAACACATCACTATTTTAAGTTCACAGTATCACTGCAAAGAATTTCAATTATCAATTTAAACATATGTTTGTGCTATTAAGTGAACTTTTTTTTGCAGGTCTACAGGTTGATCCATTATATTGTCATTCAAGCATGCAATAAACACATTGTATTGTAAGAAATTAACCTTTATCTTGGAAAGTAAACCTTCAAAATTCTATTGGCCGTTTACTCTTACTTATTATTAATTGAAGCTGGCTCTGTACCAACTACCAGGAGTTGGTATACAAGGCAATCTGACTTTGATCATGAGTACTTATCTGGAATTATGTTCCAAGATGCAAAAAGAGCAGAAAAGATGTAGCTTGATGTAGAAATAAGCTGAGAAATGCCTTCTTATGTCAGAAAAGTTTTATAGATATTAAGAGAAAGAGAAGTCAGCTAAAAGAGAGCAAAAAGAAATAGAGCTGGCAAATAAAAAGTTAGTGTGTTAGAACATCAGAGAAGTACCTAATGATTTTTTTTTCTTTTTTTCTTTTTTTTTTTTTCCCCCATTTTCTGCACTGGCACCTATATAAGTAACCTGAATTTCCAAAAAGCCTGATGGCTCCAGCAAGAGCTACTGAGTGTCTAGGGCTGTTCAACCTAATAAGGACACATCTTGAAGTATTATTCCTTCACCCTTTTGTAAATTGTAGCCATCAGCTGCCTTCACACTTCAGGTTTATAAAGGATTCCTCTATCCTCACACTCTCAAAAACAGCAAATGGGGAAACGCTGAGAAATGGAGAAGAGCACAACAATTTCCTAAAACTTCCAGAGCTTCACTTCCAGTATTCCCCAAATAATTTATCAAGTCAGTCTACTTCCAGCGAACAGACCTCATTTCGCTGCTTTAACTTCTAAACCTTAGATGTTATATTTGCAGTTCAAAAGTGCTGAACCAAAGGTCAATTAGTTACTGGTTCTTCCCATATAAGTGTAGGCTTTTATGCTTATAGACTGAAATTTCTAAATAAAGAAGAACAACAGTCATTTAGGGAATGGAAGTGAGTCTGTGCCCCAAACCTGTGCATTGTGGAAAAGTCCATGGAGTTTGTTATAATGGTAACATAGTGAAAGTTCAAGCTACAACTGCAGTTTAGATGGCTATCAAGACTGTACTTTTGTGCCTATGCAGTGTGCATGGTCATCACTTCCCTGGGTGGTCCAATAGCTCGCCAGCTTTTCTCTGCACAGATGAAGCCACAGACTGACTTGTGACAAGATGACTGATTAAACTCCTGCCTGGCTTCGAGCAGAGCTGTGACTAATTGGTACAGGAGCACTTAAGGTGGGAATTTCAGACAGTCCTGTAGATTCCCCCAGGCATCTGCTGCTGTCTACAGGCCAACTGACAGGCATTAGTTATATGCTTAAATGTGTGGATTAACAACCTGTGTAGAGGATCTGGCTGTTGCAGAAACTTCCCCAGGCAGTTCCTGCTGTAGAATTGACCAAATAGTACACAGGTAAGTTGCTTGTTAATACTCTGCAAAAACTGTTGCTGCAGATGTGGAAATGCTCACATGGAACGGTCTTTTGCACAGAGAAAATCAGAGTATTTTGTTTGTAGTTTAAGTTAATCAATGGAAATCGATCATGCATGCACTGGAGTGGTCACATAGGACCACAGATCATCTGGTTTATAAAAATTTACTAGAACTAGCAGTTTGGGAATTCTCTCCCTGTCTGGGTAAGGACCCTTAAAATGGACTCCCATCACCACCTGGACAGTCACTGACCAACCTGTTGGAGATTTGATTCCTCACCTGAGTATCATCCTATGCAAATTATCCCAATAAAGTAGTGGGTTTGCATTTTGGTTGCTTGGAATTTTGGGGGGGATTGGGTTTTTTTTAAACAATCTGCAATTGCCTATGCAATAGTATGTTCCCCTGACCTCCTTCCAAATTCTTATTGGGATAAAACACAGTCATGTACTTTCTCCTATGCCTATGCTTTGATTTCGATAGGGAAGAAACCTGAACTTGAAGCTAGAAGAAGTCAAGGTGCTCTTCAATGAGTATTGATGTGTACATAACTAAGAAACAGGCTGTTGAAGAGTGCTGCAGAGCATAATAGCCTCCACAGCATCAACCCTTTCTAAAAGTACCTGGAGAGAGAAAGACGACACACCCGCACAGGGTAGCTCAGATAAATGGATGTACAGCCTGCTTAATAAGACCAGCACTGAATATCTCCTGCTGCTGTGGGAATAGTTAACATGTTTGGGATGGGATGGGGATGTGTGGGGGGAAGAAATACTTACTCCTGTTGATAGTGGGTGGAAAAGGCAAAAGAAAGTTGTCTATCTCCTTGACTCAGCAAAATTCGATTTTTCCTACTGCCAGTAGAGCATGGGCTGGGAGTCTCTGAATCAAAGTACCTCATCAAAGTGGCTGAAATTATGTGACTTGAATGAATGCCTTATTTAACTTAAGGTCATATCCCATCCTGAGGCAAATGACACTATCTTCCCTCCCTTGCAACCTACCAGTTTTTGTCAGGGAAACCTGAAAAGCCTCTGCCTACATGAGGCAGGTGATGCTGGGAGAAATGTTCAGACCCCAGAAGAGTACATTTTGTTTAAGAAAGAGCTAATCAAATTAAGTGCTTCAAAATCATTTTCTCAAAGAACAATGCAAATGTTTTCGGTATTTTTTCATAAGTTGCTTTAGAATTATTAAAATTTTGAGTATTTTAAAGTGAAAAGAAGTCTGGAAGAAACAGTAACCTTATAAGAAACATATTTGGAGAAGTGCTTGCATGTTCACAGTTTAATTTGTCCATGTCATCCTACTTTCAAATAATTCAAAATTTCAAGAAAGGAGAAAAACAATGTCATATGACCAAAAGTAGTCAATAGTGAACTGTCAAAGTTGACATTTCATGAACAATCATAAGATGGTATTTGTATTAATAAACTACTTGGAAGATATTTACTCATCATATGTATCCAAAGAAGTCACAACTGCCTTATTAATCATAGGCAAACAGAAGATAAGAGCTACATTTACACTGTATAGTATAGTTTGACTAGCTCTAAAATAAATACTGATTTCTAGGAGGTTTTGGATGAGATTTATCATGAAAAACAAGGAAGAGAAATCTCTTAGACTTGATTGAATTTCTTGTAGGCAAAAAAGATTTCAGGTTAAATGTTGTACTAATGCCCAGTCTGTCCCCAATGTCATAATTATAGTATTCAAATACTATTTATTTATACTATGTCTCTTTTCCACTAGTCTCATGCATACTAAATATTTACAATTCAATATGCAGTTTATAGCTTCACACTGGCAGCAGCTTTTTAAAATATTTAATAAACTACTCCACTTAGCAGCTTATATATAATTTGGGAATAATGCAACAGAATTCTGGCAAGTTATACCACCTCCTAGGGTGCTTCTTCATTCCAGAACAAACCTGACTGTTATTACTGTAATCAGTTTTACAATCTTATATGACATCTGAGGTTACATTGAATCATGTTACTCATACAGCAGTGGGCTCCAACTTTGAGATCCTTATTCTGATACACTTGCGCATGGTATAGAAAATGGCTATTTGGTCTGATTCATTATTATTATTCTTAAGCAAATTTGGACTGTGTTTTTATTAGAAGAGATAAGACCCAGACTTACACCTGAGCTGTATCTTTACAACAAGATTCAGCAATATTTTAGAGTGTAAATTCTCAAGTCTTAGCTTTGTGTGCAGAACCTTGAGCTTTGCAAAGTTTAGAGGCATTATTAATTGAACAAATGCAATAATAAATTTTAACTGGAAGGAAGCACTTGCTAAACTCTTGAATCCCATTAGATTGCTCACCCTTAATCATTTATTTTCTAGGGCTGCAGCATGGGTTGAAACACGCAAAGGGACACAGCACAATATGCAGCAATCTAACAGCATAAAGGCACCCATCCTCTTTCTTACTGTGGGGACCAGCTGAGTTGTAAGACTGGAAAATCATCCAATTCTCAGTACTTGCTAATTGACTGAGCATTTGGCTACTGGTCCACAGGAAGAAAAAAGGAAAAAAAAAAGAGGATGGGGGGGCGGGAAGACTACACAGAACAGGCATGTACAAATCAGCTGCAGCCTTTAATTTGCTGGAAGTAGAAATGATAATGCTTGTGCAGTATCAGCTGCACAGTATTCTAACTGAGCTTTTGCAGCTGTGAATTGCTTTTGCCCTGAAACCAATTCAAAATGCAATGTTTGTTTTGGAAAAGGTGAAATCACTGCAGAAATCAGTGGTCCTCTGCCTGCTTGGGAGCGGAGGGGCTGAGGTTGCATATAGTTTGTGCTTACCAGGCTGTGGAGGAAGGAGTCTTGAAATGTAGAATAATAATAATGAAAAACATGATCATAGGCTTTTAAGAAGTAAACAGGCTTAATTTAGCCATTCTTACACATGCTGAAAGTTGGGCTTTCTTGTATCTGAAAGAGTATTTGTCTTCTGGCTGTTTTTAAGAAGTCATGTTGAATATTTAATGATGTTTCTTAAAAATGTCCACATGAACTAGCCGTGACCCCTTTTCTAGGGCAAGAAAAGAAAAAGCTTGCATTAATGACCCAATGCCTAGGGAAGCCTATTTTCTTTAAAGTACAAAACAAGTAAGGACATTTAGAGATCTGGTGGGAGATAATAAAAAGTGCCCGATTTGCATTGAAAGTCAGCAGGAGTTCTCTTTGGACCTTTAAAAAACTCCCCTTTTGTCAAATAAAGGGAGTGCACACAGGTTACGGTCATAAAGTTAAGTGCACAGATAAAGGCATCTGGGAGGAAAAAAAACTACCCTGGAATCTTCATAGGCAAATTTTGACTTAGGTAAATCATTTTCTGCTTCTGTAAAATGCCCCATCAATTGTCAACAGAGTAATTTAAGATTGCTCCACACAAGGGTAGGTGGCACGAATAATTGCTACTGACTTTCCAGCAGTTTTAGCTTCTTGGTCTGGTCTTTGCGTGAAACAAAAGCTGGTACTTCTGAGGGGAGAGATACGAACCCAGTTCTTTGGGGCTACAGGCACCCTTTCCTTTCATGCGGCACTGTTCTCCTCACCCTGTATTCCTACCACTTCTCTTTAGGCACCGCATGAAGAAGTCCAAGCTGGAAGCCTGGTTGCCCCATGGCTATTGCTATAGGCACTGGAAGGGGAGAGTGGCCCCTCAAGGGACAGTAGAGCCCACTGGTGAGATGCACTGTCTTTCGTGAATACCTGTCACTCTGCCTTAACGGCAATGGCTGTGAAGATAGCTGAGTTCAGTGTATAATGTGGAATGACTCTGGGCCTGCAATTCTTCTCTTGAATGACGATAGAGAAAGGTAGGAAATGGTGACTGATTCATCTTCCTGCTGAACTATTGGCTTTTATGTTTTCAAAGCCATTTTTGCAAGTAAAAGCAGGAGTTTAATGGAAATTTACTTTAAACAAATAATACCACAACTCTGCTTCTTGCTTGAAAGCATTGAATAAAACTCATGTTTTATTCAGCAGAATAACAGTGGAAAAATTAGCAGCATTTTCTATTTTTTCTCATAGAAAACATGCTTACTTTTGTGTTTATCCCTTATGAAGCATTTTAACTCATAGCATTAATGATTTTGAAGGCAGTTAGATGCAAATTATTGCAAATTCCCTTTCCTTGAAATAACTTTTTTAATAATCTCCTTCTTCATTATTGTTAACTTTTAAGATTGTACTTAACTTATTCAGGAAGTTCAGTGTGATTTCTAAATGTTTGTGAAATTTTTGCAAGGTATCAACATCCTATAAGAAGATCACAAGCACAAGTATGGTCAAGAGTGTTTGAACTATCTCATAATAACTTTTTGATGAAGGGCAACAAGAAATGTACATAAAACAATTGAGGGATTTCTCTTCATCTTTATGATCCTCGCAAGGTCTATAAATCCATTAATGCACAAGTTCAACAGCATCTTTCGTCTACAATGCATTGAATGGTAATTTAGCAGGGCAGAATCCTTTCTTTAAGAGATATAAAAGGTTTTCAGGTCTTTTTCCCATCCAAAGAACAGATGTTTTCAGGCAGGAACAGAATGTTGAGTTTCATTAGAGACACATACAATAACTAAGCTGTTTCAAAGAAGTAATTCTTAGCCAAATTGACCGTGTGTCTCTTGTCTTGGCAATGAGACATTTGGGGTATTGTTTCAAAAGCATCTTTAAAAAAAAGAAAAAAAATCAGAAGGACATGCTTTCTGTTTTGTCAGGACAATTACTCCCTCTCTAATAGTACATTTTCAGTCAATTATGGGTCCACTTTTCTGACCAAAAGGGATTGGTTGAAAACTTTGTGAAAGCAGTTTCTCTAAATGAGAAGAAAATTCATAGGGGAATGGGCAAATATTTGTTAATTTTTCATAAGCATAGAATTTCAAAGCCAGATATCAAAAATCTTCTCTGTCTATATTCAAGTGATTGACCTCAACCCATTACACACACACTTGTATGCCCTCCATATATGCTAGCATACATATATATGTTGTCCAAACATGTTTTATGTACCACATTTGGGCCACTCTCCAGGGTTTAGAGTCAGGGTTATACTTAGCATTTGAATGTTCTGTGTTTGAATGAGTTAAAAAAATGTAATATGGTACTTGGTCTTAATTTTCATTCCATAAATCAGCTCACACTTACACAAATGATCATAATATAAATCATAATAAATGATCCAGCTTCCATTGAATTTAGCATTCCTTTTAATAAGGCTTGCTTGAATTTTTAGGATTTCCTTTTGTATTGCTTTCCCCCATCTTTTCTATTCCTTTGAAGAGAACATGGATATAATGATGGATGCAATTTGAACAATGCAAAACTTGTAAGAGAAGCTCTGGTGAGTAAGACCAACATATTCATTTTCTTTGGTATCTCACCTCTGACAGTGGCCATAAATGGATGCCTAATAACAAGTAATGAGAAGATGGCAAGAATATAGTAAAAAATGTCTAAATGCTTTCTTAACCTCCATCTACATGTCTCAGGATTGCCATGTCTTTAATAATTCCCAATAGCTTTCATTTCTCTGAATATACGTATCTCCCTGCTACCCATGCACAATTTTAGCAACTGCTATATTGGTGGCAAAAGAGTACCAGATTCATTTCACATTAAGTTATAAATGTTTTGCAGGAGTGTTCAGCCCTTCCTTGTAGACAGTCTGTAATTTCTTTCTCAAGGGCAACAAGATAGTAGATAGCATTTTGGAAAGTCTAATATTATGTGGATAATCAACATGTCTTTCAGAAAACAGGCAGAGTTAGTCAGAGATTATATTAAGGTATACTGAGGTAATCATTAACAGCGTGCTTTGCTGAAATGTAATGGGTTTGAAATTTTGTAAGTGTATTATTACATTAATATGACCTACAAATACAGTTACTGGCTTTTTGTTAATTTAGAGGCCTTAACCATAATTTCAACCACTCCATTTATTAACATTTAAAAGAATACACAAGGAAGTTGCCAATACACTAAGAAACTGGTGCAAATTCAACTGAATGAGGCATAATGTAATTATATCATTTACGTATTTCTTTTTTGTTCCTTTGTGTCCATTTACCTACTCTACTTTTCAGCTTAGATATTAAACAATTTTCACTCTTTTTCATACTAATACACGGGACCAAGTTAAAGACTGGGATGTAACATACTGATAAATTTATGAAAATGAGAGGGAAAATGTGTAGGATTGCCTGGGGAAATCTAAAGAGAGTATAAAGGGAGTTTAGATTAGTACAATATGCATATTAATGTGTCAGAATAAGGTATCCATTTATATCATTCCAGCGTCTTCAATCCATTTCTGAAGTTGGTCCCTGGTGAGGAGGCTTAATTTAAAACACAGAAATGCTCTCCCAGTTCCTGAACTCAAAGAGAATGCAATTAACATCACTTGCCAAATGAGTCCACTGCTTTTTTTTGAGACTGTCGGCAGAAGCACAGGTGGTTATGCTGCACCTGTGAGACAAGACCACACCAGAAGGGGTCCTGTCCATTGCTCATTGTCACCACAGTTCTCAGCTATAGAAGCTGTTTAGTGGCCAACAGTTCTTATATGTAAACTGTGAAGAACATAACATTTATTTATATGTAAAAGATGAAAAAGCAGCATTGATGCTTTCATTCAAACAAAAAAACCCCACACCAAAATGTTCAGTGATCACTACTATCATTATAAAACAATAGCCTACGTTATAACCAGTGTTGTTGCTATAGTTATTTCCTAGTCTGAGGATGGATGAAAAGGTTGTGTCTCTGTTTAAAGATACCTACTGGCAAATGTTGACATTGTAATACTGACTTCTGTTCCTACGTTATCAAGACTTTGCATTGGAATTAGAAACATAATTCCTTATACTGGGAAACTAGTAATGAAATAAGTTTTTGTTTTCATCTTTCTGTTCCCAGTTTCAACCCAATTCATAATCTTACTAATTAAATGGAAGTTTCTGCTGAGATTTGAATGCCCTGTATAAACAAAGTTTTAGCTCATTTAAAGCTGGGGAAAATAATTTAGAATGTTTTTCTTACTTTTAATCACTTTTATACTGTTTGTTTTTCTAGGACATTTCTGCCAGAAGGTTTTGCTGACTTTAATTGTGGAAGATCGGTTGTTATTTAGAACATATGTTTGCACATGAAGTGTAAGCTAACTCCAGGTGAGAACAGGCATTTTTACTCTGTGATCTAAGAAGTTTCTCTTCAGTTTACCTGAGATTTCAGTCATTTGTTCAATTAGCAGAAATAATGCTCTGATTTAGGTAGGGGGTTACCTAGGTTTGGATCATCTCCAGTTAGCTTAGCCATCCACCATGTAATATCTCCATGGCAGCTGTTTCCCTTCAGTTTCCTATACAAGATGTATTCACTTTTTTAGCAGTGACACCACCCTGAGGACAAGGTAAGATGTGCACTAGCCTCCGATGGCTGCCTAGCTATAATAAATAGATATCTGTATAAACCTACATGTATTCGTCCTGGCCATATTATTACAGGCACTGTTGAAATGAGTGGTTTGTAATATGTGCTAGATTGAAATTTTATTTGCCTAACGTGTTTAAAAAGTTATACTTAATAATTGCAAAGAAGTCAATATTTGTTGCAGGATAATTTGCAGAAATGAAATGACATTAAATTAAATTGGTTAAAATGCTTACTATCCTATGACATAAAGCTTCTGCACATCCCCAGCAACTGGTAATAATCAAGAATCTCAGAATAGCTATCAAGGGCAGTATACATATACATTAAAGCTTACCCTGCTTTCTGTAGCAGTGATTCCTTTTCTTCAAGTTTAATGCATACTAGAGGATTAAGTGGGTTTGCAGACTAACTGTCTTTGCATTAATTATGTTGACGTCCTTCCTGACATTATGAGATATCATGTACCTTTTCCTGTACAATGCAATCTCTTTCCTTAAAACTTCTCTTGTGTTGTGCAACATTTCAAACCTTAGCTTGTTTTTATTTTTTACTTAGCTTACCATCTGTGTCATGTCTGTAGTGAGAGAAGTCTTTCTGTCCCCTTCCCTTTACAATAAAAAACCTGACTTCCATTTTGTACTTGGCTCACTTCACAGAAATATTTGTAGATAGCATTTTTGCAAAGATGTTTATTTCTTTATTTCCACCAAGCAAAATACTGTTTAATCAAACTGTTTGACGTAATGACTTTGAAGCAAAGCACACCCATGAATTGTAAAGTTTGTCTTAGACACCCCCAAGTACTAGTGGAATGAAATGAGGGTCAGTGCCATCTTTGCAAATAAATACAAGTACATCCTTCCCTCTTTCCTTTTTTTCCTTTCTCTCTCTCTCTCTTTTTTTGTCATCTGTACTCAGTTAACTGGTGAGCAGTTCATATAGCAGTCATGCCGCAAGTTGAAAGAAAATGACAGATGAAAGATTGTAGCGATAAGCCTTCCTCAGTCCCAGCTAACCTAAATTGTTTATAACTTGGTACACAAGGGCTAATAGCTTGTTCTGTGAACAGGCAATGAAGCCTGGTTGGCACTGTTTTTTCTCTTTTGCACACTCTCGATTTCTAATAAAGAACAAGCAGTTTAGCCTTTTTTGTATTGGGGGCACTAAGTAGCTATGCCCTCAAAGTACCTGTCAGTTTTTACAGAACTCTTACAGTGATTTTGTCCCTTTTATATAAAAAGGAGTTGTGCTGAACCTTCTGGAGTAGGCAGTGGGCTC
Source organism: Elanus axillaris (assembly GCA_026212715.1). Taxonomy (NCBI): domain Eukaryota; kingdom Metazoa; phylum Chordata; class Aves; order Accipitriformes; family Accipitridae; genus Elanus; species Elanus axillaris. Next base: position 19,060,447 of record JANZLQ010000050.1, read on the forward strand.
TGGATTGCTGGGGGAGGAGGGAGTCGGAGAGGAAGACACCATGGTAGCTTAAACCACATTCACTCTGGGAAACTGGCCTCAAATAATTCTCACTTCTTTTAAAAGGCAGTGATCGGGCTAATTATGAATCTTGGTAAGAGATGACAAATTCAAAGACAAAACTTTTGACCAGAATCTAATTATAGATGCACACAGTTTTGGTTGGGCTTTTTTAGTTTTGGTTTGGGTTGGTATTTTTTTTTTAAAAAATAACTGTATAAGCTAATGTGTGCTGGTTTAGAGTGACCATAATGGATTTTGAACTATGTTAAATAGTAGGTTCAGCTTAAAAAGAGGTGTGTGTACATTTCAAAAAAGCTTGAAGCTATGAGAATTTTTAAATGAAACATTCATTTTTAGTTTCAAATGACACATTAGTTTAGAAAATTGTTAAATGTTTCTTGGAAAATTAAATCTCAGTTGAACTGATATTTTTTCTTCTTTTTCTATGCCCAAAGAAACACAAAAATCATAGGTGATTGACCCAAAAACATCAGTTATTACCAGGCTGTAGTCAGGAGTACATGGTATGTTGCTAGAAACACACATCTTTAGACTGTAGTTTGAGTCATGTGATTATATTTTCAAAAGGAGAATACTAAATTTTAGATTTTTAATCCAGAGCTTGTCACATAAATAAGGGGGGTTATTCTTAAAAATGTAGAATGTTAAGGCTGGTGGGTTTTGGAGGTTTTTTTACAAATGTAGAAGTAACTTGTTTGTAGGTTTTCTGTATATCTTCAAAATACTCCTCTGTGTCATTGCAAGCTTACTATTAGATTACCCTCCAAATGCCCGTCCTATTTAGCTGCTATGTGTTTATGATTCTCACGTTATTAAAATTCTAGACTGTTGTAAGAGGTTTCGCGTAAATACTTTTCCATAATACTTTACTTCATTAAAAATGTGTTGCTGTTTTACACTGTGTCTGTCTCCTCAAAATTTTGGGCCCTATCTGTATTTATGGCAAGAAAATCATAATAAAAAACCAATAATGATTTAAAAATAAATCACTGCATTTCCAGTAATAGATTGCTTTCTTAGGGAGCTGTTTCAGGATTCCTGGATCCAGCTCCTACCTTATTAACTGGTATTGTGTGGCTTTAGCATGTCTTGAACTCAGATAGTTCATGTGTCTTGCCAAACTGCCGGATGGTGGTGTGCTCTGTGCCATGCAGTAGTGTCACCTTGGTTGTGCAAGGGGAGGAGACAGCCTTTACTGCAGCTCAGACACCTGCCCGCTAATAGAAGAGGTCTTTTCTTTATAGAGCCTAATATGTGACGCAGAGAGAAGACACGTTGTGGCTAATGTGGAGTGCTATGTCTTCTCCCAGGGCTTTGTGGCAAGCAGGCAGAGCAGCCACATATGCACCAAAGAGGTAGCAGAGAAGCTGTGGCACTGGCTGCCTGGGTGTGCAAGGGATGCTCCTCACCTCAGAGGACTGCAAAATTGGAGGCCAGCTCCATGGGCCTGATGCTCAAGGTATGAGGGCAGTTCTGCCTGGCTTGGCATGAACTGCAAGTTCTTCATTTGTAAAGCAAGGATGATCTTCTCTTGCTATGTTGCTCTGGGGAGATTAAATACTTCCCTGGTTAAAATTTGGTTTCAAACAGGAGTTAGTCTTAGGCATTTTTCTGCTGTTTCTTCTTCATTTTTTTTTTGTGTAAGGAACAAGTAGGTGTTGTTTGTCTGAATTTAAATTAATATAATAGTAAGTTGTCAAAACACACTGAAGGCATTTAGAAATAGGTCCTTTCATTATGAAGCATGCACACCCACTGCAAAGCTGCTTTGAGAAGCTTCTGATAAGAAGTTGTAGTAGCGCAGGGGTGGAAGAATGACTTAAAGTATGACAGGTGTAACAAGGTTCTTTGTGCTGAAGGGAATGATTATTTTGATGGCTAAGCTTAAAAACATAGCACAATAATCATGTTTGTGGCAGTAATTCTCAGTGAAAATCAGTTCTATGCTTCTTTGGGCTGAGGGGTGTGCAAGCAAAGACTAACAATGATGCTGCAGTGCCACATAACGATACTCTTACCAGACTTTGATAAGCTAGCTCAGGTTCTTGAAACAGTATAGCCATGTGAGAATCACTCTCCCTGAGCTGTTCAGGCATGCTGAGAAGCTTATTAGCCTGGACAGAGCACGGTCACTGCTTCCAAGACCTCATTTTTCTCCCTTAGCTTCATCTGAAACATGCCAAATAAACATCCAGATATCCAACTCTATCAGAAAACTGCCCCCATCCTTAAGAGAGAATTTTAAATGTACTTTAGTGTGTAAGTCACTGTTGAAAAATACACCCAAATATGTGCATATGAACCACAACTGGTTGAAGATAACATAGGGTTTCATTTTGAAAATATTGATTTATCAAATGGTTCTGGTTAGTGGCAAAGGATTGGAAAATATATGACTTCAAGATTTTTCTCAGTTATTCTGGGAGCTTGCTTCCTAATTCTACACAGCTTGAAAGCCCTTTTGCCATTGATCTCTGCAAAAGTTTTCAGAGAGCTTTATCTTTATTATCACTGTATCGGTGCTAGGAACCTGGTGCTAAGATTCAAACCGTCCAGTGTTGATCATTGCTCTAGGGATTTGGGGATTTTTCCATACCAGCTAAGCAAAAAAGGAATGGAAGTCCATGAAGCAAGGGCTGTTATATCTGAATTGAGTGCCTCAGACCTTGGGCTCAGCTGTGTAGAGGTGTTAGGTATCTATCCTAAGGATAGAAGAAATATCTACTGACTGTCACTGGAAGTAATGCATTTCTGTAGACATTACCTGTAACTAATCTAGAAGCACTCGGAGAACCTAATAGACTATTAGAATGTGCAGATCATTTCTTCCATCCCCCAATATCTTCTCTAGCTTCCCAGGATAAGTGGTTAGCACAAGCTCAGCATCCCAAGTATTTCACATGAACTACATAACAGTCCACAATACACATGAGCTATCATAGTTCACAATGATGTGCATAGCTCTGTCTAAACAAGTGACAAACAAATAACTCTGTGGATGTGAATTTGATTCAGATGACTAAAAGTAGAAAGATAATGAGGCGAGAGTTTTTAATAGCATCCTAGATTTACAGGTTCTCTTCTCACGATGATTTGCATGTCCAACAGGTGCATTTATATATAATTAGTTATATATAATTATATTGTCTCTATTTTTTTCGTATTCTCTGAATATCTTCTATCAGCTACACTGCTAAGGGTTCGTACACTGATTTGCCCTGGTGCAATCCTGGATTTTAATGAGGTAAAAGTACTACCTGATTTCCCTTGGGGCTGAGTAATCTATTGGAATATTTGAATATGTTCTTGATGTCCCTTTTAGAGCACCTAATTTCTTAACTTTAAGCAGTACCTGCTGATAATTTCAGGTTTTGCTCCAGAGGAAATTTTGGGCTGGGGGAAATATATAACATTTTATTAAAAGGAAAAAAATCCAAATGTTTTAAGTCTTTTCAGATACAAAAATGTAACTTAAACAAAAATATTAAAAATTGTTTCAATTTCAATGAATATACAGGTGTGGAGGAAAAGATTCGGTCTGATATTTTCAGCAAAGCACTACCTGTGCAATGGAAGAAACAGTTTTTGCAAGTTAATTTCTGAATAAGAATATATGAACATATGGCCATATTATTACTTACAGCTCTGAGTCACACTGATACCATATTAAAAAGTCATATACTTGACTAATGCATCTTAATACTTTCTTGATGCTTTCTTAAAAAAAAATTAAAAAAAGCAAAGCCGAATGAAACAATTAAAAGGTATTATTAAGCTAATATCAAAGTTTCATTCTGGGTGACTGTAAATCTAAACAAAATCAGGACTAATAATGGCATATTAAATGGTACAGCCTGTCAGGAAGAAAAGCAAAGAAAAGGGATAGCTAAAATAGACAGATGAATACCTCTGCTTTTTATGTAGAATAGTGGGAGTCATGCTGTGAAAAACTGAATTTATTTGAAAGTTTTAGTAAGTATTAGAAAAGGGCAAATAAGAAAAGATTCTTGCTGCAGAATTTCCAAGTAGACCATGGGTTTTCATTTAAATATGTCCCATTAAAATCTGTTTAATCTTGTAGTTACAACTCCTAATTTTTTTGTTCGACCAGGTTCAGCGAGATTAGCAAACCTTTGGTCTCTGTGTACCAGAAGGGCTTATGCCTTTGAAGCAAAAGTATTACAACTGCACGAACAGTGATTCATAAGCAAAATGCATATTTTTTTTTATCACTGCATGACAATGCTGTGGGTAGAGGTGATGCCATATGAGCAGGATATCTTCCTCTCATCAGTAGAGTACTGATGTAGTAGGTTTTATGTAGATTTTTTTTAGGTGGAGGGAAAACATTGCACAGAAAGTAGACCCACTGCCTTGCCCTCAGTGCAATAGATAACCCTTGTAACTGCCCTGTAAATACTGACAAGCATGTCCCCTTTTCCACGAAGTTATTCTCTGCCATTTCTTTTCAAGACATCCTTTAACCTACATGAATGACATGAGTCACACATGGGCTGCTCTTCAATATAGTGACATACTACTAAATGGTTAGGGAATTCAAAAGGGATCAGATGTGATGGCAGTGCAGACCAGGGAACTCCAAACACACTGAAGGTGTGCTGTAGCCTTTTTTGGTCCACAGACCATCTTACCTGAACCCTACAAATGTCCTAAACGAGCAAGATGGGAGAAGGGAATTGTGCAGAACTCTGCAAGAAAGATCTGTCATGCAGAAAAGTACCTGCACATGGAAAACTTGATAGGGCTTCACATAGAGAAAGTAGACAGGCAGTTGGACAAGGAGGTATGACTTTTTTTTTTTATTGCTTCAGAGAGTTTACCAACTGTAATCAGTTTGCTGGTTAACCAACAGCAGCTTGTGCCTAACCATACTCTAATTTGCATCATCATACGTGGGGTAGGACATCATATCACAAAACTAAGTTAGTCCAAGCTCTCTATTCAGTACAGATTGCCTCCTGAGAAGTGGCACCAAAAGGTTATCATATTATGGTTTTAGTTTTTTTTTTTTTCTCAGCATCATTTTGTAGGTTCTTGAAGGAAACTGGGGTCCTAAAGTATATTGTTCAAAGATTAGCCAACATAATGTACTGTGTAATCAGCATAGCTCCGAAGTGGCCAGTCTTGATGCAATATTACAATAAAATCAGAGGGCCAGATGAGTCTTTAAATAGATATATTGAACTTTGATGCCCAGCATTACTAACTGACTGAAACCTCTCACAACTTCCTCTTGCCTTTAGGTAAATCCACTTTTTATTACTGCATGCTGTTTCTAAAAAGGGGAGATATCACAGGGTGCATTTCCTTAAAATTTATTGTAGTGTTTAGAATTAAATGAAAAACTGGCATACCTGTGAACTATTGAGAAACTGAGAGATATTGTAATTCTCTTCCTATCTCTGTTATCATTTGGATAATTCAGCTGATCTTTTGTAACTTCTTATGAAAAGGATGCACAGAGTGTGGAAGATGGAACATAAAGCCTATAGTCACCTCATCCCTGCAAATATCAGAGGTGGTTTCCAGGCTCATAATAATTTGTTTCATTAATTAAAGTAAAATCTTTAAGCTCACAGAATACCACAATGCAATGGAGACTTATAAAGTCAGCTTGACAATAGATGCCTGTTTCCTTGAGCTGCCTCCCTGCATAAGACAGTACACAGGCAGTTTGCAAGGAGCTTCTAAAACACAGTGCAGACAGAACTGCTGTGGCTGCTGTGCAGATGGATGCCTTGTCTTTACCAAGAGAAATGACATTATTTATTTGGGGTTTCTGGCAGAAAAACCACAGAATGCTACTGCACCATTTCTGGCAAAAGCACTTGATGATGCGTGCAAACAAGGTCTGTTTTAATGAGCTGCTGGCCAAGAGGAGGCAGCAGAATTTAATCTTAAGACTTATGTCCTCTTGAACATATGGTGCTAAATGAGCATCTTTCACAGCCCAACTAGTAATGAGAACTAATCTGAATTGGGCTAGCAGTAATCTGCAACAGACCAATAAGATAATCATATTTCTTATTTTTAGTGAAGAGTTAATGGCATTTTTAAAATTTAAAGTATGTTATTGACATAGAAATTAATTTCAGGAGGTGGGTATGAACCAATGGAACATCAAGTCCACACTGTGTCATAAAAACAAGAAAGAGCCAGAAGGGGTCAACAGGTAGAAGGTTTTGGTATAATAAAAATTACCATAATACTTTTGTTTATATAATGCTTCACATGAGCTCATCCATATCATGATCACTGCAGCATAATCAAAAATCTGTTTCTAATACATTTCGGAAACTCTTACAACATCTGCATCTTACATATAGCCTCCACTGAGACTCAAATGCAAAGGCTGAATGGAATGAAATCAGCTAATATCACAGTTCTTAGATGAATATTTAAAGCCCTGCACTTATAGAAAGAAAGGAATGATGACAGAAAGGAGGAAAGGAAGGAGGGAGAAAAGGAAGAATTAATTAGTATGCATATTAAAGCCAAGCAAATTCCACATTCTTGAAGCTGCTTCAAAAAAGTAGGAGTGCCTGACACCTAAATTGCATGGATATAGTATTTTACCCAAGTGTTTGTAAGCACAGATACTTGTCAAAATATTGTTCAAAGAGAAGACCTGGAATATAGACAAGACTGGAAAATTAAGTAAAGCCATCTTGAGATTAAATCAAGTATTTCGTAGACAGCCAGTGTAAGATACTAAATATTCACATGGTACATATGGCCAATCATTGTGTTGCAGCTGCAAACTAGGTGTGGTACTGCTTTCTGCAGTGACCCCAAACAGCAGAAAAATGCCGAGACCCCTGCTCTTAAAATATCTTATCTTGGTAGCAGTGAGGAATGGAAGTATTTCTGCTATGACTTGATTGCAAGAACATCATAGAACCAAAAAATGCATAACCAGGCAAACTGCAGAGGTGACAACATTCATATAGATATACAGTGACATTCTGGATGTGTTGTATGGCAAATATCCAATATCTTGGAGGAGGGGAAGAAATACAGACACACACACATGTATTTTGCATATATATCATCTTGTACTTCTGGAGGGCAGACTTTGGCCTGTTTAGGGACTTAGTTGACAGAGTTCCTTGGGAAGCAGTCCTGGACATACTTCAAGAAGGAAGTCTTAAAGGCATATGAGCAGGCCAACCCCATGTGCTGAAAGACAAGCAGGCAGGGAAGAAGACCAGCCTGGCTGAACAGAGAGCTTTGGCTGGAACTCAGGGAAAAAAGGAGTTTGTGACCTTTGGAAGAAGGGGAAGGCAGCTCAGAGAACCACAAAGATGTGGTGAGGTTATGCAGGGAGAAAATTAGAAGGGCCAAAGCCCCACTAGAACTTAATCTGGCTACTGCCATAAATGACAACAAAACATGTTTCTATAAATACATTAGCAACAAAAGGAGGGCTAAGGAGAATCTCCATCCTTTACTGGTTGCAGGGGGAAACATAGTGACAAAGGATGATGAAAAGGCTGAAGTATGTACTTAATGCCTTCTTTGCCTCAGCCTTTAATAGTAAGATAAGTTGTTCTGCAGGTACCCAGGCCCCTGAGCTGGAAGACAGGGACAGGGAGCAGAATGAAGCCCCCATAATCGAAGGGGAAATGATTAATGACCTGCTACTCCACTTGGACACACACAAGTCTATGGGGCCAGATGGGATCCACCAAATGGCACTGAGGGAGCGGGTGGAAGTGCTCACCAAGCCACTTTCCATCATTTATCAGCAGTCTGGGCTATCCAGAGGGTGTCCCAGTTGATTGGATCTTACCAAACGTGACGCCCATCTACAAGAAGGGCTGGAAGGACCATCCAGGAAACTACAAGCCTGTTGGTCTGATCTCAGTGCCAGTGAGCTTATCATGAGTGCCATCACATCGCGTATACAGGACACAGGCATTGAGCACCAGCCAGCGTGGGTTTATGAAAGACAGGTCCTGCTTTGACTAACCTGATCTCCTTCTATGACAAGGTGACCCACTTTTAGTGCGTGAGGGAGTTGTCTACCTAGACCTTAGTAAAGCCTTTGATACTGTTTCCCACTGCAGTCTCCTGGAGAAACTGGCTGCTTATGGCTTGGATGGGTGCACTGTTCTCTGGGTAAAAAACTGTCTGGATGGCCAGGCCCACAGAGTTGTAGTGAACGGAGTTGCCCAGTTGGCAGCCAGTCACAAGTGGTGTTCCCCAGGGCTCAGTTTTGGGGCCAGTGCTCTTTAATATCTTTATCAATTATATGGATGAGGGGAATGAGTGACTCCTCAGTAAGTTTGCAAATGACACTGAGCTGGGTGGGAGGGTTGATCTGCCTGAGAGTAGGAAGGGTCTACAGAGGGATCTGGACAGGCTGGCTCAGTTTTCTGAGGCCAATTGTATGAGATTCAACAAGGTCAAGTGCTGAGTCGTGCACTTGAGTCACAGCAATCTCACACAGTGCTAGAGGCTTGGGGAAGAGTGGCTGGAAAGCAGCCTGGCAGAAAAGGACCTGGGGCTGTTGGTGGACAGCCATCTGAATAAAAGCCAGCAGTGTGCCCAGGTGGCCAAGAAGGCCAATAGCATCCTGGCCTGTATCAGCAGTAGCGTGGCCATAAGGAGTAGGGAAGTGATCGTCACCCTGTACTCGGCACTGGTGAGGCTGTACATTAAATGCTCTGTTCAGTTTTGGGCCTCCCACTACAGGAAAGACACTGACACATGCTGAAGTGTGTCCAGAGAAGGGCAAGGAAGCTGGTGAAGGGTCTAGAGAACAAGTCTTACTGAGGAGCAGCTGAGGTAACTGGGGTTGTGTAGACTGGACAAAAGGAGGCTACGAGGAGACCTTATGCTCTCTACAAGTCCCTGAAAGGAGGTTGTAGTGAGGTGGGTGTTGGTCTCTTCTCCCAAGTAGTAAGTGATAGGACAAGGGGAAATGGCCTCAAGTTATGCCAGGAGAGGTTTAGACTGGTAATTAGGAAAAATTTCTTCATTGAATGGGTTGGCAACATTAGAACAGGCTGCCCAGAGAAGTGGTTGAGTCACCATACCTGGAGGTATTTAAAAGATGTGTAGGTGTGACAATTAGGGACATGGTTTAGTGATGGACTTGGCAGTGTTAAGTTGACGGTTGGACTCGATAATCTTAATGGTCTTTTGCAACCTAAATGATTCTATGATTCTATAATTTTTGGTCTAGATATGTTCCACTCTTTGTAAATTTTCTGTCTTTCTTATTGAATCTAAATCAGTTCTAGATGAATTTTGGCATTCTCAGCAGCTTGCTTTCTAAAATGCAAGCCCAGCTGTGTGATTATTGTGGTGTTTTCATGTTGCTGGCATAAAATAGAAAATAAGAAAAAATTAGTGCTGGGGCTAGATGTTAGAGCAAAACCAATGGGATGACAGACAAAGGGATGAACTAGGTATGTATTATTACCATATTATGCCCCTCTCTGTAGAAATCTTATTTGCTTTCTATTTAAAATATATACACACATAATTTATGTAAGACATTGCTTTGCTAGCTACTTAAAAAGTGTAGCATTTAGATAGCCCAAATTCCTTATTTGCCTTGTATTTTTTTGCTATCTGGCTTAAGTTCCTTGGGTCTACTTGGCCAATAGAAAATACTATATTTTAAAAAGTTAAGTATCATGTCACTTAAAGCATATGAATATTTTTGCTCACATAAGTAGCTTAACCAGACTCACAGTGCTTAAATATCATGAAATCCATTTGTTGCAAGTACTTTGATAAAAGTTTGATTGTGAAATAGGCACGTGATATTTGTAATGTAGTTATAGAGATTTAGGAACATTACAAAATGTACTATGCGTAACCATAAAGATTCAAGCATTGTTTAAAATCAGTTGACTACAGTGACTTTGCAAAGATTAATTGATCTATAGTATTTTGTTTCAGGAGACCAAGGAGACCGTTATGGACACCAGTTTGTTGCTAAGAAACCCTACTTTGATCAAAGTTCTGGTTAATGGATTATGTGAGATCGACCAATGATTGTTGTAACCTAAGAATATTAATAAGATGGTGTGACAGAAGGACCAATCATTAGAAAGGTCATATTTAAGAATTAACATAGAATGTACTTTTATATAATATAATATATGATGACGAGAATTGTAGTGTGCCTGTGTTAATGACATTTGCATAATTAATGAATATGTATAACAGGTGTGTATTTAACCTGCGCAGTTAAACTAGCCAGGTGCACACGCTAGGTGGAGCGATCCCCCGTGTGCCCAGGGCTGCAATACAGGAGTGCCTGCTTCTTAACTTCTCATTGCTGTTAAGGAGTTTTATTCTGGATTTCGGCAACACATTCAATAAGAAATCCGTAAGTCTAGGAGACCTGCATTAGAAAAATGTATGGTTTTACCACACTCTTTTGGCCCTCCAATCTATGTTTGTGTCTTATTTTTGTAAGTTTATTTTGGCATTGAAAATTATTTACAGTTAAGTGCATGTAAGGGTTGTGAAGCTTACATACATACATTCTTGCATAAGTGCAGGGAAAGAAAATGGGGTGCATGTATGTAAGCATTTGTGAATACCATATGGATTCTTTTAGTGTTTACAGTATAGAATTATAGAATTATTTAGTTTGGAAGACATTTAAGATCATCTAGTCCAACTGTCAACCCAACACTGCCTAAGTGTCACATTTACATGTCTTTTCAGTGCCTCCCAGGATGGTGATTCAACAAGGCTTTCAGTTAAGAATTTACCCTAATTGCCATTTTAACCTCCCCTGGCACAACTTGAGGCCATTTGCCCTTGTCCTATCACCTGTTATTTGAGAGAAGAGACAGGGAGCCCCACCTCACTACAACCTCCTTTCAAGGAGTTGTAGAGAACAATAAGGCCTCCCCGCAGCCTTCTTTTGTCCAGTCTACACAACCCCAGTTACTTCAGCTGCTCCTCAATAAGACTTATTCTCTAGACCCTTCACCAGCTTCTTTGCCCTTCTCTGGACACGCTCCAATACCGCAGTGTCTTGTACTGAGGGGCCTAAAACTAAACACGGTATTGAAGGTTCAGCGTATTGAAATACAGGGTAGTGCTAAGCAACATTGTCTTGTCTCAATGGGAGCAGGTTCTGTGACCTTATCCAAATAGCACCGGGGCTGTGCTGGTTATCCTTTGGAGGATTCTTGTATCATTTTTATCCAGGCAAACATATTTTAATTTGGATGCATTCCAAGGAGACAATTAAAGAACTGCATAACTTTTGGTGTATTTTAATTTGTTCTTCAAAGAAGCACTTGCTGATGTGGACTAATCAGCTTTTATGTGCCAGTGAAAGCACAGAACATAATGACAGATGGTAAGCCAGAAAAATTCTTGCAGCTAAATACCCACTGTCATTGTTAACCTAGAGAGTGACAACTTTGGTGTCATTTTGTACAGGATGTGAGAGTTTTCTTTTAGCTATAGCTAAAAATGCTCAAAATATCATGGACTGCCTGTAGCATGGTGTATTTGAAGATGAAAACATCCAACTGACATATCAATGAGATAGTCCTGATGCATGCTACAAGTTCAGTTAGGCGAGACATAAGGTTTGTGGCAATGTCACCGTGCAATGTCTAACTTCCTAATCAGTGCATCTGTCTTTTCTTATCCTCTCATAACGTCCACCAATAGCCATTTAATCAGATTAAACTTATGGGGAGATATCTCATCTGTCTAATTAACAATGTAAAGGAAAACAAACAAACAAACAAGTTCCTCTGATACTTCTGCTCAATATTTTAATGGATCTACAGTCGACATGCTGTTTCATTTCAGCTAAGAAATATGTGCCTAAGAATCCTTTCAGACAATCAAGCTCTTGGTATCAGGAACATCAAAGGAGAAATGCACTTCAAATTTATATGCCTGCATAAAAACAGAATTTAATGCAACTGCACATATTCTAAATTAAGATCTCTGCAGTACAAAGAGAATGCTACTCTAAGAATTAAAAAACTCACTGTGTCATTTTCTTAAATTTTATTGGTTTAATTGTATTTTACTTTATAGATTATATCATTCATCATATAAGTGATGGGAAACACTGACTTGTCAATATTTTCTAGAAAGAACATTAAGATTTAGGGTAGGAGAGTGGTAAAGAAGAAGGAGGTATCATTTCAAAACAAAGCCAGTATGAACACCCAACTTCCACTCCGACTACAAGAGTTATATTCCACACTCAGATACATGGTGCCTAAACACGTGATGACATTTGGCACACTGGAACTGTGTGACAGCACATTTTTGTAACTCTGATGATAAAGTTTGAGGGTGAAGGTTTTTTTCCCCTTGCAAGGGTAAAAATTTCATAGGGCAGTGTAGAGAACCCCTTAGCTTCACTGAGTGTGTTGTGATTTTTTTGTTGTTAGAGAACATTTGTTCTTTCTGGAGCATTTTGATAAACCCTTTCTCTAAGGCACTGTTTTCCCAAATGCTTCCTTGCCTCAACCTGAAAGACAAAAAAATATCCCAAAGAAATCACATATGCATAAAAGCTATTTAAATATGTGAACAGGTCGTCATTGTTATGAGGTGAAAAGTTTCAATGAAAAATATTTTACTATATTCTAATACCTTTGAAATCCCAAAAAAATTGAAATCCAAGCTTGATACATAAAGCATTGATTAAATCCCTATTGAGGAAAACAGAATGCAGACAACAGCTTAATCTTTGCACCTTATTCTGTGCACCTGATAAAAACTAGAAGCAAGAACAATATCAGATAAAATTCCCTGCTATTAATCCTAAGCAGTTTTTCTGATTTTCTCATTAACTAATTTCTGTGCAGCAGGCTAGGAGAAGTATGCTTTATATGTGCTTCTTAATTGCAGAGTTGATGCTAAGTGGGAAAAGGAAAGGAGCATGTTGCAGGCTTTGCTTATAAACTGTGCTCTTCCAGCTTAAGTCTCCAGAGTAAGGTGTTTCATTTTCATACACAAAATATCTTCATGCAGTCTTCACAGAGATACCCTTGGCTTTTCTTTCAATATGGCTTGGATTGTCTCATTCCTTTCATAGGCTCAGATGGCAACCGGGTATTCAACCATTTCATGTCAGAAAATTTCCCGGCTGGAAGATTTCTATCGCTTGCATGTTGAGCTAAGGTCATCTGACATATTCCGTGCTACCTAGGTTACACTATGTCTTTTTATTAAATTCCAGCTGAGGGCTGTACTTCTACATGTTCAGCTATTTTTGAAAAATACATATTCACAGCTTTAATTCTCACATTCAGGACTGGCTGCCTAGATTCTCCTGATCCCTAGACACTACTGGATTACCAGAATACTTTTTATGCTTTGTTAAATGCATGCTTTGTTTGTTTTTAAATATGTGCAACTGCCTGGAGGGTTCTTTCTTACGGTTCACAGTGGAGTTCACACACAGAACACATACACAAACTCAATGCAGCCAGCCAACAACAAAAAGAGGCAAGCTACAAGCTACTAGGTAATTGCAAAATAAAATATAACAAGGGATTCCAAACCATTTCAAACAGATTGTCTGAATGTGTAAATTACTCTCCTCTAACTCTTTTTCATGTATCACAGGTCCATCCAAAATACTGCCCTGGACAGGAAAGAGGAGCCACCCAAAGATGTGTACAAATGTCACGAATTTCAAATTTCATTCTACTCCTTTTAGGGTCTTCATGCTTTTCTAATAAAATGATAAAGCAGTCCCAAATAATGTTCTACTTATACTATCTGGACCATTTACTATCTCCAAAATGACCAGGCTTGCATGAAGGAGGAAGCTATAGAAATATCAGCAAGAGAGAGGAAGAGTCTGTCATGAGGAGAACTGGAGGGAGAGGAAAGCAATAGAGAAGCAATATAGGCTGTGTATTGTAAATAAAGTCCGACTTGATATTTTAATAAAGATCTAGAGCTGAATGTTTTGTCACGCATTTGCCCTGGTGTCATGCTCACCAGCATGCTGTTTTCTGAGACGGATCGTATCCAGGTTTGCAGCTTGACAGTCTGATGCCTTGTTCCTTGGAAGTGGCAGCTTCACTTGAGCTGCCAGCCCAGTAACATTGCCAATAGTCTCACTGAGAAGCTTGGTAACATGATCTGGATGAGTATGGATATTTGACCCTAGTAAGGCTGGGTTTTTGTTACAGGAGATTATTTTACTGATTGCTTTTACTTGTCAGCAAGATTCTAGGTTGCACATCAGTTCCTTGAATCCATGTGTTCAACCCTGGCTCTGTGTCCCTATTCTCATTTCTGCCTCCCTCCCCCCTCATTTAATTAACTTTAACTCCTCCTGATCTTAAATCCTTTTGCATGGCACAAGATTCTTGCCCATCAGCCCAACTCCAACTTCAATTTTGCTTTGATTTTGCAGCTAGTACCATCCTCAGCTTCTTCACTTTCATTTCCAACAAAGTGCAAATGTAATCTGCTGTCTTCACCCTTCACATTTCTCCCTCTGAATTTACATTCTACAATCATATGATACAAACTACATCTCTGAAAAACTGCTCTGCTGACTTCAGAGAGCTTTATAATGTGTTAATCCTTCCAAGATTTGCAAATTGCAACAGGGTTTCAAGAAAATCTTGAAAATTCTGTAAGACTTCGTATAAGAAATATCCTTTGTTTACCTCACAAGTGATTTTAGAATTCCATAACTCTAAAAAGCAAAAGAAGACGGCATCCGAAGAATATCATTTATGATATACATTACAAATTTCAAGTATCTTTGCTACTATTACTGTCAAAATTATTGAGCAGTGATATGCCAATATATGGAGGATTAATTAAGGTTTTTGTATTGTAAGTTCATCATAACACTGTAGAAAAAGTTCGTTCTTTTTTTTTTTAGTTCATTCTGATGGTAATCCTCTTCTGGATACTTCTACATCATCTCTGCTCAAGCCTGACCTTTAAAATGAAAAGCCACATGCCACAGGAACATCACCCTGGAGGTGACTTTCAGAATCGTCTGGACCTGTTCCCCTGCTATTGCAAGGTAATCGAAGAATTTTGGTATGAAAGTGGAAGAACAACGGCAAAATATCTTGGCTTCTGTTATTACTGAGAATTCAGTTTTCCCTCTGTTTTGGAAGGAATAAAGGAGAAGTGAGCATATATGAAGAATATCAGAAACATCAGACCTAATGATTTTTCTCAAGAACTACTTTTTTAATAATGATTTGAATTATGTGTTGAACATGTGGGTACCATTTCCACACAAAGGAAAAGGCAGCAGGCAGTTGCCTTTCCTTATATAGAAACAGGTAACTTCAGTTTTAGATTCAAGGGATCTCTTTGTATGTGTTTGGTGCAGTACAGGAAAATGTGCTTTATCAACTAGTAGCATTCTAGCTTTTAAAGAAATGCAATAAATATACAGGTTTCTGAAGAAATAAAATGTTTTCCTCTTAATCATCCAAAAATAACAACTCAGACTGAAGACATCAGGGCACTTGACTCAGACCTTTTTTCTTCCTGATGACTTTTGGTTTTTACAGGTTACTTAATCTGCTACAACCTGAAAAATCAATATCTTCATATTTTACCTTAGCTACCTAGTGCTTGCCTCTATATATCTTCCTGTCAGATAGAAGGCTGAGAAAGTGATAAAGAATCTTGAACTTGGATTAGTATGTTTCACAATGTAGATGTGTTATAAAAAAAAAATGACACAGTGGGTCAGTCAGTCTCCTACTGCATTTAATTTTGAATTTGGCAATATCTTGAGCTGACCAGTGTGATGGGAGAACCTAGCCTATTTTCACTTTTTTGTACTTGAATGAAAAAAGATGACAGTGTTTATTGAACTTCACTGCAGCTAGATTTATATTTTTATATAATTGAACAGAGATTCAAAAGTAATGGAAAAATAATGATCACGGTATGTGATCTGGCCTGTGTGATTGTGTAAGGGTTTCCTGTGCCTTTCCTTCCATCCTCCGACATTACAAAAGCATTACAATGACCATTGAAGGGAGCACATGCCAAAACATCTTCTCAGATTACCCTGTGCTTTTTGTGCAGCTGTGCTTTTGTGTACAATTTTTATCTGCGTCTGATGATAGCCTAACAATAGTTTGTGTTGTATTTTGAAAATGCAAGTACTGTGTTCCAGGGAATATATATGATTGCCACAATCTCAGGATCAACAAAATGAGATCTGAATGTTTCAACTTAGTTTGAAGAATCATGCTGTAATTTTAAGGGATGAAGGAACTTGTGTTCAATGCTAGCACAGAAAATAATATTGGATATGAATACCTGAGGAATACCATCGATTATATTACTATAGTATATTACTATAGTTATGTTGCTATAAAGTGTATTAAGGACCAAAAAACTTATTATTTTTTTATAGAAATAATTATTTAGGTTCACCTCCTATCATTTAGTTCAGCAATGTTCAATGTGGGGATTGGATATAAATCCAAATTATTTGCTTGTTACTTACTTTACCAGTTTGTATGGGATCTACTAGTAGGACTGTTAAGTTATTTCCCTGAAGTGCTTTCCTTCTAATGAATTTTATTTTTGTTCTCATCAATGCAGTAAATCTTCACTTATTTTGCATAGTGATCAGTGGCTTGATCCAAATGATTTTTCCTTATATGTGAGAGCTTTTTCATATCTTTGCTATGTCTTTCTCAGCCTCTCTTATTTAGTAAATACAGATCTCCTCTTAGCAAATTAAGAAGTTATGAATCGTCAGTTTCAATCATAGGAATCACCTTTTCTTCATGGATATATCTTATACCCAGTTCTCACTGTAGAAGCCTGAAGTTGAGGCCATACATAATATAAAAGTTAAGACATTCATGCTTGTTTATCTTACACTTAATATTCACTGAAAGAATTGTCAATGTTCAGTCCTTCTGAAAGCTGGTCATTTTTATTAATTGCCTGACTATTGATTTACTTTACAATAGATTTAGTATAAATTTTAGTTGAGCAAACACACTGCCCCTGCAGTGGGTTATTCGTACCAGCTGGCTTAAAGGTGACATGCCTACCTGTGGTGTTCTTGTATCTTCAGCTTTTACATTGGCTGAAATGGCCTACAGCTTCAAATTTACATCTCTAAATCTAGAGGTACTCATGTAAAAGGTAGTTATTCACAGTACTAATCTGGGCAAACAGCTACTGTTATTTTTCCTTCTGAGGTACTAGAAAAAATTAGCCGTTCTTTATTTTTCAAAATATTCAGTATTTTAAATGTTTCAGTGAATATTCCAGGGAAATGACTGACAACTCTGTGTTATTCCATAGGTGTTGATAATTCCTATTCAGAGCTTACAAAACAGTTTCATGGCAGGGAGAGGAGGGAAGAGGATCTGTTCCTTTACGGGATGACCAGAGATTTATAATAATTGCTAGATGAACTCTATGCATATGATACCACTTAAAATACTCATTTGAATCATCCAGCTCCCATACGTAGCCTCATATCCACAAATAGTCACAAACTGGAACTCAACTGTAGTGTTGTTTTGCTCTTTATAATGTCTAGAAATTTTAAGTAGGATTTACCAAAATTACAAATATTTCCTGTAGTCTAGAGTACATACACAGATTGATAGCATATTTCAGGATAAAATAGGCTTATATCATTAATCTTGAAAAAGTATCTCTGGATCTGGAGAGTTTATTGCTTATTAGAAACTGCTGACTTCTCCAAAAGATTTGTGCATAGGTATATTTGTATGTCTGTATAGGTAGCAATCTTGAAGAAGCCAACAAGAATTTAATGAGTAATTTTAGAATCAATGGAGAAAAGTAACATTGTAGATATTTTTTAATCCTGTGAATCACAACCATATTCAGTAATTCTAACTAATTTATTGTTTAAAACTTCTTTTTCAAAAAAGACTAAGTATTTTCCTTCCATTTCCAATAAATTTTTCATCTCTAGCCTATAGTCAAATATCATGGCTTGGCTTTTTTTCTGCTTCCCCGAACTAAAATTAGAATCTCCACCTTTGTTCTCAGGCCAAGTGGCTAAGGGCCTTATGGAATCATCCACCACCTGAAAACATTGAAACATATTTTAAAAACCATTCTGGTTGTATCATAAACCTGCTTTAACAGTATATTGCTTTGTTAATACTTTTGCGATAGATTGTTTTTCTTACCTAATTTTAGATGCAGCTCCACATTATACAGATGCTGCACTTTTGTCTTCCTCTGAAATGCACATCTGAGGGCTCTTTGGTTTTTAGTTGTTTCTTTTGCAAGGAAAAATGTCTTTTTCCTACCAAGCCACCAACAGGTGCTACTGTAGAAATGCAGCCAAATGAGGTTCCTGCTGTTTTAAAGGTAGTTTTACAGGCATATTGTACCTTTTCATGACGCGATCAATTCTTCTAAATAACATTTTTATAGCTGTTTATTTGGATTTCATATCTGTATTTTCATGCATTTAAATTTTGCCTGTATTTTGTTTTTCTGTTTCAATTATATATTATTACTGTATCAATATAAGACATAAAAATATCAAAGTGTTAACACCTTTTATCTAAGAATCTCAAACTCTTTTGTAAGTATTAATGAAAGCTGCTTCACTGCATTTTTCTAGTATAGATAATCCTTGCCATTTCAAAGCATTATCAGACTGGAAATAGATGTACAGTAGCATTAAGCAACTTGCCCAAGATTAAACAATGAATTGCAAAGCTACCTTTATGTGAGTAGGAGGAACAGAGCTAGATATACTTCCTCTGTGTTGTGAAGGTAGCAGTTTATGCATCAGATGAGTACAGGATTGACAGATAGTGTGCTTTTGTGTCTATCGTCTTTAATGGGTATCCGTAAACCACAGGTGGTTGGTAGACAGCAGCCTGGCATCCATGACTTCAGAGTATGTCTACACCACAGGTAGTGGAATGACTGAAACTTGCATTTGCAAATGTAAATTTGAATTACCTAGCTGGGACACTAAACAGCAGTATAGTCATGGCAACAAGGAGCTCAGCATGGCTGGTTGTGCAGATGCTGAGCAGGTTTATAGATGGTGCTTAGCTCTGTCATGTGGTGTGTACACTGCTGGAAATGTGAGGATTTGACAAAAACTACTGCTTGTATATCTACATTGGAAGCAGCTGTTCCCTGGGTTGCAGAGAAGCAGGACCTTTGGTGACTGTGCTCCCGCTCCTAGACCTGCTCCAGGAAGACCCAGAAGCTGCGCCCTTCCGAAATGTCCACCTGGCTAAAGTGGACTGCAGCAACACTACAATAAAGTGTTGTGCTTTATTAGTACAATTTACCACCCTCCCTTTTATATTTAGACATCACCATGGGCAATGTTATAAAGACTACCCAGTGAACAAGTGCTAAATATACAGGCACTAAGTCAAAAAGTGACACTGTGGTGCATAAGCACAGATACAAGTTAATTTTTGGATCCTTTTGTTGTCTTTCCTTCTAAATATAAATTTTTCTCATTGAGATCCTGATCATAATGCTAAAAAGGTATTCTTCTTTTGGTTTCAGGAGTATTTAAATCAAGTCTGAAGCTAAGTGAGAATAACTATTATTGCAGTTTCAACAAGAAATGCACTGACATACAAATAGAAGCACATGGATGGCTGCGCATCCATGATTTTTTTTTTAGCTGTTGTTATGATGTCTGATGTCTGGCAAACTGTAATTGTAGAGGACACACTAGTTATTTTGATAGCAGGAATTATCTTGTTTCTGTTTATATTATACACCTTTGCAGAGATCCATGGCCCAACATACTGTTATGGGCTGAAATCAAGATCCAGCTTTGAGCCTTTCTTCCTCTGTGAAATCCAAATACTTGGGGTTTTGCCATTCATTTTTACCATTGCTCCGAAGAGAGAAATATACAAAAGTAACAAAAGTGTTTACACAGGAAGACTTAAAAGAGGATACAGATCATTAGGAAACACTGCCTTGTGATTCAGTACTTAATTATGATGCTGTCCTACAGAAATGGATGGTGATGGAAGTGAAGAAGGCATTTTCCAGTGGCTGTAGGACAAAGTAGTCATGTACTAAAATGAAGATTTCTGGATTCCAATCACCTGTACTTATCTGGCAGAACTGGCCTAGCTGCAGCACCCATTTGCCTAGGATGGGTACACAGTGAGGTGGTCCTCTCAAACTCCTCACTTCACACCACTTTACTGCCTCTAAAGTTTGTTCCTGTTGTTAAAGGAAAAAAATATATAAAGCTTTTTGTACAAGAATCCTTACTCTTCGCAGCATCTGGATACTAATTCTGACTTTTACTCCTTATTTTAATGTAAAAAGCAGGTTACTGTGTCTCTCACTACTTGATCAACAGCAGCTGGAGCAGATATCAATCGATCAAAAAGATATATAAGAATAATTCTTCTGAACGTTTTTCGTCATTACCTCTGTCTTAATTTTTGTGCTTTTAGAGAGTTAGCATATTTATCTGTGAGAGACTACAAGTCAAGTCAATAAAGACATTGAACAACAGTGCAAACCCCAGAGGTTTTCCTGAAAGAAAAGTTGAATTTTTTCTGCCTTCTGGTGCTCTAAATGGATGTCTAGTACTAATAGGCTGGATGACTAGACACAGTCATTGGAATGGGCAGAATCCATTATGCAAACCAGGGAGACTTTGCTCCAGAAAGGTAAGAATTCATGGCATATTGCCACGAACCCCTTGAGCATTCATTATGCATTGGTAGTGCAGAAGGGTAGAGCTGTGAAAATAAGTTAATTTTTTATCTATGAATCATCAGAATATTCTAATGCTAGTCTAAAGGATAGCATAATATGTTGCACATTTCTTAAATATACAGTGTATATTATATGAGTTGCTCAGTGAATTAAAAACAGACTAAGCTGCTTCAGGCTTTAATATAAATTCTGTTTAAAACTTAAACCTCAGATGTAGTCAATCTAAGTTTATGTATGAAGTGAAGTACTTCACAAAGGACCCTCATCACCCTAGGCTATCCCTCTAATCAGTGCACTTCCGCATGATGAGTGTGATGGCCTGAATTACCTGGAGGAAGTGCTTTCTTCTCTCTGCTGACTCTAGAGAGACCCTGTGGAAGCCAAGCATCTCAATTAAATGCCTACTGTTAGATGAGAGCAACTTAAACTTGCATGCACAAAAAAATTGCCTATGTCTTGGATGCTCAGTGTACAACTGACTTCCTCAGCCTCTTCAGACATCTTTTTAAGATGGAGACAGGGTAGACTTCCCAGACCTTTATGTAGAGCAAAACTAGACGCACCCTCAGATTTCACAATGATAATCTATTTTTGCCCTGGAGCCAGTCAGTATCAGGTAATGAACATCTAAATGGTGGAGGCAGATGCCTTTTCCACTTTCATGCTATGATTTAGGACTGATTAAAACTGTGTTACATCTAACTTTTGATGGGGATCTTCACATGGCATTATTTCCCCATTTTGTGTTTCTCAGGCTTTGCAGTTCCAACATTTTTCTTCCAATACTTGCATTTCCTTGAGGGGAGGATTTGTAATCTATTTCTGCTACCACTCTCTCCAGTACTTTCTCCCTTTGTCTTCAAGATGTCAAAGAACAGCTCAATCTATGTCTTATTTTAGGAGGTTTTACTCCATTTTGGATAGTTCCTTGATGGACAGTTAGCTGGTACATGTGGTACTGGCCAGAAGTACAAGAACTGATTTTTACTTTTTTTTTTTTTATTACCTAATTTCAGCACTTTCAGTTCCAGTTCAACCCTAACATTATAAATTTGAGGGGCAAGATCTTACATGGCTGGTTCAGAAACTAGAATATATATATTCATTTGGCCCTAGTTCATTTAAAAAATTTGACAAAGCTTTGGGTTTCTTTCTATATTAGCTGAAGTAATTTAGTCTTTCCTGTATTCTAGTGCCAAAACTTTTTCCTGAGTCTACTTGTTAAACAATGTGTGTGTATGCACAGCTGTGCTCTCCTACAGCCAAGAAGCTCCAACATTGCTTTCCACATGATATTTCCTACTTCTTGGGTCATTCTTTGACTATTTGTACCAAGCTTCACTCTGATTCTGTTGAAGCACTCCTGAACATACATACACATGCACTGAAAATACCAACAAGACACAAGCCAGTACAGGGTGCATAATTCCACAGAAATGTCAACAATGAAACACAGTTTGTGGACAAAGAGCTATAATATCATGCAATTTCTGTTCTGTTTAATGAAATTCTGCTCTGTGCTCTGTTTTCTTAGAGACTTGGATATCTTTAGAGAAATGCTGATGGTACCCTTACTGCCATAATTTTCCCAAAGCTTAGAGCAAGTTTGTTTTAATGTGAAGAATGAACAATTTTTCAGCTAACTGTTGATTCACTAGAATTATTCTTTCATGCTTCACTGAAACACTGATACAGGCTCCTGAGCAGTGAAAAGGAAATAAGACTTATGGAATTAGCCCTGATTTTCTTCAGATTCAAGACACTGTGTTCCATTGGAAATTAGAGAAAAATAGGAATTATATGATAACGTGGATAATTTCAAGAATCTGTTTCTATTAAATTGATTAAAACCAGAGGGTAGTGTGTTTGGAGTTCATCTAAATAAACCTTGATCTGATAATCATGGTACTTTTTTTTTTTTCTGTTAAATTCAGTGTTTATAAATAAGAAATTATTCCTGTCATCTAATTGAAGTTTAGAAAAAAAATTTCTACTGAATTAATCTTGTGAAGGTTTTTATTTTTCTTCCTAAAAACACAGTTTCTAGGGTTTCTAACAAAATTAGAACATTTTGGTTATTATATTATGTACCAGAAGTGGCAATGAAAGGCAACAGAGAAAGAGGAGAAATTAAATGCACTTAAATACCTGCTTCCATTAAAGTATGTCCTATTTGCTGTGCAGGCACTGACAGGCCAGGAGCTTCTCAAGGCAAACATATTTGAACCCAAATATAATAAAGTCATAGGCATGTATAAATGGGATAAACTCTGTTTAGACTTGCAACAAAGTCCTGATCCAGAATTCTTCTAGCACTTCTGTTAAAACACCTGAGCACATTGTTCAGCTGTAATACAGGGCTATATAAAATAGTCATTTACAATAAGTTCATGTTTATATAGTTATTAGACATCAAATCCCAGCCCATCATCTAGCCATCATCAGAGGCATAAAGGGGCAAAAGGAACTTCTTTTGTCCTGAGTAAATAAATCTTCCCAGAATGCAGAGGAATTAAGGAAGTTTGTCCTGGAAATAACTAAGCAATATGGAAAGTAAAATACATTGATACCAAATGTCATAGGAGGTGGAGAACTTCTCTTGCTTACAACAGTTGATAAGTGCCCAGACAGTATGATGATAGAGAGAAAATATGAACCTAAACGGAGTGTGAATATACATGTAGTATCATGAAAATGTAATGGATTTAGTAAATAATGTAATGTATACTCCATTTTTAATCATGTAGTAAAATTCTGAGTAAATAAATTTGAATAAAGCATACCATTTTGGCTCTGTGATTAATCAACATGCTCACTTTTGTATATTTGGTGCAAATTATCTTGGTACAATATTCACAGCCAAAATTAAATCAAATGTCTTTGGATCTACTGTTTTGCTTAGGTATACCACAGCAGAAAGCTCATATAAGGTAGGAAGACAACTAATTCTAGAGAACAGCTCAACACCTTTCAAAGGATGCTTGGATAACGGAAATTAAATGCCATATTTTGGAGGAAAATAGTGATCAGTGAAGAAACACTGAATAAGGAGAAATACTTATTTACCTTTAGCTGGAAAGTTTTTGAACATTTGCCAGGATCTGACTCTTGGGAGCTAAGTAATCTCCCAGAGCTAAAATACCATGCTTCAGACATGATCCAGGCCTGACTGAAAATAGCTGCTATTGAATTTGTATAGAAATTTTAAATAAGGTACATGTTGAAATGAAGGTGAATACAGTGATTACTCTTTCTTTATTCATTGACTGCCAGTCTTTCCACCTTTCACAGATGTAGTTATTTGCTCTTTGTAGTGGTTAATAGTCTGTCAAACAAACCTCAAAATCAGAATTCCAGCCTCTTTTCCCCTAGCAAAAAGATAAGGAAGACTTTTAAAAGCAGTGGAAATGGGGTTTGAACACCCAGTATTGGGGAGTGGTTCCTGTCTGAAGGAACTGAAACTCTGAAAGTGCTGCTTAATGAATGCCCTGCTTGCCACCTACTTAGTCTTGATGGAATATCATAATTCTGGTGCACTAAAAGAAATTAAGTGTATGCCAACAGGAGGATAAGCTTCTTATCTTTTAATAGAAGAAAGAAAAGAATGTGGCCCAGTAAGGAAAAAGTGCCTGTCATAATAGCCTGTCCTGCTATGTATCTCTCCAATGTGACTAAGCAACCTAATTAAATTATCAGTGTCAGATAAGCCAACAGCTGGTGGGATACTTGCATCAGCTTTTAATAGCAAAACTAATCACCATGCAAACAGCATATTTGATTTGTGATTTGGTTGATGATTGGGAGTATTGGTGGTATTTGGATGACCTGTCAACCGCTCACAGTTTGAGAACTGAGTGGGTCTGTTGGCTATGAACTGGCAGTACAAAGGAGAAGAATTGAAAAAGATAAGCATTTTCCTGAGCTCTCCTGTAGCAATTAGGAGGTATAGATCTTAGAAGATTTTTACAAAAGAAAGTAGTTATAAGACCTCAGTTTGTTTTTTGGTTTTTTTTTTTTTGTTTTTTTTTTTTTTGAGTGTTGTATTTTCCCATAAAAATTAGAGGAAATAATTTCAGTGGAAATATTAATAAAGAGGGAGAAGGAAGAAAACCTGCACTTTATACTGATCTTATGGATTTATTTGGGGCAGTTATTTTGCCTAGTTGTAATGTTTCTTCTGAGTTTTGTTTTGTTTTTAATGAAAGAACACATTTAATAGTTGCACTAAATAATTTTCTGAATCTTTGTGAAATCAAAATATTTTATCTCAATTATTTGTTTAATTTTTACCTGTTACTAGGAACACAGAAAAATACTGTTTAGTGATAATATGAAATACTATGGTTACTTTTGCTTGATAGTTTCTGTGCTTCTCTGTATGAAACACAGGTGTGCACAACCCTGGTAAGTCTTAATATTGCATTAAAATATTAAAATTTTAAATAACATATTATTTAATGTTTAATGTGTAGATTAGGTTTAAAGTTAAGTTCAATAAGGATCAGAGAGGTGATTTAACCTGAGTTACATCAATAGGTGAGACAAAATAAAGCCTTAATCTTCTGGTTCTCTAATTTCTTCCTTTTGCCATCCTGTTACACAAAACACAGAGGCAGATGATGAAAGTGGGAAAGGACACAGAGCAATAAAATCCAGGGAAGCCACTATTGAACTGTTTCTTTTCCAGATGCACATTAATTCTTTCAAAAGCTACCTTAAGCAAGCTAAAATAAAATGTAAGTAGTTAAGTTCTAACAGTGAATGATTCTTAAAGCTGTATCCTATGTAATAGCACTATGGGACTATGGAGACATCAGACATAAATATTTTTGCTGGGGCCTTTTTCCGTACCTGTTTCTCTGGAAATGACACTTTCAAAGTTATTGGATATTTACAGTGTTTTGACAATGTAGATTTTGTCTTCTGTTATATTTACACACATATTAAGGACTAGTATAACTACTATAGGCTGGACTATATGTAGTCTAAACTAGAGCTGACTGGAAACGGTCAAGGTTTC
Source organism: Elanus axillaris (assembly GCA_026212715.1). NCBI lineage: Eukaryota > Metazoa > Chordata > Aves > Accipitriformes > Accipitridae > Elanus > Elanus axillaris. The sequence goes on from JANZLQ010000050.1 coordinate 19,086,236, forward strand.
CTTAATGTATGTGGAAACAGAGACAAACCCTTATTAGATTAGATTCTGATTAGATTCTTAATTGTTCTGTTTCTTGAAATGGCTTGAAAATGTCTGTATTTGGAAGGTCTAAGAGAAGTGTTAATAATTACAACTATATTTGACAGAGGAGACCTGGTTATGATATGAAAAATAGCAGTGTGGAGAGAAAGAAGAGGAGGAAAAAAGAAGGAAAGAGAGGAAAGCCAATTTAAAAACAGTACCTTAAATTTTCTATTTTCCAGAATACCAGAATATTTTCTGAAAAAAACCACACATTAGTAAAAGACAATTATATTTTTGCGGCATAGAGCAATAAAGACTGTACTTTCTGTGTGAACATCACTCAGAGCTTGTTCCCAATCACATAATTAGGCAGTTGCCATGAAAGTGTGCTGACCCTTATTTGCATTACCAAGGGACCATCAGCCCTCGAGACTTATTTAGCTTCATTTTGGAATTTATGTGTTCACACTTAAATCAATTAGTTGGATAACTGCAAGATTTCCTAATTAGAAAAAAGACCTTGGAATCTTTTCTTTTTAAGCTGCTTTCTTAGATTTTGCTTGGATACCTCTTCAAAGAACCTTTTAGACTTAAAAAAAAACCTAAAATAGGGGGAGAATAAGAACTCTGAAAGTGTTTACTCAAAGCAATAAGTGAAATCCTGAGTCAATTCAGGACACAGACAATGAGAATAACATGAAACACAGTGAGGAAACTGCTGTTAATTGTCTACTTATCTAGTATCACAATGAGCTAAGGCTGCTTGAAGAGAACTGGGAAAAATAACTGAGCCATTAGACAATAAAAGAAAAACATCATGATTCATGAAATTGAAAGTGAAATTTCTGAATGTTGGCTTGCCCAAAATGTCAGAAAGGAGAGACAAAATTTCTGAAGAAATCTGAGATATTTATGGTATGATATGATTCGATTCCCCTGCAAAGTTACCTCACAGAGCTTTTTTTCCAAATGGGTTTGTTCACTCTTTTGCTCTATTGACCCAAATGTCACTTTCATTAGGCCTCCTTTAGACCATATGGTCATTATAAAAGGCTCTTTCAAAATATGGGCATTAACAGTTGTATTCAAAATATTTAGTTGAAACATTTAATGAGATCAGAATTCTGCTACAGTAATATCAACATGCTCTATAAATTAATAGAAAAATCTGCAATTTTGGGCAGTTATTATAAGTTATATTGCATAAAATGTAAAGGAAATGTTTGACTTTATTGAAACAAATATTAAAAAAATAAATCTCTTTGAAAAGTTTATTGAAAACTCCAGTTTACCAAAATATGATTTTTATGAAATCAACATTTTTCTGACAAAAAATAAGAAATACTTTTTACTATTTTAAAGCCTTTTACAAGCTGTTTTTTCAGCTGTTTTTCATGTGTTTCAATATATCACAGGGCCTGATTTGCAGGTGCTGCAACCTGCTTAAATGAATTTTTTCTGTCTCAGCAAAGGAGTAAAAAGAATAGTAAAGAGCAATGGAAACTCTATCATCATGCCAAAATGTGTGAGTCAGAAAGGTATGGACTAGGCATGTTCTTTTACAAGAGTGTTCCTTTACTAAAGCTAGAGGCAGTTGATCTCAGCCATTTTCCTGTGGCTACTTTCAGAGTTATCCATTGTCAGTTGTCTAATGAGAACAGTATGCTCGGCTTCTAGGAATGTCTGAGTTTAGGGAGATATAGCATATTTCATCTGTAAAATTATTTGTCAGTAGAGAATAAAATACTTGAGTCAAGACCTTTTTTTTTTTTTTTCTGCCAGAGACAGTGATACAATCTTTCAAACAAATGAAAATTTATAAAGACAGCATGTGAAGACACTTGCCTTTAGTCAACCATAATTGCAGTGTTAACCTGGATAAAACTTTAGAAACATTACAGCTATTTTACTATAGTAAATAAATACATCTCTTGTGTTTTGTTTGTGCTTTCTGGGCAGTATATGGTGTCCATGGTTAGGATCAGGCCAGAAAAAGACAGAAAGGTCTTTGGACAGTGGCTGTAATTTAAACATTGCTTTTCCAAGCTTAGGAGTAATCTAAGTTAAATCAGATGAAAAAAGTTTTTAGTGAAAAGACAACACTACGAACCTCATTTGTGTACCTCAGAAATAGTAAACTGCAGACAAAAGCATAGTGCTAATTCTGCTGATGCAGTCTTTGAACAACAGATTGTTGGATTCAACTGTAAGTATGTGTGGGAATTTTGTTTCAAATGACAACATAACTGAGGGGTTTTTTTATTTTTCTTTCTTAGATATTTTCTGGTTTATATCTTCTATTGCATCATGATGTGGGATAAGAAAATAGATGCCACTTAAATGATATATCCATGTTAGATTTTAGTCAGCTATATATATTAGAGAATTTAAATATGGGTTGGAATGCACAAGGAGCGTTGCTTTAAGTTACTGCTAGACTTCAGTGACAGGGAATAAATTTATTGCATATATTCAGTGATGTTAATCAACAGAATACCAACATTCAAACTAGGAAGGCTTATGAGCTTTATTTTCAATAGTAGAAAGCTTATGAGGAATGAAAGTTTACCCGTTGTAGCTCATTAGTTCTTCTCTTTTTAAACATTCAACTAGCACCATCATGAAGTTGATAGTTAACTAAAGATCTACTGGTTTGCATCAAGGTTTTTGGTGTTCCATTGTAATTTTTAAGTAATTCCTGGTGTTTGTCACAGATACTTGCCTCATTAGCATACATTTTCTGGAATATGTTGAAAGGATGTGTTGTCAGTCCTAAGATGTTAACGAAGAATCATTTAAACCTAAAAGGGGGTGTATGCAAGGGAGAGTTCAAAAATTCTGTCTGTAATAGATGAGATTTCCTTTTGAAGGACAGTAATAGACTTCCCAGAAGAAGTTTAAAAAAATACTGTTTATGGTACAAGTGGATGTTGATATTAACCAGAGTCACAGCAGAGAAACCCATGGAAACAAGCTCTTATTCGATTTTGAAAATAGAGAAGGTATAAAACTGGGGAACTTGCAATCAGGTATCTAAAAATTCCTGGATTTATTTCTGGAAGAGGTAGTGAGAAGACTGTCTTTTTCAGTGTAGTTCTGAGTCAAAAGGCTTTGAACGCTTGTAGGTTCATTTTTTTACTTCATGTTACCAGCTTTGCCTTATCTGTGGAAACCATGCACATTAACTAATATGGATAGCATGATGTAAACTTTTAAAGAAGAATATAAATAGAATCCAGTCATTTGCAAAGTTGACATTAATAGGATCTCATTGTTTAATCTTTTTCGGCGTAGCATATGTAGAGTCAGCCATGTTGTCAGGTTCAGGCACATATGGATCAATGGCCAAATGCTGATGTGTGTAGGAAAAAGAGGTAGAGGCAATAAAAGATGACTTCTTTTCATGTATAGCATACCTGGTATTTTAAATACCATATCAGCTGGTGTGCTGAACAAGGTAAATACTGTCAAGTTTTCTTTGCCCATTTTAACAGTCTTCAGCTCCAGAAAAAAATCTGATTGGATTTTATTGATTCTGAGGATTTCTTCACCATTCTGGGAAAGGAGAGGTGTCCAGTTTCTTTGTTAGTTTTATACAGACATACAGAAAGGACAGACTCTGATTTCACTCAAACACCTCACCAAAGCAAACCTGCCCCATTTGGTGCTAATGGCCCTTGCAGCGAGAATGGCCTATAGGGCATCCAGTGTTCCTGTACTTCGGAAAAGGTAGGTGAGAATCAGGAATGTGTTTCTATCAATGACCATGCAAAATGGCAGTTAACTGACACTTGACCGAAGATGTGCACTGAAGTGTTGAAGGAGGCATTCAGTCTTTACCAAGCAGACTGTCTTCCAGGTGTCTATGTAGAAAGACTATACTACCCCTTTTCTATAGACACACTTATGCTTTGAGACATAAGTTAAAATAACAGAATCTATTTGTGAATATATACCGTCCTTCATATTAACTGATTTAATACCTCAAATTTTGGTGATGTTAACATGTAGATAAGAAGTAAGAAAAGCTACCAGTGAAGTAAGGTTGGCAACAGACATTCGTTTTCCAAAGGAGCTCTGTTGATTGAAAAGTCACTTCTCATCAGCTCTTTGCTGTGTCCTTTTTGCTGGAATAGCAGATCCGAAGTGGATGCTCTTCAGCCCTTTCCAGAAATGGCTGCTGGATTAATTTACAAGGCAATGAAAGTTGTTATAAATCACTCCTGCTGAAATAGATTGTGGAAGGTGCACAGCATCCCCTGTGGTAGCTGCCTCTTGTTAGACAGTGAAAAGATGTTGCAGGGAGAGCATCTTCTGACAGCACCCGCTATAAAGATCTCTTCTCTCTGTGTCCTTCATCTCTGTGTACGTGTGGCTGATGTATCTTACTCCTGATCAAATGTTTCACTGTCAGCAAAAGAAACTATTGAGTTCAGTGAGTATACTGTAAAACATTACTCTGAAGAAAAAAAGTATGGTAAAATATCAGATGGCTTATAAAAAGAAAAGTGAGTTTCTGCACAGTAGAAAGCTGCTGGCCAAAGTACATTCAGTTGCCTAAACATAAGTGACTAGCCCTATTTTAAGAGATGTGGGGTATTTGACCTAGCTGCTGCTCCAAATTGCAGAGTTCTTCTGGGAGTTCTGTATCTTATCTGTCAGCCCCGTACAAATACCTGAGATGCTTTAAGCAATTGAACCCCATCTCATTGCAGGTTTTTCTGTTGAATGCATTTATCAATCTAGACTTTATTTAACCTTGAATGAAACAAACTTTTCAACTCTTAATTTTTTTTTGTAATTGATATTTTGCATGGAAAATATTGCATCTAATAATAGAACAGGTAATGCAGCCACGTTTATGAAATCCATGCACAGAGTGATTAATACATTTAGCATGTTTACAAAAAGCTGATGAAAGGAAGGGAAGATAATAAACGTCTGATGAAAATGCTCAGCTGCAACAATCAGTGTGATTATTTCAACTTCATTAGATTATTGTTTTTCTTCATATGCTTAGTACCCCAACACCCAAATAATTTAAGTGCAAATTTTATTTCTGATTAATAAGTGAAATATTTAAAATAGCTTAAATGATATTCTTTGCTTGCCTTTTATGAAAGGAAGGAAGAAAGAAAAGTCATCTGAAAGAACAATTTTTTTCTTTCAGGGAAACATAATGTGGCAAAACATTTGAACTTTGAGAGAAAAGAGGGAACCAAAAACTATTGGGATGAAGAAAAAAAAAAAACCATACATTGTGTGAACTATGTAGAAAATTAATATCTGCACTCAATGTATTTGTCATGAACAGCACAGCTCTAGAGGTAGATGAATCTCTTGGATGGATTTAGCCTAATAAATTCTGCTGTGGTAAAAAAGCTTTAGAAAATAACATGTGTATTTGACCTATATTGAATATTCTTTTTTATTACAATCTTAAGATCCTCAAGTTTTACTTTGCAGCTGTAGATACCTGTATATTTTTATTTGTGTTGATGGTCTCATTAAAGTCAAGGCATAATTTAGCTTCAGAAAAACCACTGAAATGGGTGATGTTGCACCTTAAATTGTTATGATTGCAGTCTAATATAAGCTCACAGAAAACAACAGGGATTATAGCTTTCATTTTCTAATCAAAGACATTTGACACATCTGGTGCTGATTATTATATCAGCAAATATAATTATATTATCTTAAAGTTAAGTGAAAAACAGTACCAGAATTATAATGCCAGTCATAAAAATGTACTTTTCTGTTTTCTTAATGAAAGTCACCTTGTACTGGATAAGAATAGGAGTAAACTACCAATTGATACTTTGAGTTGTTTCTACTAAAAAGAGACTCATTATGTAAAATCATCTGCTGGGAACTGCATAATACAGTGGCTGCACTTAAAATGTTACTCCTGAACTGAAAGATTTTACTGTTTCGAGAAATATTTCCTCAATTCTCTCAACTTGCCAAGGCCCAAATGTGGAGCAGAATGTGTAATAAAAAATGAAGATGAGAGATACAAAACAATTACAAGCACAAGAAACACAAAACACTGAGAATCATTAGTTTTGTACAAATAACTCCATTCTTAGCACCTCAGTTTCATGACTCTTTATTTCTGCTGTGAAGAATTCTCTACAGTGAATGTTAAGGAACAACAACTTGACCAAGACCAGAATAATTCTGAGAATGCAATGAGGGATGTGGTATATATGAGACATTCTTTCTTTAATGTGAAAAAAAAATAGATATAGCTGTTTAGTCCAAAAATTAAAGATATTACCAAGGTATGCCCTCTTTGAAAAAAAATAATCTCTCATTTCCCTTAGATTCGTTCCAAAGACATGACAGTCTAGCATCCTTTTATGGCTAAATAAGATAAATGCTGGACAGCTAATAAAAGGCCCCACTGTTTGAAGACAACACTCAGTCTAAATAATGCACTACCATGTAACAGCACAGAAAATTCTTTGATTTGACATTAGCATTTTAAAGATAAAGATTATTCAGAACTTCTGCTTGTGCCCACATTCTTGGCTCTGAAGAGTGAGCACAGTGCTACAAATAAAAGGTATCTAACTAAAAAGTACAACATTAATGCAATTTAATATAAACTTATCTGGGAAATTATTGAAGAACCATGCTGTGGAGGCTGTGAAATGTATGCCCCTCTAATTAGATTTGTCAAATATTCAAGTTTGACTTGAACTGTTTGAAAGTCTTGTCAAGCGCACAGGCTAGAGAGTAACTCAGAGCAGGGAAAGGCAGGTGAGAGCCAGGATAAAGCAGCTGCAGCATGGCTTACATGCAAGCAGGTTGCTCAGATCTACTAACAGAATGGGACAACCAGTCTGGTTTGCTTTTCACTTCCATCACAATCCAGGGAGGAGGCACATGTGCCTTGTCAGGAGACAGACTTTCCACATCAGCTGCTCATCCATTGCAGGGCAGGACTAATGCTGTTTGCGCTTCAGTCCAGGCAGAATTAGCAAATCTAAGTTTGCTAGATTTGGGGAGAGTTTGCTGTTCTCAAGATGCCTCCACAACACCAATAAACATTCTAGTTTAGACATATGGCACTAAAGACCAAAAACCAGTCTGACTGATATAAAGTTTTCTTTGACTTTTAAATGGTGTTGAAGGAACAGGGAAATGAATTCTTTCAGTAGGAAATGAAGCATGCACTTATCCATAGTTGATCACTCCATTATAGGAAAGGGAAATTATTTTACTCAAGGAAATAAGGTGCTGTTGTCATGAAAATTTGTGTTTTCGATAACCATTTCACTTGTCTAAAAGGAGAGCACTAGACCATGTACCCTGAGTTACTGTGCCCATTGTGTGAAGTAAATATGTCCTCATTGGATGTAATGCTGTAAATATATGAAAGAATAGAAACAGAAAGGAAAATATTTTTAACTTTACAAGCATGAGAGCCCAATTTGGATGTTCAAGTTAACGGTTTATGAAGCCTAAAAAGCTAAGTGAGTAAGGAAATAATGTGGCATGGCTGCATGAACACCTCAACTTGCAGGAAATGTCCTTAATTACTAGTGCTGAAAAGATAGTTATAACCCAAGGATTCTGGCATTCTTTCATTTCAATGTAGAAGAATTTTGGCTGTTGGTTATTTTTTGCTTGATTTCACTTGTGTAATGGTTTTGTGGCCATATAACATTTTTTTTTGTAGTAATAGTAATACCTGTTTGAGCTATCCAAAGCACTTCTGAACAGTTCTGTTTTCTCCTTTTCACTCTGTGGAGACACATATATACACACATACTTTCATATGTATATATATATGGATACAGATATGTTTGCCCATACATACACACATACAGGATTTTTACTGGAATACAGATGTCATATAGAACTTGAAAAGTGTTTGTATTATCACAAAGGAAAAAGCTTCTAAATTGATAGATGCACAAGATACAGAGAAAATAGCAGGACATGTTGTGAGTAGGCACAATGTATCCTTACACATATGTTTAGGCAAACAGTCAATACCAGAAAAGCTTGCAATAGCTGTTAAGAAAACCTCTGTATTTCAACTCCTAAACTTCCTTCACATGTAGCCTTTTACTGTGGGCTGTGCATCCTGTGTTGTAACTTTAACCTCCAATAATTCAAAGTCAGTAAGAGTCAGCCCTTAATTTTAATAGTATACTTAATGTTAAATATTAACAATTATTATTTACTCACCAATTGGAGACCATTTTCACTTGTTAAACAGAAAAGAATTCTAGAGAACTGCAATACTGCTGCTGATGGAATTTGTTAATGCTTTAATCTTCATGTTGATGTTCAGTCAATGAAGTCTTACAAGCCTTTCATACACCAAAGTCTGCTGTTCATGCTCTTCTGTTTTTTTATGACATCTTACCATTTCACTGATTTACAGAAAATCATTTTGTCAAGCCCTCCATCCACATGCAGTTGTTAGCATGCAATATTTCAGGTTTCTGGGTGAGAATGTACCCCTCCACACCCTTTGGGGGGGGATCTATATCCTGTCTTATCATTTTAGATTCCTTATTTGGGCTTATAATATAACATTAAATTATGTTTCATATTGGTCTATCAGTAAGAAATACTGACATATAATTATTACTTTTTTTCTGATTTGCATCATGCCATTAAAGAAAAAAGGGTGATGTCCTTATTTCCCCGTCTTTACATCTTCCTCATAAACATCAAAACACCTTGCCAAAGGAGCTGGAATAGGAAAGAGTACAGAAAATCTTTTAGTTCTTGATACCTTAAAGTGAGTGGATTAAGTGAGTTTTCCCTTGCTACCTTGTTATCATTACAACCCCTTTTGGACTTTCTGTCAGCTACTTATGACGTGCATAGGTTGCCCTACGCTGGAGCCAGTCCTTATCTTCTAACATAGCATTAAGTTTAATTTTATCAGATGTTTGGAATTTTAGATCTCTCTTTGATCTCTAAACCAACTTTTTTTTTGAAAAGGTGATAAAACTAATGAATTGCAAATCACCTTTGATAGTTCTGAGATTTTAGTACAGGTATTAGGAAAGATAACACTCCACAGGAAGTTTAAGCTTTTTGAAAACCACTGTAAAACTGCTTATTAAAGATACTGTTCCCAGAGAAGACCTAATTGTCTAGGAAACTAGTGCTTACATTCAGTTGCTCTTGGAAATGGTACGAAGAGAGGTATTTCTAACATTCCAATGCTTCTAGCATGAATGTATACTTCCGGGCCCTGAGGGCACTGCAGGACCTACTGTCCCTGTCCCCAGGGCTCCCCAAACCCTGCCCACGGCCCAGCGTGTCCCCATTTCAGCCCTCTGGGGACATCAGCCCCTGCCCCAGCGATGCTGCAGCGGGGACAGTCTCCAGCCCCCCACGGCCCTGCCCTGCTCAGCCGTGGGCCCCACTGTGCCGGGCCCACTCGTGGGCCCATGTCCTAGCCTGGCCTTGGCCCATCCCCATCCCCAGGGAGGTGCCCAGTGCCCGGGGCTAGGGCTGTTCCGGTGCCCTCTGGCTGCCCTGCTCCTGTCTAGGCTGGTGGGAAGAGACCCAGCCCTTGTGGCACACCGACAGTATTTTTTCATTGGCTTTGAAATTTATCAGCCAGTCAACTTTTTAGACAAACAGCTGAAAAGGGTATGAAAGAGGTACAGAAAAGCAGAGGTAACATGTCCAAGGGGAGAGTAGAAGACATTTCTAATTCTTCCTTTGTAACCAGACCTAGAAAAACATCTTGGAAAAATGAATATTAAAACCTGAGGTTTCTGCAGGGAGGGGACACTGTGCAGCACAGAGGGAGTTCTGCAGAGATCTTTTGGAAGGAAATGAGCTGTTCTGTTGTACAGCAGGGGGCTTTACCTCAGAAATCTTTTAGACATGTTAACACAACACTTTACTAATCCACTATATACTGTCTCCACAGACTGCTTTCTGAATTATCTCTTCTTTACAGTGTTTCTCCAGTTCATTTGAGCTTTATCCTCAGTTACTTTAGTGTCATTTGTAAAGCTTGGACTGATTGTATTGATGCTTGTCTTAATGAAACTTAGGATGGTCTCAGAGTATTTTTTTTTTCCTTTGGTGACATGGTAATGCCTTTGTGACATTGTCATTATCTTGAAATAAAATTTAAGTCATCTAAGTAAAACACAGAACAGTATCAGTACAGATTTGGCATTTCCTAGTTTTGGTGTTCAAGACTTCAACTTGATTTTTTCTATTGTTTGAATTTTGCACCACATTTTATATTAACCCAATTATGCAGTCTGCTATATTTCTTTTCCAGTTTTTAATTATCTATGTTCTAGATCAGTCTGAGCATTGCTAAGATTAATCTTTAAAAAGAAATGTATATTTTGTTCTCACTTTTAGTTTTCAGTCTTCATTATTTTTTCTTAGAATGAGAAAAGTCATTCTTGAGTACTTACACCTGTTTTTTAATCTGCAGAAAATAGAAAAAAATATTCTTAGACTCCCAACAAAAGCAATACAGAGGCACACCTGGCTTTTTTAGAGGTCTTTGATTGTAATCCTGTGTTCTTCTCCCCTTACATCCATTTAGACTCACAGCCATAGGTCCCCAAATAGCATTTCATTCTTGCAGATCAAACACTGTGATGTTCAAACCAAACAAAAGACGAACATCTGAGGTGAGACACATCTGTCCGTGCAGACTCAGACTGTTAACCTCCCTGCCAACTCTTGTGTCCCTGGGGAATCGACCACTTCTCAGGCAGAGCTCAAAGGGAGCCTGTGACGAACATTTTTCAGCCAACCTGGCTGCTATAATTTAATTTGCTTCTTCTAAGGAGTCCACATCTCTCAGCAGAGCTATTGGCATTGGAGAAGTGGAAAGTGGAAGCAGGAGGCTTGATGAGCAGATTGGCCAACTCCATCATCACAATGAGTGCTTTACAAATGCACTTAGCAACTTCAGTGGCTCTGCAGACAACCATGGGAAAAGGAAGTCCACCTTGGGAGAGCAGAGCGGTGTCTACAAATATCTAATGAACTCATATGTGGTTGCTCACATGATAGGAGATCACGCTGTTCTTCAGCAACCCTTTAGCCACTGAAGTTTGACTCTGTCCAATTTAGAGGTGCAAAAAATTATTTCTTCAAAAGCTCTGATTTGTCTTGCAAGAGCAGAAACAAAAGAGATAGATAGAGAGCTCTAGAGCTGGTGCCAACTCCAGGAAGGACAGGAAACTCAGACTCATAAGGAAGCACTGGCCCCTCAGAGAAGAGAGCCTCCTCTACAATGCTAACAGCAAAACCTAACAGTCAACATCTGTTTCCCCTGACTGCGAAAGGGTCATAGTCACAGTAGTGAACAGTATCTAATTTATTATCTGGCTCTTCCCTTGTGTGACGTTTCTTAAAGACAAACAGGTCAGGTGGACTGCTGTAGACGGGTAGAGATTGCTTCTCCCGTGGGAGCAACCAAGCACACAAAGGGAAAAGACCATTCCAGGGATGCTCTAGAAGAGATGCACTCCCTTTATCAGAGGGATTTTGTGGGGTTTGGTGCCTCTCAGAAAGCTACTCAGCAGACTGAAATTGCTTATGGAAGCAAAGACATGCCTTCACTGACATGGTGAATTGGTTATAAAACATTCTTATTTCTATTCCATGTGACATAGTAATTTTGGAATTTCTCTCTTTAAAATCTTAATTGTTCTATTTATATTTCAATCAGTCCAGTCTTTTTTTTTTTTTTTTTTTTTTTTTTTTTAA
>JANZLQ010000050.1:19098089-19112873 GCA_026212715.1 Elanus axillaris
CTTTAAACAGCTCTGTCCTTTTCATTCTGTTTGTCCTGTCATTTCTTCTTCATGGGGACTGGCAGAAAGAAAGCAAATATTTTTTTTTTTTTTTTTTTTTTAAGTTGAAAGGCTTCTTTTGGAGTGGTTTTTGGGCTTGGGCTTTTTTGTTGTTGGGTTTGGTTTTTTTTGTATGAAAAGTCCTGGAAATATCTAAAAGCTTTAACTGACTAAAAATTCTGTTAAAGTTACCAAGGCAGAAAAGGAGCTGTGACCCTATGCAAGACTGCTGGGAATGAACCTGGCTGATTTGTGCCCTTTTATTCAAAATGGTAGTGGCACATGAGGGGACAGCTTCCACTGGATCAGAAGCAAAGTATAGGTGCTACACACTTCTTGACTTATCCTTCCCAGAGAAATGTCCAGAGCACAAAGAATCTTAAAAAAAAAAAATCCCTTTTTGCAGCATTTCTTTTTCTTGCCTTTTCTAATTTTGTAATATGTCCCTTGTTTTCTCCTAATATTGCCCACCAGTCTCATGCTTCAGAAGCGTATGCATAAGTCACCCCTTTCTTAGGTATATGAACAGCTACTCAGCTGGTGTCTTCTGCCTCTGGTAAGCCTAGTGGGCCAGTGGGCTATTTCTTCTTATATTCCTGCACCTTATGCTAATGGGAAAACTAGATCTTAGGAATGTTTGAAGGTACTTATCCCTATTGACCATCCCTGTCACAATGGTGAAGGTCCCAGTGGGACACCTCACTAATGTCTGCTTCTTCCTCCTGGCTAGGTGTTTGCACCTTTTGCTTGTCTGGACCTTTGAGAGTGTAAGATTTTAAGAGAGGTATATATTTTGGAGAACGCAGAAGGATAACAGACTTTCCAGGAGATAACCTAGAGGGTTCCTAGACTGAAAGGTTCTGCCATTGTAGTTTGAGATCTCTAGAGGCCTAATGTCTTAGAGGTACCTGCTCTAAGTCTGTCTGAAGGACTCATTTTCAGTTGTCTGGAGGAACTTGTCAAAAATGAGGAGTAAGTCTGAAAGGAGAAGATTGCAGTCTCTTGTGAAGAGAAGAGAGGAAATGATTTTCAGTTAGCATTCAGAAATACAGAGGAGGTACACAGGGAAGTGTGTATCTGGAGGAGGACAGGTGGGACATACTGTCTGCTGAATCCATGCAATTTTGAAGAATGGTTGCAAAAGCAGAGCAGTCAGCTTTTGGATGATTTGTTTTGGCTGAAGCTGGGCTGGTGCTGGGAACAGGCGCTGGAAACTTGTCAAGGGTATTGATGAATCCTGCATTACTGTTACAGGTGGCCATCAAATTCATGGGGTAGACTTTCTGTCAGTTGACATTATAGAGTGTCTCATTAGCTATTTACAGCATTCTAGAAATTCTGTCTTTGCAGATGAATTCATGTCTGGTCCAGCTCTCAGCTTACTGCTCTGTGGGGAAAATGCTGAGTTCTCTGTTCATCTCTGTTCATTTGCAAACTTTCATGAAAACAATTCATGGATTTGCACAGGCTCTGGTTTGTGTGAACTGGCTGCCCATGCATGGAGAGCAGTTAGTGGGTGTTCAAGAGATACATTTACATGTTTTGCATGGTTTCTGCACCAACAAAGATGTACAAAACTAATAGTACTATGAAGTTTTGGATTTGAGCTAGTGTTTCTTGCTGCTGGCTTCATCCATAACATCTGAGAAGCTGAAGCATTGTTAGAGGGATGTGGTTTCTAGGACAAGGTACCTTCTGCCTAACTGTGCCCCTGCATATCTACCTATGAAAAGCCATGTGCTTGGCTGGCCACATGCCCCAGTGGCTAAGACAGGCACTCAAGAAAACAGTCTTGAGTGTCCCCTCCTTCCCATATGTTCATGGCTCCTCCCTGATCTCTGTTCTCTGCCTATGCTCCAGCTTTCTCCTGCATCTCCAGAGTTGCTGGCTCTCTATTCTACTGTCCCTGTCTCCCATCCTGATCATCTGCCTCATCTTAACACCTGTTGTAATCTTAATAGCTGTTGGAAAACAAACTGGAAACTCAATAACTCTCTAAAGGACAAGGACAAGTGACAAGGGACAGACAATTTCTATACAGACACTAGTAGTGAGCACTACTCTATCTGGGAGACTCAGGTTGGGCTTTACTGACTGGGCATAGGTTTGACTGCCTGATTTATTTGGGCAAGGAATTAGGCTTGTGACATAATTCTTATGTAGCATTGAAACAGGGTTTGGGTAAAGTTTCAGAGAGTGAAGTCCTATGTATCTGTGGGAGAAGTAGCTTAAAGATCTTATGAGATTAATAAAGAAGATCTAGCTCCTAAACTTGCCTAGGCAAGTAAATTAGGGAGATGAAGCTGACTGATACTGTTTAAAGTTATATAGGTCCTTAGTTTGTGGAAGATGTATGCCTCTGTACTCTAGATCTGTTCATTGAATATATACATAATGAACTGATTAAGTCAAATAATTAATTTAATTGTAACCAGATACTGTAGTCTCCTTAGACATTGAGAGTATTTTCTCCAACTGGTACAGGGTCTCTTGGTAATTAATTGAAAGTTACTTTTACCAGGAAATATATGACACAGCTGACAATTTTTTTTTTTTTCCTGAGAGTCTGAAAGAGTCTAACCTCCACCTCTTCGACAAATGGAACAAAAGAAGTGACAACTGACTTGTCCTGCCAAAACGGTAAGTGCAAGTTCTGTCAAGGTAAAGAGTTCTCTTAGGTTTGGTTCCTAATGTACAATTAAAATGTGGTTTGTTGTTTGTTGGGTTTTTTTAAAAGAAAGAAAAGAGACAAAAGCAAACAGTTAGACTTAAGGCATTGGGTAGGTTTTGATTCCTTTTTATTTCCTTTAGGTTTCCTTAGCTGAGCCAAACTGGTTGAATAACTACTAAATGGTATTGTCTTAATGTTGAACTGTTACATAATGTTTCTCCTTACTAATGAGTTTAAAATATTAAATTTCCTGGAGTTGAATGATATAAGTTCACCCCTCCAGCCATGTCCTTACATCCTTTATTGCATGTTCAGCAATGTCTCCTAACCTTTAAAGCCAGGAAATCATGCAGTGAGTGGAAGTTCCTTTATTCTCTCCAATCAAATAAATTTGGCTGTAATTCTGGTTATTACAAGATCTTACTCAGTGCAAAACAGACCTGTCTCTAGGCTCAGCCATATTGCCACAGGCTTCCTACACTCTCATTTAGGACAGGTGACTCTTGGTGGTCATGGTATTTTTCTAGTCTCACCAAGCCAGGAGGCTGAGACTATAACCAACTCATCACATGTATCTCATTAGAACCTCAAAGAGCCAACATACATTACTGTCTGCAAACAAAGCTGCTTACAACTACCAAACTGTCAAAGTGTCAAAACTCTCTCCAGCTCCTGTTGAACTGTCTGTGGTTTAGGTTTGTCAGAAATGGCTTATCTGCAAGTACAGTCTGTACCTAGAAATTTTACCCACTCAGCTGGAAGTAATTATATTTAGTGGAAAGTATAATGTTTGGAACAGCACTCTTTACAAGTGCTTTATTTTCATACATTTCAGCTCTTTGATCTTATTGTTTAGTCCTTGAAATCAAACAATGAGAAGCTTGAGAGGCCAAGTCAAAACAAATAGGTGATGACAGAATATTTGTGTCTGTCAGTGTACACAGGTGAGATAGAAAATTGGAAAGCTGAGAACTTGAAGACACAAGTAAAGTCTATGGAATAAAGGGTACTTTCAGAGTCTACAGTCACTGTCTTTAGAAAGTTGTGTAGATCTGATTCATTACCAGCTTGGAAATGAGAGGAAAAACAAGGTGATGTTGTTTTCCTATTTAATAATCAGTGAATATGTTAGGCATAAAGGAGTTATGTTGTATGCAAAGGGTTGCACAGTTTAGCCTTTTGCTAAAATTTCTGTGTCCATCCTTTTACACTCAGAAGTTTTACAATATCTTTTCTTCTGTCCTTTCATCTGTTTGGTTACTCATCCACTATTTTGCCTAATTTTGCCAAATGTATCTTGCAATTATTCCATAATGACTGATGTAATGATTTATTTATCTATATAGACAGAGATCTTTCTCTTGCCTTTAAGAAGATAATTTGCTGAAAGAAGGGAGACTCTTAATTCAGCCAGTCGCCAAAATTTTTTTAATTTAAACTCCATTTGTATTGCACTGATCTGAATCTGAATTTCTGTTGAGGTTCACTACTTTACCCAGAGCGGTAAGATTGTGACTCCTCAAACATGAGATGGCAGCTTAAACTATTGATGAACTAACCACTTGTTTCTCAACATACAACTTCAGCACTCATTTAGGGATGGTCAAAACCACACCTGAATTTATTTTAGATAGAGACCTTTTGTATATATTTGCTACCTTAAAAAAAATAGATGCAGTATTTGAAGTCTGTCAGCTGATGATGCTTGAGCGACAGTGTGTTATGCAACAAAACGTCAAATATGCACTGCACATACAATTATCTGATAGTCTGTAACAAAAGATCATTCTTTTGGTGAACTTAAAAAATTGCATTGCAAAAATACATTGCCATTGAAGTCACATTCAGTTCTACCACACGACTTCAAAGACAAGTCTAACCGGAGGATATATTTGACTGTACAGTCAGGAAGAACAGATATGGTAAAATAAACATGTCTTGTCACATTACATTTTCCACAAATAAATCACAATAATGAAGGCTTGTCTTTCCTGTTCTCGCACTCAGGAAAAGGTTCACTTGTAGAGTGAATAAATAAATAAATATATAAATAAATATATAAATGCATAAACATTTTCTTTTTGATCTGTGTAAGATCAAGGAGGATTTTCCATACCTGCTATAGCTACTTTCACTTTTAATAAAACTCTGTCTGACTCACTGTCGTGGTGGAAAGAGTAAATGTTCAGGACATGATTTCAGCTAATAGGCTTAGAAAGTATTCTCTTTCTCTGGTAAAATAGAGTTGGATGATGCTACTCATTTTGTACTTATGCAGCAGTAGGTAAGCTCTACAAGAGTTGGTAAGATATCTTTGCTCTAAGCTGACAGATATGAGTTTTACAGTCATGTTTCCCCTGTATTTAAAACATAGCCTGCAGTAAGACATTAATAGGACTTTCATTGTGTTCCTTCTATTTTTTCAGTTGCAAAACCATTTGCATTTTCTTTGAAGAGCTAATTTTCAGGGTGTAGTTTAGCCAAAAATGCATTGCAGTTGACCTAATTCTACTCTCATCCACATCAGTGTTAAACCATTGCAAAAAAACCCAAAACAACCAACTTTCAATATTTTAAGTGTTTTTTCTTAGGTAATATTTCTATTCATGAAGATCAGTGCATGTCATATCAGCTAATAAGTCAAAGATCTCTGATTAAGTGGGATCCATAAGATAACCTTACTCCTTATTTTCTGCAAGACCCAATTTAAACATGCTACTAGTTTTTGACAAACATCTCTAAATCCAGCTGAGATAGGGACTTGGGCACAGCAATTACTGTATAAGTGTGTTAATCCTGGGCAACTATTCTAATTTACTGTAGATGGCATGGTGCCTCTTCCCTGTGGTCATGCACCATACCAATAGAAGTAGCTGGCCTTCACCTTCCAGCCATGAACACAGCCCAAGTAGGTGGGAGTCAAAGTTAAGGGAGGTATTCTAGACTAGAGGTATAATGGTTTTAGAGAGATTAAAACCAGTATAAGGTACTTCCCCACAGGAGTAAATATATTTACATTGGCTCCTTTTCTGGACTTACTCTCTCAGAAATCTTTTTTGATCTTTAAAAAAAATAAAGTAATTGAAAAATGTACTACTATTGGATTCTTTTATTGTAGTAATTTCCTCATTTTGGCCTAATCAGGATGAGAATAAAAAGTATACATCTAATTTTTGCAGGCTGACAAAACAAAGCGCAGTGATAGATTCCAGAAGAGCTGCGTGTATTTGAAGTTGCCAAAAATACCATTTTTATCAGTAATCATGGTTTTTTCTTTTGATTTTTTGTTTGTTTGTTTTTAATTTTGAGATGGATTATGCACTTTGTGAGGTTGTTCAAATGGAAGAAGACAGCTGAATTATTTACTTAATAGAAAGTGTCATTTTTTGAGTACTCAGGTATTGTTTTGTTGACATTATTCTCTCCTTGTATAGAGCTCTGGAAACTGCAGAACCTGCAAATATTTTCTGATTTCTGTTGCTGCTTATCTATACCAATGGTCAGCATCCTGGATGATGGCTTAAAAATAAGCATCTTTACAGCTTGTGCAGATTATAGTTTATTCAACGTTTGAAGAAGTGACCTTAAATTCAAATGGAAGTGATCTACTTTACTAGGAGAGAGAAAGAAAGAAAGAACAGTAAATAATAGTGCATCAATATACGTCACAGATCCGTATTCCCCAAGAGGAAGACCATTATAGTTAGCAGCAAAAAGAGTAATGAGTTAGATCTGAGCAGAGCAACTGCAGTCTGTGAAAGTCACAGAAGTTTCAGAGCTATTCTGTATGTTGTCAGGCAAAGCAACAGTACTTGAAGTTCTCTACCACGGCTGCTGATACTGCATCTCAGCAACAACACATTGCTTGCTTTAGTTTCCAAATATATTTAAGGGAGAGCCATGGAAATACCATAATTGCTAATGTGATGTTTCTGTAGTGATAACAATGTTCTCCTATTTACAGAAGACATCCATTTACCTTTCCCCAGTGACACCTATATACTATGGCAATCTATTAGATCAGCTATTCCTTTTAGCTAATACTTCACCTATGCTGAACTAGTGATGAGGTAACTGATGGAATAGAGAAGGTTACTTGCAGAAGAAAGTCAGGAAAAGGAGCATTTCACAGCAAGGGTAAGGACTTGTACCCAGTAGCAGGCAGGAGTGAAGAGATAACAGCACTAGGTGAACTGTTCATTATTACAATACCTCATTTCAGTACTGTGGAAAATAGAAAGTCATGGAAGAATAGAACAGAAACAATTATAATCATCCATAAGATATAGAAACTCCAGCCATTGCACTACCAGTAAACTGAACTGGGAGGAATATTTTTTTTTAATTACTTTCTGCTATTAATCCTGTATTGATGAAGACTACTAATGTAACAATCAAAGTATTAGCTGTGCAGAATGTACAGAAAGTGTGAAATTATTGATTTTAAGTAACATTTCACTTAAATATTTAAACTTTAAAAAGTATTAGTCAAATACACAGCTATTGCCATTGCTTTGATGAAAAGCATACATTAGAATATTTAAATTAATGTTTGATTAAAATCAGTTACAGTAAAGACAGGCATTCTACACTGGAAGAATAGTTAACATTATATTTGTTAAAAACATAAGGTTACTCTATGTGGGGAAAACACCTGCACTGATTTACTGGATTTATCACAATTTATGTAAGCAATATAGCCTCTTAGTGCTAGGCCAACAACAGCTTTATGATGATTTATATCATTGTTGAAACCAGGATCTTTTCTGGCCTCATACTAATGTCAATCCCATTTGCAATTAAAAGATTTCTGAAGATCATGTTTTCCCTTTCTTCTGCTTGAGGGAGTAAGAGAGAGAAAGTCACAAAACATAAAGGTGACCTTCTGGAGAGAGAATGAATTTGAAAATTTTTTCTTTTTAATCCGTAGTGGAGTGAAAACAAAACTTGAAACCTCAACAGTGGTGTAAATTGAAACTGTCTTTGGCCAGCTTTTTGGATAATCAAATAGTAGAAGGGTAGACATGCTACAGCTTTAGAAGCAAGTGATGAAAACACTTCAGCATTTAGAAGCTGCAAGATTTTTATTAAATCCTAGGTGCCACATCAAAAACATGGAGAAATACTACATTAGATTTTTGGGAAGGGGAAACAGAAATGTGGTAAAATAAAAAAAAAGAAATTTCTACCTGAAATATAGTTGTTCTTTAGGAATGCATAAATGACAGAACAGACTCAGCCAAGGAATGCATTCGTTCTCAGCTCTGGTTCTTTATTAAATACAAAAAGTAGCACCATCTTTCTACATTGCTTGTGACAAAACTGTTAATTGATATAGTGGCCATCAACTTAGGTATTCTTTTGTAAGAAAGAATAATCTGTAGGGGGCTTTGCAGTAGTACAACTCAACAGCTGCAGGAGTGGTAATCTTTAGTCACCTGTAACTGCACATGGTAGCCACTTTTTCTAGGTATAACATCTTATACGTTAACTTCCCAAAATTCTCAGCTAAAGATATTCTGGTAATGTCTGTGCTGGTCCTTTGACATTGCCCTGATGCAAACACTGTATTTGAACTCCCCAAAAGCTACAAATTGGGCTCCTTATTTTAGTCTTTTTTACTTTTATTTTAGTATTTTAGTCTGCTGATTTCAGCCTGTATGTTTTTGCATGAACCACACAGAGATTCTCATAAACTTACTAACCTCAAATTAAGGGTAGGAAGGATTTGAGTTGTTGGGTTGTTTGGTTTTTGTTTGTTTGTTTGTTTGAAGTGGGAAGAAATTTGCCCTTCTTTTTGTCTTGAGAGGGAAATAGCCTAATGATTAATAATCCTATTCTAAATCTCATTCACTCTTATTCCTGGTTATGTATCCTTCTGGTGACTGTGCATATGATTCAATAGTTTCCTTCCTTCCCCGGTACTCCCTTCAGGAGATATTTATAGTTAGGAATGGTTCCTCTTTCAGCTTTCCTCCAACTAATTTAAACAATCAATCTGAACCATTCTGGTCTCTTCCTGAAGAATCAATGAATAATACATGTATAGGTTCTATAGAAATAATAAGTAGAGATGCTTGAGCTTTATTTAGGTTTGCAAATTGTAATGAGTTAATTTTAATACTTTTCTGCTTTGGAATAAAAAAAAATAATGTTTCATTTGTGTTCTCTTTTGACTTTTCTTTTTTAAATATTTTCTTTTTTTGGAGGGGTTAATATGCCTTTCCCCCTGGAATTCAGGCAACATTTTAAGGCAAATAAACAAAACAAATGTATTGGCTTTCTGTGGCAAGGTTTTGGTAGTGGGTGGGGTTACAGGGGTGGCTTCTGTGAGAAGCTGCTGGAAGCTTCCTCCATGTCTGACAGAGCCAATACCAGCCAGCTCTAAGATGGACCTGCCACCAGCCAAGGCCGAGCCCATCAGCGATAGTGGTAACGCCTCTGGGATAACATTTTTAAGAAGGAAAAAAAGTTGGGGGACAGGGAGAAACGGCATCTGGGGAGTGAGAACATGTAAGAGAAACAACTCCACAGACACCAAGGTCAGTGAAGAAGGAGGGGGAGAAGTTGTTCCAAGTGCTGGAGCAGAGATTCCCCTGCAGCCCATGATGAAGACCATGGTGAGGCAGGTTGTCCCCCTGCGGCCCAGGGAGGTCCACGGGGGAGCGGATCTCCACCTGCAGCCCGGGGAGGACCCCACGCTGGAGCAGGTGGGTGCCCAAAGGAGGCTGTGACCCTGTGGGAAGCCCACGCTGGAGCAGGCTCCTGGCAGGACCTGCGGATCTGTGGAGAGAGGAGCCCACGCAGCAGGTTTTCTTCCAGGACTTGTGACCCCATGGGGGACCCATGCTGGAGCAGTGTGCTCCTGAAGGACTGCATGCTGTGGAAGGGACCCACGCTGGAGCAGTTTGTGAAGAAACGTAGCCCATGGGAAGGACCCACGTTGGAGAAGTTTGTGGAGGACTGTCTCCCATGGGAGGGACCCCGCACTGGAGCGGGAGAAGAGTGTGATGAGTCCTGCCCCTGAGGAGGATGAAGCGGCAGAGACAAGGTGTGATGAACCAACCCCAACCTCCATTCCCTGTCCCCCTGTGCTGCTGGGGGGGGCTAGGTGGAGAAGCTGGCAGTGAAGTCATGTCTGGGAAGAATGGAGGGGTGGAGGGAAGGTGTTGTGAGATCTGGTTTTATTTCTCATTACCCTACTCTGTTTTGATTTGTAATAAATTGAGTTAATTTCCCCCAAGCTGAGTCTTTTTTGCCCATGATGGTGATTAGTGAATGATCTCCTCTGTCCTTATCTCAACCCACAAGCCCTTTGTTGTATTTTTCTCTCCCCTGTCCAGCTGAGGAGGGGGGGAGTGATAGAACGGCTTTGGTGGGCATCTGGCATTCAGCCATGGTCAACCCACCACAACAAACATTAAAAAAAGATTGAAATTCAAACAAATGTATGTGGCTGATTTCTATTGGAGCAGAGGAAAACAATTTGCTGTGCATGAGTTACCAAGCTAGTGAAGAAGGTCTTTTGCTAGTAGATGGATATATTATGACTTACAAATTGTTTGTTTCTTTTCTTATCAAATGGATGTAATAAAAATTATCCTTGAATTTTGCCTGGGGCTTTCACGTTCCTGGCACAGGGCTTGTCCAGCTAGAGCTGTAATAAAAAGGAAAGCTTATTAGTATTTTTCTTGCAACTGAAGATCAATTGCTAATTACTGAAGATTACACTATCATCTGCCTTAATTGCCATATTGATTTTTTTGAAAGATACTTAATAAGAAATATAAATGTATAGGTTATCTAAATAAGTGTTTGCACTCCCAAACCAGCAATTCCCAGACGCTAGTGTCTAATAATTGCAAACATTAATCTAGATTGCCTGTGAAATCACCACAGTAATAAGATTAATTTTAACTGTCTCAGAAAAGGTGGTGGCAATACAACAGTACACTCAAAATTACTCTTATTCCTAATATTTGAAAGCATTTTTATTTTTAGTTCTGCAAATGTTTTAGCTGTTTATGACTCTATTTATAAAGATGCACACTGGATTAGAAATATCTAATACTTGCTAGAAGTAGGACACCACCTGTGTTCTTCCACAGAATTTGACTTATTATCTGTGGAGAAGGGTAGCTCAGCCTAACCATCCCAATCTGCTTTCAAACATGGAATTCAGATGAAAACATTTTTAAGTCCTTAATCTGCTTTGATAGAGGAATATTCATGGTTTGGAAGTAACATTTCCCATCCAACATGTCAATAGGGAAGTACTTATGTTGGAAAGTGATCCCTTCAAATTCCTGTTAGAAGGGGAGGGAAACCTCATGGCCCTAATTTAAACTATGGCATTACTAAACTAAATGCTACATGAAGTATCTAGCTACAAATGGCACTGTCCCAGAGAACTGTCACTTTATGGCCCCTGTTATATATTTGTATCCTTTAAAAAAAAATCTGTCTCTGCCGAGTCTCAATGTTTCCAATGGGTGTTCAATAAAATAGTGAACAGCAGTAAAAGTGTATGATAGAACCCCACTATTTCAGTATTCTTTAATTCATTTGGCTCTTCTGAACATTACATTGCATTTAGGTCTACTGCTATTGCAAGACTATTTAATGGGTAAACTTCAAAACGTATTTCAAGTTATACTTAACGTTTCCTTTTGTCTTATTCTAAAATAGTTATTTATCAGTAACAAATCCCCTTCAGTACTATACCAAGAAAAAAACCCAAAGCACTAGTAACCATCATATTAGAATAATAAAATTGAATTAATCTAATAACCAATACAAACATAAAGTATTTGGTTTAATGTGGTTTTAACACAATATTTTTGGCTTTGGAGACAGAAAATGTCATTTTCTTAGTGTTTTTTATATTACAGTGTAAGAAAAAGTTTTGCAAGTCTGAATATATCTGTATTATATCTGTATTATATCTGTATTCTCTTTGTGTTTTGTTTTTTAAGTAAGACTCCATTTTTTTCCTGGTAACCCTTTACTGAAAGATAGATTTCCTGACCATACACTGTGGAAGTGTTAATAACATAAGCAACACACACACAAAAAATAATGTTTACATATCCCTTGGTAACTAACACCAGTCACAATGTAGTCTCTTGCCAACAATGTGTCAAGGAGCTCGAACGTTCATTAAATCATATAGATTACAGAGTAAGCTGAAAATATTTTTCTTGCATGGTAGAATCAAACAAAAAGCAATATTCTTTTGGGTGCAAAGATTTCAAACAGCTCTGCAAGTACTTGGAGTTTTTATGTGTCATTATAGTATTCCATTGGGAGCTATATCTTCTTGCACGATTCTCCCCTATAGGCCTGGTTTTCCATGAGTACATTTTCTGTGCTATACCAGCTATACTAGCACCTCTCTCCATGAAAGAGGGCAATAATTTCAAAAGCCACAGTGTGTAATGAAAAAAAACGATTCAGTGCAGAGAAAAGATGGCAATATGGTCTGTGTAGTTCTCATAAAGTAAGTAAATGAGCACTAGAGAATATCTGCAGGTTTAAGATTTCAGGATCATGTCAACTTCTTCCATGGAAAGAAGACAGTGATCCACACCAGCAAAAGCAATTTTTAGAAATCCAGCTTTTGTGTGGAGGAACAAAACACCAAGCCAAACCCAAGAAAATCAGAGAAGGCCCACTAAAAACTTCAACCAATCCTAGAAAACAAAGAGGGTACTTGACCATTCATTGTCTTCTGGGAATAAAAATAGTTCATTGTCTCAGTTGCATGTTAAGCAGTTTGATTTAACATGGCATAAAAATGTCAAGCCAAAAGCAGGACACTTACAGAAAACATAGTCTAATCTGTGATTACTGCACTAGGAAAGAAGGTGCTGTATTTCTACAGCAGGTTCAGAACAACCTTGGGGGGCGGGGGGGCGAAGCTGCCCCTCCCAGAGAATTCAGTCATTCAGGTAGACAGGTATAGGGAGTTACAGGAAAAAAGTCAATCAAAAAAAGAGAAGAGATTTCTGGTTTATTGTCTATATGTCATTTCATTCTCACCTTTGTTTAGGTAAGATTACTTTGCTATAAGATTTATGAAACAGGTCTAAAACCTTCTGCATGCCCATGAGTTATAACACAACTGAAAGGAAAAGAATTTTAGTGGCTTCTAACACTTCAAAGTTAAATTAAGAAACTTCTTTCTATTATAGCAACATATTCAGTAGACGACCTACTACAAAGACTCAAAACATGAAATGGAATTCTTCTTATACTTGGGTAAAGCTGTCAATTTGGGCCATAGTTAATAAAAGCAAAATTCACAACCTAATTGCCTAGCTGTCAGACTTACTGTGGCAGTGAATAGTGTGCTTTCCACTGTAAAAACATATATTTGAGAAAATTTATTTAAAAACCAAACAGTTCTTATTTTGTTTGTTGATTAAAAGGTATAACCTCGTGACGTAACACCAAATCTGTAAGGATTTGGCATTTCTGGTTTCTGGTAATTCTAAATTAGCTAGCTCTCCCGTGAGAGTACAAGTGTATCTTCTGAGAAACAAAACTCTCCCACCTCCTGCAGAAGTGGAAAGAGCTCACCTTCCTGTGAGAGATGACCAGTTTCTTTTAGCATCATATTTTATCTTGAAGTCTCACCTGACATGTCTTGAACCTGCTATCACTGAAGCCAGTGCCATTTTTTCTAATAGCCTTAAAGAAAACCAGATTCTTCTACTGAATTGCCAATTCCTATGCTTTTCGTACAGCGGGCAGGTTGTAGCTCTGGCTAGGGGGAACTCTGGGGGTGCAACAGGGCAATGTTGAACATACTGAAAATGGTAGGTCATGTAAGGTGAGAAAATGACAAACATGCAACTAACATATTCAATATATTTGAAAAAGATCCACGGTATGCTGGACAATATCTTGCCTACCAAAAAGCAGGCTTCTTCTTGCTTTGTTTCTCCATTTGCCTTTAAATGCCTGGGGCAAACAAACCCTTTTCTAAAACCTGTTTGAACAGTCTGTGTAAAACAATGACAACCAAAACAAATAATTGAAGTTTTAAACAATGGAAGAGTATATGTTCATGTTTGTTTCCCTGTTTTTATGCAAAGTATATTTTTGTGTCAACAACTTCTCTATACAGGAAAAAAAGAGAGCTGTAGTTATCTGGCTTGGCTGGACAGAAGTGTACAAAATTTGAAGTAAGTCTGTTTATAACCCATTCTGCCTTATGTGTGTTTTTCAGAACAGGAAGTAACTCAACAATCATTGGTAAGCCAAGAAAAGATATTTTTTTTGTCTTGTCTTTTATTTTGCTTTTGTTTTATGTTAAAAGTAGATTCTGGGGAGTGTCCTACACCACATATCAAGAATTAGATAAACAACTGCTGTTACTGATTAAAAGCTGACTAGCTTATCCTCTTGTGTGGAAGACTGATAACATGACCTTAAGTAGGACTTAAAGTAGCTTTAAAAACTAACTGCGCTTAAAAAAAGGGAATAAAGCACTTACTATGGCAGCAGCTTCTCAGAAAGATTCTGCTTTCCCAGTCATAACAAAATTATTTAATGATATCTGTTTAATTCTTGAATGATATCTGGTAGAAGGTAGGAAAGATGTTGAAGATAGAGCTCCATGTTCTCCTCCTGCCAGAGGTGTTGAGAAGCTGCAGTAGCTCTACACATGAAGGTATCTAGAAAAGCAGGGTGAATAGATAAAGTTAAATCTAGATAGAAATTACAACTAGGAAGAAACAATGGCTAACTTAAAAAGACATTTAGATTCTTTCTCTTTAATTTCTTAGCTGCATAAAAGCATTGCACGTATTCCACCAAAGTAGTAGATCGTTTGATCCTTAATACTGTGCTTGTATCGCTATTAATAGCAATAGCAACCGTTATTGCAATACCTTATTATCACATTACTCTGATAGTTTTGGCAATCAGAGAAAACTTATTTTATGATGGAACAATGTTGAGGAATTTCTTGAATAACAGGGCTACAAGATATTGTGGGTTCTCACGGACAGTCCTGGCTTGTTGAAAAACACCGCATCCTTGAGGCCTTGATAAGAGGTAGCACACAT
>JANZLQ010000050.1:19112964-19124795 GCA_026212715.1 Elanus axillaris
CTGAATGATTGTTGGCACGTGCTTAAATATTACTGTTTCAAATTTTGACACACAATGTCAAAAAAATCAGGTTTTGAACTTTTGTTCTCATCCATCTGTTAGTTTCTTGTAATAACCAAATATTCTAAAGATGCAGTTTGTTTTCCCCTCAAAAGTACCTCAGGAATCACAGCCAGAACACATAAATATCCAGATTCTACCATCAGGAAGCTGGGTGGAAAGCATAGTATTTCTGACCAAAGGCATCCTATACTTGTGTGAGTGAAGCAGAGGAGCTGTGTTGACAAAGCCTTAGCTTTTCAGTATGGGTGACAGCAGTGGCACATGTTATAGACTCACATGCTGGGTAAGGAGCATGGACTGTCACTGCTATGGCTTTTCATTCAGAGGCATTTACCCAACATTCTTGGCCTTGCGCAGTACGTCTGTTGGGTGTTTTGTTGTTTGAATCTGTCCTTGACAGTTTGTGAGTAAAGGCTGCTTGCAGAGCTTAATGAGTCTAGCCCCTAGAATTACCTTCTATCCTAGGGGTACAGCAGTACTCAGTGACTTCAGTGACAGATCTGAGGCACTGTGAGGAATACAGAGGGTCAGAAAATCCTGAAACCAACATCAAAGGGTGTCAACACAGTAACTAAAAAATACCTCATACGTTATAAACAAAAATGACCTTCTAAAAATCTAAAGTATCAAAGTGAAAACTGTAGTCCATAGCAACTCAGAACACTTTCCAATTAATCATTATTTCCAGTGCTCTGTATTGTAATACAGCCATGGGTCCTGTTAAAACATTATTGAAATGGTTTAGAAACTGAACCAGTGGCAGGGGATAATGTTTATTTTAAAAAGATGGATTCCAGAATTACCAATTTGAAAAATTTTCTAAGTTCAAGTCACTCATAAGCTATGTAATGACAAAGTGAAAAACAGTATATGTGTATTCTCTCCTACATTTTGTTGCTGATTCCAAGAGAGTCATTCAGTATTACTAACAAAATTTCTTCTGGCCTTCTACTTGTTCTATCTGAATTGATAGAAGTGACTTTGAATTCATTTATGGCTATTGTTGAGAGTGAATTAATCACCTTGATAAGATTAAATTTATTTGGACATTCAGTAGAAAAGGTGTTTAAAGTTAATATCCCTTGAATAATCTGCTAAGGTAAGTCTTATATGATATAGCATATCAGATGTCATAGCTAGTAAGTATCTTTGCTTTTTCTTTATGATGTGTGCAAACTAGAACTGTGTCAAATTACTTGCAAGAGAGTAGAGTTAATTTCTTCATGAGACTTCCTAAGGACACCCAGGTAGTAAAGTTGTCATATCCCTTATTTATTGATAAGTTTAGCAATGCCTCTAGCAAGAATTAAACATACTTTGCAAAATCTTTGTGACCCACATCTTATTCCAATAAAGGAACTCTCAGACTCATAGCTCATTGAAGTGGCGATCCTACTTTGTAAAGCTCCCTTGAGATCTGCTTTCAGTTGCCAGACTTTCCATATGTCTGATGTGATGTGGTGTCAAACATCTCAGCTCCATTAGGGGAGTGTCTAATATTCAGAATATTAACTAGGCAGATACAGACTTGATCCAAAGGAGGTCATTAGCTTGCCAGCACTGGTTGCAGCAATGCCTAACTTCCAGGCTACAAAATCAGAAGCAGTAGACTAGAAACAAGGCTGTATACAGTTGGCCTAACAAGGCTTTTTTCATTTGCTGAGGTGCAGTCTCACCATAGCACAGCTCTGGGACCTCAGGAGCTAGCTTGTGGATTTCCACATTATGTTCCTTTTGAAAATAAAAAGCTCTGTTGGGAATGGACTAGCATGTAAGCTGAGCACTGAAAAATCAGAAGAGATTCCCTGGAGAAACAAAGGGGGAGAAGACATCAGCCAATAGTGGGTGAAAAAATCTAATTAGTTTCAGATTTCTTTTACTGAATATGATGCATTTTTGTCCAACAGCTGAAAGTAGAACAGATTTTACATATTAAAGGCATTTGAAATTAAGAAATCAGAAAGCAAAATCCATGGTATATTGCATTCTACCAAAAGTTCCTGACTAAGAAGGTGGCAGTGTACAAAAAAATGAAAGATATTTTCAGTAAGAATATATTATATCTGGTTAGTGTCTTCAGTTCACCAAACCATATTTGTATTCCTTTATAAAATCAAGGTGTCTTTTGCTGTCAGACCAGACCTACTTCTGTGCCCTGTGCAGACTATTCTGTACATGAGTTAAACCAAGCATGCTCTTCTGCCTTGTAACAACAAACAAGGATGTTACACTGGATGGTTAAGAAGCTGCTGTCATTTATTTCCCTTTCATTCGTTTCCTACAGTTTCCCAGCTTGTTTCCAATATGTGCCCACATCCACAGGGAAGTATGCTGGCTTATATTTGGCTTTGACATTCTATCTCCAGCAGAAAAAAAAGGCAGAATGAGGCTAATAATAATGCATATTTTAAATATAAATATCTAAGTACCGTTTTAAAGTTGTGACAGCCTCAGACATCATCTGCTAGAGATCTTCACTGTCCAGATAAATGAGGCAATATCCTCTATTTTAGGTTGAAACAGTCTTCAGCAGGCATGGACGATCTGAGAAAATATTTTGCAAGTCAGAATAAAATAGTGAATACCAAAACTGACAAGAAATTTTCAGCATAGCTTTAAGTCTGATATTAATTTATGTAAACAGATTGTGATGGTAAGATGCCCTCTTAAGAGTTTAAGGAAAAAAAAACAACGTTTTACAGCAGTTGAGTTGCGTTGATGCAAAACTGAATGGGCCAGGTTTATGTATCCTTCTTGCATCAGTTGAATACCTATTGTTTTCCATGTCACTACCAATGCTATTATTCAGAAATCCTAGTAAAATATTTTACAGAATGTAATCTTATTCCTGTACACTTAGAAAAAGACTTAAGCCTGCACTTAAACTTATGCATCATTTATTACTTTGTGAACCAAGTTTATGTGGGTTTAGACATCTTGCAATCAGACTTTAGGGTCTAGTGCCTCTTTAAAGCCAAATTGTGAAATTTTTCATGTTAAATGCTATGTTACTCTGTCAGTTCTAACACATTTACTCATTAATGGAAGAGAGATCTAACAGGCAAAGAGTATAATTGTTAGAAAACTGGGAGAGTGCAATTATATCTATTCATTAAATTTTAATAAATATATATTAAAGGGAAAAATTCAATTTACACATATGTCCCCAAATATAAGAATGGCTGTATGATACAGGGGGTTACTAACAGTTCACCCTGTATCTTGTATATGAGCTTCCTCCATTCTGACTTTCCAGTTCTGGATCTGTCATTTGTAGACTTTTACTGCCAGAAGTAATATCTTCGGATTTTTCCTAAATACAAGAAAAGATCTCCTTAAAACTTCTAGAGCTGAATCATGTAATATCTTTTCTTTACCCTTTTTCTTTTTCCTTCACCCCTTTTCTTTTTTCCTTCTCCCTTGCCCTTTCCCCACTTCACCTTTTCTCTTTCCTCCTTCTTCTTTCCTTTCAGTGTGTTTTACGAAGAAATATAAGCAAAAGGGGGCAGCTATGACAAGTCCTTCCAATAGCAGCACTTTCACAAAAATTATCTGGCTTTATATGACAGGAAACTTATCTCCAAACTTCTTTAAGTTCTACCATGATTACTGCATTACTCAACAGAATGCTGTAGACATGAGTACAGTTTCAGCTAAACTGATTTTACAGCCAAATTTGGTTTTAGCAATTAAAGATAAAAAAGTTATTGAAAAGAATAAGACTGAGTGTAAAAATTTTCTAGGAGAAAAAGAAATGAGGTTATCCTGCCAATGGTCAGCTCCTGGCATGCTGCACTTACTCATGCTCCCAGAGCAGTGCAGGTATGCTTACTTACAGATCGTTTCCTTATCTATCCCTTGCTTTAAAAGGGGTAAGGATGATGGGATGAGGTTTTTTACAGCTGTCACTGGTCCAGGCGCTTCACTCATTCCATTCCTGAGCTGCAGCAGTAAGAAGGCACTGTGGTATAATAAATCATAAAGACGATTCCTGGAATAACTCCAACCCAGATGCTACTCAGTTTTTGGCTGCTGGAATGATTTTGGTTTGGGGTAAAATTGGGATACTTAGTTACATAGCAGACAAGTGTGAACAGTGAGTTTTAGCCTAATGGCTACACTGAGGAGCAGGGCTAAGAGTAGGGCACAACAGCAGATTTAATGATATAATATGCCTTTTTTTCCAGTTGTGCAAATCCACTGTAAAATGAGCAAGAAGCAAAAGCTTACATGTTATTTGGAACACCAAAGTGGTTTGGTGACAGGCTAGTACCCAAACATTGTCGTAAGCTGGCCAGGCTGTACTGTGCTAACAGGCTTACAAGCACTGAAGGATGGTCACCTCCTGCCAGTGGGTGAAGGGTTAACTTCATTTTGCTTAACCTTGATCTTTTCTTACAGTGTTCAACATTATCATCCCAGTGGTACTGTGGTCCCATTTGGGAGACGTGTTGAATTTCCAGACATGGACACTAGATGTTTTAAGTCATCCACACAGAAATACATTCGCAAGTAATGATGGGTAGCTCTATCTCTGTCACTAGGACCTTTGCTTAAGAACTCTCAAAAGCGTCTGTTCTCACACTAGCCTTGCCAACATCTTTATCAATTGACTGGTGATGTTGCATGGATTCTGGTGTGAAAAGTGTAGGGATGACCTCTTCTGTGTATTACTGCCAAAATGATTGATTGCTCAGGCAAGATTGGTTCCTGAATGAAGAGCATCAAGCTGAATATTAGGTCAATACTGAGTTCAAGAAGGCTACAGTTCATGAGTATGAAGAGGACCTTCTTCAAAGATATAAGTCCTTTAGGGGCTACTTTGAATGATGGTGGCCTGAGCAAATACAAGAACAGAAAACTATCAAAAATTCTGAGGTGCTATCTAAAGCACACTGTTGTTTATTTTTCTCTAAACCTTTAACATCTGTTTCTTTGTGTTTGGAAGGCTATACCTGTGTGCATCTATTTATGGGGAAAAAAAAAATCTTGAAGAAAGAAATACAGAGAATGAGAGAGAATCATGACAAATTTCAGTTAGATCACTTAGTGAATAACTTAATAGTGCTAATATACTGTAGGAAAAGTCAACAGAAGTACCAAAATAGAACAGAAATATGTTGATAGATTATCTTTTTTCAAAAGACTGTATAATTCTATGGTTAAGAGCATTTAGAGCAATTCATGGAAATAAAATATTTATTCACCAAAGATAATAGGAAAGAACTTCACTAGTACCATGTTTCATTTCTTTATACAGTTCCAACATTATCTAAATGTTTTGGTTTTCTTTATTTTGAAACTTTTTATTACATTCTGCTCACTTTATATTTATCATTTAATACAAAAGAAGATAGGTCAAAAGCAAAATGCAACATTTAGACTTGTGTACTTCATGAGTCACTGAACCAGCTAATTGAATATGAAAATAAAAAAGAAGATCCTCCAGAATAGAAGTTATTGCTGTCCTGAAGATAAGAAAGTTTGTACTAACATTTTCTAAGCTTATCTGGAGAAATACAAATAAACCCAAACACCTTAGACTCTTTTGTAGTTCTATTATTTCTATGTGTATTTGTGATCTAAGGCACTCTTTACTCTGTTGTTTTACAGTCTATTGGTGAGAGAATACTAATACAAAGATGGTCATGCCAATATCTAATTATCAGTCTAGGAAAAAAAAGAAGTAAGTGTGAATTAGAGGGCACTGATATGCTGCAACATTTGTGAGAACAAAATACGAGTAAAGAAAGAGTGTGACTCAATTGTAACTTCCAGGATGATTGTGCCACTAGCGATAACCCCCATCCTGTCCCACATGGCTTATGCTGGAATAGGCCATGGTGGCCAGACTGGACTCCCACCACTCCAGGAACAGACCCAGAAATGAACTGCGATGGGAGAAGTTTCCCCTTGCTCTGACATGGAAGGGGATAAATTCCAGTTCTGTTCAGGTGAGGTGATACACAGTTCATACTGATTGCAGTGAAAGTTAAGTTGCTGAGTACCTTTCAGGACTGGCTCTATTTGTTTTGATCTTCTTCATCACACTTTCCTTATCTTCCTTAGTACAAGTGGCAGTAGAAAAAGCAAGCCTTCTATTTTGTATTCTCCCATCCTTCCTCCCCTCACATTTTCACTCAGCTGGGAGCACTGTTTGTCTCCTGTTAGTGTAATACTGTTTAACTGTAATATTACACTGTTTGTGTAATACTCCCATATGTCCCCAGCCTGAGCTCATGAAAGCAGAGGAGCAAGTGTGTCATCTCTCACGTATCTCCATGAAGTCTATGAAATCACATTCATTTTATGTTATTACTGAGGGTGAAACTAGAGAATTAGGTGAAGCTTTCATTTTTTTTTACTAAGGACATCGTTCGACAATATGAAAACTGCATTTCATTTTGCAACTTGATATATATGTGTGTGTGTGTGTGTGTATAATGTGTGTATATATATACTTCTGTTAAAGAGTAATGAAACCTCTGCATGGTGTCAAGATCTAAAAGAACAACAACAACAAAAGAGTAAAAAATTACACCACTTAGTTTCAGTGTATCTTAATAAAGGTGGTTATCTCTCAGACAAAATGTAATACACCATAGATATTAATAATGTCAAGATGGGACATGCCCATTTAAAAAAGTACAGTTATTTTTAGCTCTGACACCACCTATTCATTTCACAGCAAGTGTTTGAACTCAGCTGAGTGAAGAAAGTTATAAACACTTTGCTTTCTCAAGTTTTCAAAAAGATCTTAAATAGGCGTATTACCTCCACTCGCTGCTGTCAGATTACCCATGGGGCTGAGAAGCATGGGCAGTAACAGGCATAAAAATCAGGTGAGGGACACAGAAAGTTAAGAGCACCGGGTCTGTCCTCAGCAAAACCAGCAGTGTGATACTACTGATACCGCTTCTTTGATGTGTGTTGAAAGCCAGCAGCATGGAGAGGAAAGAAGCTAGAAACAGGCAAATACCTCAGTAATGCAGACACAGAGAAATAAAAAGGGTATGTGGACAGAGAAAAGAAAGGTGTTTCCTCAGTCTTAATGACACATTTTGCACAGTGCTTTACAGACACCAAAATAACCACGACCTCCTTTACAGCAAGGTGTGTCAGAGTGATGCCCTGATGTAACTGAGATGGATGGCTTCTTTCAAACACAAATGATGGACACCAAGGGAGGGCAGCAGGGTCAGCCCAAAGCCTGGACCACCAGGCAGGTGTGGGATGATGAGGCATGTCCAAGGTCAGGCCAGGAACATGGGTCGAGGTCAGGTGTTGTCCCCTCAGCTGCTGCAATCTCTCCCTGAATGAGTCTTGCAGTATACCCCCTGCAGTACACTGTTAAAGAGCTCTTATTAAAAACCTCAAATCTCATTTTTTAATCTCAGAAAACTGAGTTTCAGTGCCAGCTCTTAAGATCTGCAGACTATTTCAGTATTTTTGTTCCCTATGTTAGAGTAGAAAAAAGGGAAACTGCCAATAAACCCCCCTGGAGTTTGAGCATTTTGGTTGGAACTGCACCAAATTGACTCAGTCTTTGAAACTCTTTAGCAAAACTAAAATTACACAGAAACATATTACACAAAACGTATTCCTTCCCACATAAATATCTGACTATTTTTTACTCAAAAAGAAGACATAGTAACATGGCAAACCCCTTTCCTGTTCAACAAGCACTTTAATGTTCACTCTGACTGGCAATTGAACATTGTTCCCTATTTACTCTGGTAGAAACAAAAGAAATCAAAGTTTAAGTAACTTTGACATAATTTTCCAAAATATTAAAAAAATCAGAAGTTATTCTATACTTCGTGTTCCAAAGAGGAAATACCTTGATTTGCTTATAAGTTTTTGCAAATCACAGGATTTTGTTGTTCAGAAGTCTGAAAGAACTGGTACCAAGTATAAACATTAATTAGTTTTCTGTTGAACTGCATTTCTCCTAGAATACCTTCTGTCAGACTTCTCTGGCAGACCAGGAAAAGGAAGAATAAACACCCTTCATTTCATTGTGTACCTGA
This sequence comes from Elanus axillaris, assembly GCA_026212715.1. Lineage (NCBI taxonomy): Eukaryota > Metazoa > Chordata > Aves > Accipitriformes > Accipitridae > Elanus > Elanus axillaris. The sequence goes on from JANZLQ010000050.1 coordinate 19,121,058, forward strand.
TTCAGGAAAGTAAGCCCATAGCTGGGTCCAGAGAGATTTTATCTGCATGCCCGAAGTTAAGCATTTACTTAAGACCTTGCTTAAGCCAACATGATCTGATTTCCAAGTACCAATCCCATGATGTTTTCCTCTGAGTTCACAGGAAAGTTGCATATTGCACAGAAGGCAGAATATGTCATCAAATATTTGCCCTTTATGCTAGAAGGATGTGCAATGGTCAGAAATGCTTCCCCATCTAGAGTCTATTTTTGTCTGCCTCACTCTTTTATACTGCATGTACACTGTGTTCCTGTAAAATCTATTGGCTTTGTCAACAGGATCATTGTTCTTAAAGCAAAAAGGCCCTTCTACCCTGGGGAGACTAAACCAAGAGCAGTATAAAATAAATACATCAAAAGCTGAGGTGACTGGGAATCTCTATGAGAATGTAGTATTTATGCTTGACTGATTCAGCATTTCCCTGACGTAGTTTAGGACATGCTGAAAAGATACAAGCAGAACATTATCTGCATAAAGTTCAGATCAAAAGTTGCAAGAAGACTAGTACAGGACATTTTTTGTACATTTTACATCATACTTTGGGTATGGAGATACTCCTCTATGTGTTCTGGGACAGTATGTTCCCAACACAATGCATTCAGGAAGGGAATAGAGGGAGACAGGAAAAAAAAATCCCTCAAATTATCTTCATCCTATAATGTTTACTGGCAGAAGAAGCCAGGCTTCCAAACATCCAGGTCAAAGAGAGTTCAAGAGGGTAAGAGAGTAAAAACCAGAAGAATTTAACAAAAAGAATGTCTTTCATTGAGATTCCTGCTCACTGAGAGACTCCGAAACCAGGTCCAGAGCTACCAGAGTGATTCACAGCATTAAAGAAACAATAAAATACCATTAGCAAGACCCACTGTTATTCATTCATGACTTCCCAGGCATGCAGCAGTCCATCTGGGGCAGCTGGACTCTGTTGTGTTGGACCAGAATACACATGCAGCTTATGTACTCTATGTATACGATGGAGATGTGTGTTAGCTTGACTTCTGCCTACCCTCACCAATATTATGTATGTTGTGACATAATTCACATGAATTAATAATTTTCACTGCAAATGACCACATTAACTCTTTCTGTAAAATCCAAAGAGATTTTGGAAGTAATCCAATACCATGAGGATCTTTAAGAGCAAGAAAAATAAGACCTAGACATTTGCTGCTTGCTTCTTCAGACTGACTGATACAAATATCCACTGTCATTATCAATGCTCCCTTCAGTTTCCACAAATCAGAAAATGGCTTGTCAGAAAACAGCACACATGTGCTGCCTAGTACATAGTACTTATACCATGCTGCACAGCACATGGTACTTATAAATATGCTGTGGTAGATACAGTGTCAAAGCTAAATTCTGTATCAATTGCATAGGGAATAGTCACATATTTTGTTAGCGAGAGTTTTTCCTGAGGAGGGCTTTCCTAATTAGGTCCTACCTGGCTAACTATGAACATTGTGTTTGAGAGACTCCTAGTTAATGCAGTAATTGACCCTTGCAATTCCTCTGTGAGGCAGGGAAGTACGATGTCAAGAATTAGTAGATCAGTTGTTGGGTTTTTTTATAGCTGAAGTCCAAATATCTGGTATAGGGGTGATACTAGAAGCTCAGTGATTCAAAATTATTTATTTGAAAAAGTAAATAAACCTCTTATCCATTTTTTTGCACATTTATGTGTGTTGATACCCTGGAGAAGCAACCTTGAAATTGAACCCAGTCAGATATTAACTTCATTCCCTGCTAGACTATAAACCACTGTGGTAGGTTTGAGATATCCAAGAGCAGGGCCAGATGGCCTTGAAGAAGCTAAAACACACTTGGAAGCATTGTTTGCCTTTGCTGAACTCTTTTTGGGCACAGTGTTGCAAAAGCAGGTTGTAATTAAACTTGGACAAATAAAATACTTTGTCTCTTTTTACCCTGAGGTAAAGATGAAGACTTTCAACCCCAGCAAGAGCTGAGTTAACAAGGAATGTGCTTACTCTCTGTGTTCCTGGAGGCATTTTATCCTCCACTCAAGCACTTCCCACTTCACTGTATTCATGTCACTGAAGAACTATTTAATGTTGGGGAGTTCAGCCAGTGATTCTGGAGCTAGGGAGAGATAGCTCAGGCTCTTGCTGCAAGTAAAGCTGTTTATATGATCACTGCCACTGGTGCTCCAAGTGCCACAGCACTAGTGACATGGACACATAAATGCAAAGAGATCTTCAGATTACTTCTCATGAAAGCTGTAGAGTTCCCTCTTTTTTCCAGAGCACCATTAATCTAATGACCTCATAAATCAACAGATCCTATTGTAAAATCTGTGAACAAGTAAATTTCTGAATTGTTAAGTTACTTGGTGGGCATCCTGTTTAATTTCTATGCTATATTGGATTGATGTCCTATATCTAAACAGTTCCCAATATTTTAAAGCAAAGATTTTATCAAAAGAAGCTTTACCGGGCAAGTTCTGCTTATCACAGACTCAAAAATATGTTGTGATTTGCCCTTTAGAATTTAAACATCTCTAAAATCTAGGCAACCATCATAAAACTAAAGCCAGTATGTCCTGATCTTGTGATATTAACTGATTTCTATACCTCTTCTTTCTGCTTAGAAAACCATGCTAACATTTTCAATTTTGACATTGACTTACAGACTCAGCAAACATTGAAATCACAATGAACTGCACATCCCTTCTTTAATCACATTGGTACTTTCTACAGATTCAGAAATTTTTTTTATTATGTTGTACTTCCATTGTAAGATATACGTTCATAACTGTATGAGGTAGCAACATGCTTCAAAAAAAGGCAGAGGTTGACTCCCTAAGCTGCTGGTAGCTGCCACATTCTGCCTTTTACTATTATAGCACCATTAATTTACAAAGTTTTTCAAAAGTACTCTAGCACAAAACAGTTAAGAAAAAAATGCTCAGGTTTGAACTGGTGGATAATACAGTCATGATATACTGTGTAATGTGATGCCCCCAGAGTGGGGGCTATGGACAAAATAGGAAACATTGGGAAAAGGAGGATTTGTAAAGCTGTAACATAATCAAATGGGAATTTAAATGCTGAATGTATTTTGCTTGAGATTGGACAAATACTAACAAAGGGGATTGTGGTTTTTTTTCAAGTCTTGTGTTTCTTAAATAAAAGGTACCATTCTGCAGACATCAGGACACCAAGATTTCTGGTTGCTAATCTTTCCGAGGCAGATTAAATGTCATGGATCCAGTAATGTTCTTGCTATGGTCTTCCCCGATCCTTTTTCTCAGGACATATCTAAATATTAAAGAACTCTGCCCAGTAAAGGCCTAATTCTGTAAGACCCAAACATATGTGCTGATGACTTGAAAACTTCCAGCTCAAACGTCACTTTAACACTGACAGAGTATGACAGATGATGCTTTTAAACTTGACAAATAACGATATTCAGCAATGAGGCTGAATAAAAGAATGATAATTCCTAGGATTTTAAAAGCCCTCTTTTTAATTTCCCATCACACCCTTAGCTCGTGATCTCCTGCAGTATCATCTTTGGTCTCCCACTTTAGAAATTACAAAAATATTTAAATTTTGTGCTATGTTTAGCAACACTCAGTGTTACACCACACCAAGCAGTCTCTGTGTCATGGTTTAACGCCAGCGAGCAACTAACACCATGCAGCCGCTCACCCCTTCCCCCACCCCAAGTGGGATGGGG
>JANZLQ010000050.1:19134390-19149532 GCA_026212715.1 Elanus axillaris
TCACTGCAGGTTCCCTTCTTAAATCTGTTCTCCCACAGGTGCTACCTCCATCACTGATGGGCTCGGCCTGGGCCAGAAACGGGTCTGACCTGGAGCCTGGGAAGGTTCCAGCAGCTTCTCACAGAAGCCGGTCCCGCGGCCCCTCCCCTGCTACCAAAATCCCACCTCACAAACCCGAAGCAATCTGTCTTGTGGAATTCTTTATTGCATGTTCTGTACAGAAGAATAATTGTTTCTTTTTTCTGCAGCTTCACTGGAACAACGTGATTTTTCTTTTTTACTTTTTTTTTTTCCAGAAATGCAAGGAATCTTCAGCAGTTAAACAAATTTCAAAAGGAATTGTTTGATGTGAGAGTGAATTAATTCGATCTGAAAGTCAGGACTTCTGCAAGCCACATCCTTAAACAGAACATGTGCTCATCCAAAGTGCACACAAGTAATTAAACTCAACCCTAATTTTCTTAAATGTAATTGAATTTCATGGTGCGTGGAGTACTGTGGCATTACCTACCAGGGGTTTCAATAAGCTTTGGCAATGTTAGAGACAGCATGTTTATAGCGTCACAGTGGGAAGTTTAAAAAGTCACAGATTCCCTAAATGCTAAAACCTATAACAAGCTTTTTTTGGTTTCCTTTGAACAGTCAGTTCACATCTCTACACAAATCCCCTTGATGCAGCTATGGTTTTTACAGTATCTTCTGTTTGCTAAAAGGAAAAAAGTGACAAAAAGTGGAGTGCCATTCTGCTTGCAACTGGTCTCATCAGCAGGTGAGAATTCTTTATGGATTTAAGTGTTCTTTCTGCTGGCGAGTCTCTGGATTTGTAACTGTTCCTCAAGAGCCATTTAAAAGCTGACCATTTTGTGACTTAGATCGTCTCATCAAACTCGTCTTTTGGGTGAAAAAACATGCAATGGACTGTTTCATCTTTTGCTTTCACAAGATAGTTTCATAGCTGTGAGGCTTAGAATTACTGTGACACAATATACACATGCTTGAGAGTATGTTTATTTGTTGCAATGTATTTAAGATGTTGTATTCTCCATGGTTCTTTTAATTTCCCTTACCCTCACTCCACAGTATGGTAGATTGTGTTAGTCATACTTCAGAAGTAAAGTCTCATCTGCTTTTCAGATCTGTCTGGAAAAATACCTTTCTGTCCTATATATGAGAAAAGTGGATCACTAGCTTCTACTTCCACTGCAAATAATAGTGATTTTTAGGCAACTTTTGCTGCAGGCTTGTGATTTGCACATCACAGAACAGAGAAGGCCAAAAGTAACAGAATGTGAAATATGGCAGTACAGCTAATGTGCCAAACATCATGCCCACTTCATTAATAATTCTCATGCTGTTATTTATGTCCAAGTATAACAATACTACTGATCAAATTTAGCTCTCAAAGTGGAAAGCCATGGAAAAAAATAGGAATATAAATCGCTAAATATGTTGTGTTAATATTAGCAATACCTGAAATTGTAGCTATTTCTTCCTTCTGTGAAAACTCAAAGCATTACTTTCTTCAGTTAGTGCTGACTGCTTCCTAATGGTGGATTATCTGAAACTAGAGCATGACATTTGTGCAGGAAAAGCACCAAGTACTGTCACCTGTATGAGGGCAATGTATACTTGTTTTGAAAGCTGTTGCTGTGATGCAAAAAGATTTCACATGTGGAGGAGTTTGGCTAAATATTTTTTGAGCCTAAAATTGCTTTCCTCATGTTCATCATCAACTAGGAGCAAGGAAAGAATTAATAAGAATGATAAGAAGTAAGAAATTCTAGGGAGCTGAAGAATATCCCCCTATATTCATACCTGTGAAAAGGCAGCTTGACCTTGGCTAGGCACAGTAGAGCAATCGTACACTCACAGTGCCATCTGCAACACAAAAATGTTCTGTATACTTCATATGGTACCTGCTTTACAGCTTGCATAGTGATGGTGGAAAGATTTGAAAACAGGATTTTTGGGGGAGGGGAGGAGGAAACAGTGGCTCCTGAAAAAACCTTTCACTTCTAGGCGAAAGCAGAGAACCTTGGTTATCTAAACAATTCAAATTCCATTCAGATTTCTTAAGCTGTTTCCTATCAGTAGGAAAAGTTCCCTTGTTTTAATAACGGATAGGTCCCTTAGTCAGTGGTGAACTTCAGGAAGTAATTCTGAAAACAGGTAACCTTTATGTACCACAAGAGAAGAACAGGGCTGAAGCTCCTAGAGGTGACGTAAGGAAATTAAAAATGTATTCCTTAATACAAACGTATAGGAATTGTAGGTCACGGTATTTTTGGTAGCTTCTCAGTCACCTTCTTGTTATTTCTGTCATATGATAATGTCAAAAGCCTACTGTCCCACAACCAGTGTCTGTTGTCCAAGTGAAACAGTAATCAAAATCTCTTTCCAGTTTATCTGCAGGTTTGTATCTACATGAGTCTTAGACTACTTGTCTCCTTATTTTCTTCTGTTTAAGCTACAGTTTCCCCTTGCTCTGCCTCCCCCTTCTACTCTATCATTAGTTTATTCAGCTCCTGCTTGGAGCTGTCCCAAGATTTTGCTTATGAAACATTTTTCATCACTTGCATCAGAACACAAATACCTAAATACTCTACTGGGAAATTCCCTCATGCAGCTGTGCTCAAGACAGGGGCTTTGTTATTGCTTCTCCTTCAGAATGATCATTAGTTTTTTAAAAATACCTCTTTGCCTCTAGAATAAACACATTAGCCTCAGCCTTATAGATAAAGGGAAAATATTTCATACAGAGTACTGAAAATTTGTAATTTTTAAAATAATAATAATGGTTAGTACTTGTAAAATAGTACATATTTTTTAAATGGTTTAGATATTTGGAATTAAATAACTGTGTTTAACAGCAGTATTATTTCCTTGAAGTTTTAATACTCACAAATGGAATGAGTGCATGGTCATCAAAATAGAATTGGTGTTTCTGCACTTTAATGTCTTTGAATAGGCCTTGTAATTAACAAAATATTATGATTTACACTGGACAGTAATGTCTATACTTATAAATCAGAACCACACATCCCATCAAACCTAATGGGAAATCTTGCAGATAAAAACCTGTGTAATAACTCACATACTTAACAGGTTCAAGTTTTCCATAAATTACATGTTTAAATTATGTGCCCTGTTGTGAAGAAGAAACTATTTTAACTGTAGTCACTTCTGTGAATATCAAAATCCTGGACCACAAACTGAGAAAAATATTTTTACCAGCTTTTACTTATTTTTTAGAATATTTTAATGTGCATTGTATTAACTGCAGGCCAGACAAATGTGTGATGTGGGTTTTTTTGGGGGGGGGAGCAACTATTTCAACTTTTTGATAAGTTGAAGATACCATGTGATGTTGTTGATTATATATGCCTGTTAAAGGTGAAAGAACTTTTCAGACAACTCAGTTTGCTGTTCGAACACAAGACTGTCAATCAGTAACACCAGGAGTATATCCTTAGTACTATGCACTGCAGTTCCTCAACTGGAGTGTGCATTTCTGTGCAGCAATAGGAGTCATACAGTAAGCAAAGTAACACTTACACTGAAAGCTTCAGAATTTTTGGTCCATTTTTTGGACAATTTTTGGACATTTTTGTTTGAAGTGATAGCATTTTATATAACATACAGGGTATGTTGAAGGTGGCAAGGCAAGTTTGTCTATCAAAGTAGAAAACCTAAAACTGATGAATCTTTTTTTAAAAAAGAGAATAACTGTATACAGTCCCTAATGGAAAAGCCTGATGAAATATTTTAGGAATGAAAAACAACACAGTTCTACCAAAATGATTCAAAGTCATTACAAATAATGGAGAGTAATATGCCTAATAAATTCTCTCAGGTCTTTCAAAAAGAAGACAAAGCTAACAAACATGCATACCCTGACCATCTTATTCAAATTAAATGTTCCGTAAAAGACATTGTGATTAGATGGTACTTTTTAATCAAAATATTTCCAGGTGTCATACCAGTAGTAATGAAATAATCATTACAACACCCAGGCAAACTAAATATTGCTCAGAGAAACTGAAGTATAACCTGGTTAAAGCCAGTCCATTCCAAGATACTTGCTAATATTCAAACCCACATTTTGGTCCCACACTTGAGACAGTATGTCCTCTGAGGACATGGAGATGAGATTCAGAATTAACAAGTGAGTTTTTGAAATGGTGGGAGCAAAACTGTTAAAGTAACTTAAGAACCTTGACTTTTAGGAACCTTTTCCAAAAGTAACTTTTATACTTGTGAAACAGAATCTCTCTAAGTAAATTTAGCTTAGCTTCTAAATTAAGTATGTTAATGGCAGTCACTTGGAGATTGTGGTCTATCCAGTAAGAGATACCTATATTTCTAGGCACTTCCCCTGCCATGCATATAAAATACATTGCCTGAATGTAACTCAGTAGAGGAAGAAACTCTTCCACCCCTGTGAAACAAAAAGACAGTACGAAGTATCTCACTCTCCAGGAATACTTATTTTTATCTCATGTGGTTTTTGAAGACTTGATCTTCCTCAGTGGCTTCAGTAAACCTTAATGCTCAAAACATCCCTTGCTGTGTTTGGGAAAAGTAATGTGGCTTTACATCCTGTTCATTGCACCTCCATAACTGAGTTTTCTTCCACTTGCAGCTTTGCTCTCCTCTCCAGTATTAAACCCCCAAACAGGCCAGGTTAAATCAACATGGTAAATATCTGCTAAAACATTTCTTTTGCAACATTTAAAATTTTTTTCTGGTTCTAAAATGAACTCAATGTTAGCTTGGGGAATCTGTTGTTAGCCTGCTGTGGCTGTTCAGTATGCATTGGCCACAGAAGCTCTGCAAAGAGTTTTTCTTGAAACCTGTTAATCTCTAGATGCCACAGTCATGCTCACTGAAGTATGGTCATGAAGGAAATGTCAGAGGCTTTATGCTGTATAGCATCTTGCAAAGAATTTTGCTGTTATTGTTGAAAGAACTTTTTTGTGTGTGTTTGAAAAATGCGTGATATATTTAGGTATGACATTCCTCACCTTGAGTGGACTTAGTGCTAGACTACCTATGATGTGATTGTGCAAGTCAGCAGAGGGCAGGAAATGACAGGGTCACAGGTAGAGTTTCCAGGAGATGCTGTGGGCAATCCAGGAATTTGTCATGGGGGCTCCCTGGTGCAAAACAGAATGAATTCTTGGTACCAAGGTCAGAAATAGCAATGTAACATAATACATCTTCCTCCATAATAAACTTTCTCCAAAAGGAAGGAAAAGCACTGTGCTGCTTGCCTACATCCTGGGCTAATAAATTATGTGGTCTTTTTTCACTGTCTACCTCTTCCAAGCCATAAACAGGAACTGGCAAAACATGAGCCATTAGGCATGAAGAAAACATCTTTTTCACAAAGCAGGCGTGTCCAGCATGTGATTCTTTCTGTACATTATACACTTATATTGCTATAATGGATTTTTTTCCTTTCTTGAACTCCACTGTTAGAGCTCATTCTCTCTGTTGCTGGATGTGCTCTGGCTGGTAACGTTGCCATTTGTTGCTATGGAAATTGATGCCAGAGGTTGTAGGGCTAGTGAGAGTGCGCTGGGTAAATCACTTAATGGAACATGACATTGTCAGACATCCATTATCATTCATTTATAGCAGTTTAATTTTCTCTCTTACTTTTCTGGGCTGCTACCACTTACTGATTAATAGCCATGGTACAATGGGTATGTTTTATGTATTGTGGCTTTATTGCAAACCTTCACTCCCATATTATCTAGATGCTTGTTACCCAGGTTTAAAATAACTGGACATTACAAGGAATGGGCTTCCTTCCTTTGAGACTCCATGAGCTTTTTATCAGCTAAATTTTCTTAGAAACCTGTAGGAAGATGGCAGACATACTCCAGAAGAGTAGGTAACTAATGTGTGTTGTTTATGTCATGTAAACTAAGTTAGGCTATGGTAGTGATTACATTAATAAAGAAATTGCATTCAAATTTTCATTTGCCTTTAAATTCCATGTAGAATACAATAAAAGAAGGCTAAAGGTTAGTGATAATATTGTACGCTAACAGGAAAAAAAGGCACGAGCTTTTAAGTTCAACAGATAAGATCATAAGTGGCATTTGAAGATGCATTCTGTTTACTGTAAACTGGGAAAAATCTGAACTGGAAAAACAATAGATATGAACAATTTTAATAATGCTTGTACATATTTATTTGAGAAAAGAACAGACCTTTTTTTTCTAGCAGAAGCTAGAAAGCTGTCTGTCCTTAGATGTGTGAGAGATCTGAGAAGGGTACTTAATGAACCAGGAGCTTTTCTTTTTGCTCCTTTCCTTGTTCATGCTTCCATCTTCAAGGCCATGTTCTCTGTAGGGAAAAGTGCTGGAGAGACACTAAAATAAGCTCTTCTGATGTGCTTCACAGCTAAGGATCTGACCACTATTAATCTTTTGACTTCAAAACAAGAAGCAACTACACCTGCTGTCAACTAGCAAGTACAAAGGCATGGCATTAGCTGTAGTACAGAATTTCCTGGACTTAGGAAAATATATAGGAAAATACTTGCACAGTATATTGGTAAACAATTTCTTTGTTGCTGGTGTCTGCTTCTAGGTACCAAGCAGTAACTAATATAATATACTGCAGTAGTAGACCACTATATCATCTGGAATAAGGCTTTTAAGAAAAAAAAATTACATGATAATTCATGTTCAGTATTTCTTTATGGTATAATAGCAGCTTCATATCAATATTCTAATATCATGAATAATTACAGGGCTCATTAATCACAATATACATAGAAATACTGGCTCAGACTTAAGGTCTGTATAGTTCAATATCCTGTCTTGAACCTTGAGAGTTGAAGGCATTAGGGGTATATTGGGAGATAAAATAAGCATTTGGTCTTATTCTAATTACCTGATAGAGAAGGGCCTAAGACTTGAAAGATACTTATTATCCTTTTATAAATGCTTCTGGCCCCAGTCACCCCAAGTCTGGCTATTGCTTAATTCAAATAGAACTAAACAAATTTTTCTGAAAAATGCTTTTGAGATCAACAACAAGAACTTGATAAAGTAATTGTTCTCCAGCGAATAGGTTTGATAAAATGAACCAAGGAAAAATATTGTAGCTAGATGATACATTTCAGCTCTTGTAATAAAATACTTGATGTTTTCTTATTTGATTAATTATCTGATACAAGCTTTATAACACCTTAATGAAATAATCATAAAAATAAAGTGAAAGAAATATTGTCCTCCCAATTTTTTGCGTAGTAAAGATCCCAAAATAAGTAATACCTGCAGTTCTGCCCTGAATATAGGCTGAGACTTAAATTGAAAATGCAGTCAGTAATCAAGTATCTACTTCTTCCCTATGCTGTGTTTTTTAAAACAAACAAAAAACCACCCCTTTTATTCATTTAGTATTTGAACTACCAACGTTCTACTTTTCTTGGATGTGTGTTTGTTCTGCTGTTAAAGAGAAAGGAAAACAGAGGCCTTTGATTCACCCTTTCAGTGTCAGTGAATGCTTCTTTTATCAGAAGTACTGACTGCCAATCAGGACCTTTTCTGTCAATTCAGTTCAAGGAAACAAGAAAGAAAACATTACCAAAATCAAACAGATTACAATATAGCTATAAAACAAAAGAAAGAGATGAACCCTAAAAGAATGACAAAGTGAAAAATGAGGTGATAAGCAGTCATCAGATTTCCTGTAGACTTAATACAAAGGTGAGTTTTAATGGTAAAACTGGAAGGAATCACTGAAGTATCTTTGAAAGGATAACTCTCAAGCATGTGTTGAAAATTCAAAATGGAGGATGGAGCTTGATTATAGCATTTTGTTAGGGAAGATGACATAACTAAAAGTTGCCAAGAGTTTCTGCATGGGCTTCCTGCTTTATTCTAGAGTAAAAGGGAAAGAGTAGATGTTAGTAAAGCTATGGCTGAAACAGTGTTGTGCAATGAGAAATAAGGGCAAAAGAGGCAATGATGTTGAAGAATGAAACTTGTGGAGATTCATATACTGCAGCAGCTGTCGATTTCCTTCGTCCAGCATTGGGCAGTGTTGTCCCCCGCTCCTCCAAAACCGTAGTAATTCTGCTGAAAGATGTGGTTTTAATTAAACAAACATGCTTCCTACTGGTAGTTCATAGAACTTTCTTGGAAGAATTATTTTCCGCATAAAGAGCATACATTTTTGTGAGCCTGTTGGATGTGGTCATGATGAGGATTGTTAGTTCTTGTTTGATAAAAGCAGAAGTATTAATAAAATAAGTGACTGAAGAGTTTTTTCAGTATTCAGGACTCCAGACTAAAATGTTGTCTGTCTTTGTCTTTCCAGCATAGATAAAGAAAACCAGGACTGTTTATTTTTCAAGACAGAACTAGGTTGCAAAATTGGTTTCCAGCTCTGTTCTGCCTCAAAGCTTGGATGTATTGGTTTCCCAGTGTTTTGCTATAATAGCTTTTCCAATGTTTTGGTACAATTGCATTTCCATATGTTCTGTCTTCCTAAGTGAAAGTGTGAATCCAAACAACAAAAACAAACCTAACACGCTGAAGAATGAGGTTTTAGTAGTTTCTTCTGTCTAACAACATACATTTGTGGTTAAATCAGCAGTTGGGTATGGCTTCCTTCAAGAAAATGATCTTTCTTTTATGTAAAGCAATGCTTTCCAGCTAGAAAATTCTGGTTTATATTTTGTCATATGTAACTGGCTTTCAGAAGGCCTGGCAAATGAGAAATCTGGAAAAAAATGGAAGGGGCTTGGATTTGATTCCCTTTTTTTTTTTTTGCCAGCAGATCTCAGACTCTAGCACCTCATGCATCATCTTTGTAATTTTAAGTAGGGTGATTCTATGGGTTCTTGTTTACTTACTAATCTTTTTGTAATTAAGCATTTGCAGCCCAGCTTGATTGCATGTCTATACATATTTTCTTTGAGATCATTACTGAGAATAGTTTTGGGCTTCCCACTGAATGTTTGGGGGGTTTATGTGTTGTTTTATCTGTTTTTGTAAGAAAAGACTTTACTTTGTCTAAGATAGGCTTTTCCTTAAACAAAACGTAAGGCTGAAATGCAAGAATTCTGTCTCTTTTTGTTATTTTTATTTTCACATGAGTGAACAGAACACACCCTACAGTTTTCATGAGGTAGCACACTTCAGTGCTGTTAAGCCAAAGGCAAATATTTCGTTACCAGAAAACCTAAGTTAGTGTCTTCTATTCTACCTTCCCTTTTAAAATTACCCACTTCTGACAAGCATTATTGATGGCAGGATATTCTTTATTCCTCTGTTTTGTCAGTAGTCTCTCTTCTGAGAGCTCCCTCAATAATAGTGAATCATATAGTGTTTACTAACAGCAGAAAAAATGGTATTTGGTGAACTTTGAAATTAATCTCCATACATTCTTTCAAAGAGAACCCTGTAAGATCATAAATACATCTAGTATTCTTAATACAGCTTTAGTATATGTATCTAGTTTGTTTTCTCATACTGTTGTCCTAAAAGCAGATTCATTTACCCGGTGTGCAAGCCAATAACACACAGAGTTGAGGTATTTTCAAATTAATTTAATTGATGCACATGAATGGGTGCCTGTCTCAAGACAGCACACCTTTGTCTCAAAAATTCCCACATTTATATACTTAAGTAATACATATTCATTATTATTTCCCTAAATGATCATTCTTTCTTTTTCACCTTTCATATAAATTAGTGCGCAGACTCTGACTTCTTCCTTTGTTGTCTTCTTTTGAGTAGGTGGTATCATTTGAGTGGGTGGTCAATGAGTCGGTGGTATGATCTCCCCCTGTAGGAATTACCTACTTCTTTCCTAATCTTGGCAGTTTCAAGTGGTTCTTCAAGGTTTATTGACCAGAATTCAATTCATTACCTTCTCTGACATAAACATAAAGCTCCATGGTCTAGTAGTTAGTTCCTAAACCTTAAATCATGTCTAGTTATTGTTTCCCTATTTTAAATATTAACTGATGGGGAGTATATACAGGACTTTAGCAGTTCCCTGGTAATTTCAATCATATTATACATATTAACTTATGACAATACTATCTCTATTCTCTTCCTTTTGTTCCATTCATTTTTGGAACACTGAGGATGAAGACCAACCTTCTGTTTTATCAAAAAATAAAACAATCAACAATGGGCTTTTATACTGTAAACACTTCAAAATTAAGATATTTCATATTTTCCTTTGTGGGTGTGGTTTATTTGTGGGGTTGTTGTTATTAGTTTTTACATTCTTTCCAGAGTTTGGGGTGTGTTTTTTTTTTCTTTTTAGGTCTTGGTATCTGTGTCAATAGTTCCAATGAGATACACATTCTGATTTCAGAAAGTAGTTGAAAGTGTATCCATTAAGTCTTGTATGAAACTTGCCACTTTACAATAGGCAATAATTGAAATGACTGCATTTGATATCAGAAATATAAAGAGAGTACTGTTAATTCTCTTGGTCTCCATGTATATTACATCAGGCTGAGGAATAAACCCCTAAGATATAATGTTATTCTTAATAGTGTACGAAGTTTTTTTTTATTATTTCTTAAATAAACTGTCTAAGAATAAAATAATGCTCAATATTGCAACCTTATACCTTGTTTTATAACACTAAAAGCACATGACTACTCTTGCTTGAAAAATATATCCATGGATTGTTATACTGTGGATATACACTTGTAAAGGCATAAAAAGAATGAGCCATTCTCTACCTCCTCCAGGCAGAGGAGCCCCAGAAAAGCTAAAGGTAACTTTTCTTACATAGCATAAAAATGATAAAGGTGCTGGGAAAAGTGACTTAAGAGGAAACACTGAAGTAGCTAAATAAGAATGAGGGATGACTAACAGAGAAGATCAGGACCAGAAATATCTGAGAAACATAAACCCTATGTGTGAGAAGGAATTATATAGTGCATCTTTTTTTTTCCCCCCGAAGACATAACTAAGAGCAATGAGATGAAACTGAGAGCACATCATAGACTCCAAAATAATCTCAAGAGAAAATATGGAAATTCATTGTATATGATATACATATAGTGGATTAAAGAGAAGAATTCTTCTTTAAAGTAGCACTGTAGGGAAATAATGCTATATGTTACAGAGGATCAGAAGCAGAACAGATCTTTTAGCTTTTGCTCAGAGTTATTACTCTATATGCATTTGATAAATGCAATTCTGAAAACTTACTCTGTGACCTAAGAACTGTTTGCAAATGAAGAAATTCAAGTGCTCCTTGTTTTCAAAGAACAGATTTTAACTATGATAATTTTGAAGTGGTGTCTGAGAAAACTGTTTTCACTTGATTAAGACTAAATGTAAAGGGAAACTGAGTGAAGCACTGTCTTATACAGGGAATTTTTTTTCATGTTTGTACAGCATTTCTAAAACATGTAAAAAGCTACATAGCTGCTGGTATTTAATTTGTTATTTTATTATTACTCAGGACAGGGGAGGTTTTTTTGCTTGCTGTGATTCCTAAATTTGAAAAATTTGATAACACCTGATTTTCATAGCTTTTGTAACCCCCTTGTGGATCTCACTATTAAGATTGGCTGGAAATTCTGCAGTTTTTTCTTTCCCACCTCAAAGTTTAAATTGGAAAGTTTAGCAGAAATTTACAGGGGAAGGAAACTCAAAATACTTTGCTGATACTTTGTCCATTTAAAATACTTATGTATGAAAATATGGTCTTACACCAATTCATAAAAGAGCAACTAAAAGTCAAAATAAGAATTAATTCCTTACATTTACTGAAACAAGAATTTTAAGATACTTTTTGAATCTATTGCTGTAAATTATTATTTTGTTTTTCAAGCGTATATGACTTCTTCTGATACATTCTGTTGTCCTAGTCAGAGTATGAAAGACTGTGAACTCTGTGCTTTAAGCATCAGTGTATGCAGAAATAGTCCCAAATCTTTTCTATACAATGGGATGTGTATTGTCTAATAATGGCTTTTTTCCCCCCCTTTTTGAACCCAAATATGTGTAGAAGTGTTTGGGGGTACAGAGGAGTGCTGGTGAATAAATTATTTTAAACTTTAAAAGATTTCCTCAGATTAACAACTGCAGGGCTGTTTTCTGTAATTTGTGATGGTACATTTTGCTCAGCCTGGAATAATTCAATTTAATTAACACTGTCCCCACTAATAAATTGGTTGGGGATTTGTTATATGTAGACTGTTTACACAAGACTGCTATAGAAATCCTATTGAATTTATTCTGGAAATTTCAAAGCTTAAGAAATGTTTGCAGACTCATTTCATTGTAACAAGGAAAGAAAACCATTGTGTTTCCATGCTGCACAGCTCCCAGTTCACATTTACTCTGGATGCGTTTTCTCGTGCTGACCATACACAGCTGTTGTAGCTCCTGAAGGGCATTTTGGGACTGCTTAACCATCTGCTGGTTCTCACTGTAACAGCTCAGTGACAACAGCATGAGGGAATTTGCTTTAGATAATCTGTGAAAACATGGGCAGTACAAATATTCCTTTTCCAGCAGCTGCTCTGATTGGTATTTTTGCTACTGCCATTGTGTAATAGGATTTGGATTCAGTCTGATCTTTGCAAGTTTATCTATATTGGTTCTGTGTAAAACACCTAATTTTCAGCTTTAAAAAAAAGGGCTCTTGATTTTCTGCAGTGTCAGAATTTATTGATTCTTTAGGCAATATTATCAACAGAAGCACTGATTAAAATGTGTTATGTATATTAATATAAGGGAAAGGTATATTTAAAACTTAGTAGGACATATGCAAAGTTGGCACTGGATAATTTAATGGGTAAGCTCAAGTCTGAAATTGCAAGGAGGTCTTTCTAACTGAAGCAGAGTCAAACTGCTAATTTGGAAGGTAAAGAAAAAAAACAACACCTAAAGATATGGTGTTTTACCAGATAACTGGGGACCAGATAATTCTCATGGCTGTTACTCCAAATAAGATAAATATACATTCTAAATGAGAGCTGGACATATGGTGCAAAGTTTCTCATGCTGAGTGGAAAATAGCTGGCCAAAATCTGTAGTGTGTTACAAAGCTAGAAATATGTTCATTTTTGCAAATGTGTTTTGACTGTTGCCTCTATTTTAAAAACATAGTATATTGAAAGGAATCATGAGAGGTGAAGTAATATTTTTACTCTTTCTAGTGTGTATATATATATTTCAGAATCATAAAAATAAGTATGATTATACAGAAATAACATAAATAGCATGTGTTGGGGGAAGGTTAGTGATGACTGAACACTGTATACTAGGTAACATTGTATATAACAGTATAGTAGATAAGAACTCTGTTCTAAAATAAATAAGGATTTACATGAACAGAGCAGTATGATCTTTAACTTCTGGCATTTATCATGCAAAAGAAGGGTTTCAGTAAAGTATATATGGCATAAGAGAATTTAGAAAATAAAGCTTACCAAACTCTCAGGCCAAAGAAGTAATAATTAAAATCCCTGGCTTTTCTTATTGTCTTTGATGCAATTAATAGCACTGGGTCACCAGCCACTTCCAGCCTCCCAGACAATAATAAAAAATACCATTACCTTTTAATGCTTTTAAGGCCTCTCTGTTCATATGCCTTCTTGCTTTCTGTGATGCTGTGTCCCTACAAACACACAAGTTAAATACCTTAGTATGGCTTGTGAACTGAATGTCTAACAGGAGATGGAGTGACTCAGTTCAATTTTATTGAAATGATGCTTGGAATGGATGGGGTAAGCAAGCATTAAGAAAATTATTCTCCTGTAGCTGGATTTCTGCTGGGGAATTTGTTATGTCATGATGCGATCCATTCAGAAATGTTACTGTACTTTATGATAAACTACAGTACATGTTTGGAAAAGATCAATGGCAATAATGGTTCTGTCAGTTCATTCCAACACTGTTACTCTTGTAGGGACAGGTAGTGACTCTACTTCCTGATTTGTTGCATGTCTCCATCTAGAAGCTGCTGACAAATCTTTGGCTTACTTTCATAGAGGCAATGCAAATTTCCTAACAAACCAATTACATTAAAAATGTCTTTTTTTTCTACATTATAAATTAAACCCATGTTTGTTTACTTCTAACAAGCTTCGTTTCCTACTTTGCTTTTCATTTTCTTAAGTATATTTTCCAAAATGAGATTATCTTGCTAGATACTCAAAATGTGGTGGGGTTTACTTGCCCCATCACAAGTGCTGCTTAGCTTGATTGAAACTCTAGTAAGGGCTAGTTGTAAAGAACAATCCTTCTTTTATCACTTGTGTTTATGTGAATAAGATATCCCATCTCCTTCAGCAAGACTCCCTGTAGTTGCACAGTCATCCATACAGTTTGTATGCCATGAAAAATGATTGCAATCACACAATCTAACCTCTTTCATGACACAAAGCTGTGAGAATGGTACAATTATCTGTCCTTTAGAATCACAGAATCAGAGAATACCTGAAGGTGGAAGGGTCCGATAAGACTCATTGAGTCCAACGCCCTGCTCCTTGCAGGGCTGCCTAAAACTGTACCATATGACTAACTGAGAGTGTTGTCCAGATGCTCCTTGAACTCTGACAGGCTTGGTGCTGCGACCACTTCCTTGGGAAGCCTGTTCCAGTGATCGATGACCCTCTCAGTGAAGAACCTTTTCCTAATGTCCAGTCTGAACTTCCCCTGATGCAGCTTCATTCCATTTCCTTGTGTCCTATTGCTGGTCACCAGAGAGAGGAGATCAGCACATTCCCCTCCACCGCCCTCCTTGAGGAAGGTGTAGACTGCGATGAGGTCACCCCGCAGACTTATCTAAGCTGAACGAACCAAGGGACCTCAGCCACTCCTCATAAGTCTTGCCCTTGAGGCCTTTCACCATCTTGGTCACCCTCCTCTGGACACACTCTAATAGTTTGATGTCCTTCTTATATTGAGGTGCCCAAAACTGCACACAGTATTTGAGACGGGGCCACACCAGTGCAGTGTAGAGTAGGACAACCACCTCCCTTGACCAGCTAGCTATGCTGTGCTTCATGCACCCCAGGACACGGTTGACCCTTTTGGCTGCTAGGGCACATTGTTGACTCCTATTTAACTTGCATCAACCCAAAACCTCATATCTCTTTCTGTGGGGCTGCTCTCCAGCCTCTTGCCCCCCC
>JANZLQ010000050.1:19160261-19180680 GCA_026212715.1 Elanus axillaris
AGAAAGAAAGAAAGAAAGAAAGAAAGAAAGAAAGAAAGAAAGAAAGAAAGAAAGAAAGAAAGAAAGAAAGAAGGAAGATTTCTGCAAAACGCCTACTTTTCATATTTTCTGTCTCACAATTTCTGAAGCTTTTATTTAATTTTATGATCATGAATGCAATTTTATTTTTGTATGATAAGCTTACCTGGAGAAACATGCAAAGATTTCTAATTGGAATTTCCAAGGAAATGAAATTTATATAATCACACTATAAATACAGAGACCTTAGCTTGCGTCATCTCACTCTGTGCTTCATTCTCCACCTATTTGCAAAAAAAGTTTTAATACATTGACTGGGTTAAAGAAATCCCAAGAAAAACTGAGTTCGTACAGGTTCGCTGAGAAGCGATAGTTGGGTAAAGATGAGACTACTGAGGTATGGCTGGGATGCATTTGTACCACATTTTATTTAGAAGCTGCTGGGTGGCCAACCTGTATGCATACAGTTCTAGAAAAGATGCAGCATCTGCTGTCATTTCCTGGCAAAGGTGACAAAAGGACATGATGAAGAGGACACCGGACTGATGTGTTGACAGGGCTGGTGATTCCAGAAACCAGAAGATAAATCCACTGAATGGAACAGTTTGGTTTTATTTAAGGTCTGTGTGAGACACAAGGAAAAGGAGACACTATTTTGTTTGGTAGTTGTGAACTTACTGGTCAGATCCTTGAAGGTGTGTGAAAGAGAAAAAATAATGGGGGACTTACCACTTTTTAAATGTCTCTCAGCTACCAAACTGAGCTCTTGAAAGTGTAAGGCATTTGGCTTTTTAGTGCATTTGTTATGTGCAAGCAGTGCATTGATTATGGTTTTTGACATTAAGTTGCACAACTGAATCCATCCAAAGAAATTTTGTCAAAAACATAATTATATAAAATAATTGAACCAGCAGGTATCCTATATTCTTACTAACTGCGTATAAAAGAAACATAGAGTGTATTTTGTAAAAATAATTTACTAACCACACAATTTTCTGACAAGACTGGGGGCTGTAAAAATGCACTAATAAAAAAATAAGCTGGGAAGGAGACATTTGCATTTATAGCAATGAAGTTCTAATTTTATAATCGTATTAAATCAAGACTTATGAAAATATAATGAATTCCAATTTACTTTTAATAGTTGTTTCATTTCTCTGAGAATAAACTTTTTCTTGCATTTCAGTAAAGAACACTGATAATAAATAATTTAAGAAGCATGGTACAACAGATAGTGTTATATATATTTTAAATGAAGCTGTTTAAGGGGAAAAAAAGTGATGGCTTGAAGAGCAAAGCGCTTTAGGAGGAAGGAAACAGAAAAGCAGCCTTAGAGGAAAAATAAACAAGTTTTCTAATATTTTGCAAATAAAAAATAAGTTGCCCACAGTTTCATATAAGCATTGTGTTCTCTTAAATGCTGTCTTTGCTCCAAGGAAGCCCTGTGGCTTTGAGGCTTTGTCCAGGTCCTGAGGGCACTGCAGGACTGACTGTCCCTGTCCCCCACCCTGCCCATGGCCCAGGACTCCAGTTCAGCCCCCCCGTGCTGTCAGCCCCTGCCCCAGCAACACTGCAGCAGGGATGGTCTCCAGCAGTCCATGTCCCAGCCCGTCCTTGGCCCATCCTTGTCCCCAGGGAGCTGCCAGATGCACAGAGCTGGGGCTGCCCAGCTCCTGTCTGGTGCGGTGGGATGCTCAGCCCTGGCTGCCGGCTTTGCCCTGACAGACCCTGGGGACCCTTCAGCACACCCAGCCCATGGGGGAGCCACTGGATCTTGTGGCACTCTTAACTACATGCTTAGTTGAGTGGAGATAAGGCAATAGCCATGGAAACTTGAATTAGAAACAAGATTCCTCTGTAGATTTTCCTTCCTGCATTGTTACTAAGAACTCTATTTGCTCTAGTTGCAGAGTGAAGATATTTCTGAGGCTTTTTCTTTTACCAGAGCTTACCCCCAGAAAAATTCTTCTGTTCTACTTATAAAGATAAGCATTTTTGGTAACATTTGGGTTTGCATGCTTCTTCTACTACTCTATTTTTTCTGTTGTTAGAGGATTGAGATAGGTACCATTGATTTGCTTTCAGAGTGGAAGCAGTATGTAAACAACCTCAGGAATCAGGATAAAGCATAACCTTGAGAGTTGCCCTAACCACTGAAAAGATCCAGGATATCTGGAAAATCTGATGAATCCCACATTCCATTGGAAATGTATCTTTAAAAACATTTCTTATGAATCTAACTTACATCTGTTTCTGCACAGGGTGACATACAGTTTGGTATGTCCAATAAAAAAACAACATCTGCTTTTTGTTTCAAAATAGAAAAATGCTGAGTGGAAACATATACGCTATGTTTAGGCCATACAAATCTTTATAATAGAGTTTACTTGGTTTTTTTCTCTTCTCTGGTCTAAGCGAAAAATTGATTCTTTAAAATTGTAAATGGTGTTCAAAGGGTGCTTAAAATGATATATGACAAAATTCAAAGTCTTATGTCAGAATCTTGTTAATTTTTTTATCAGATAGGTTCTCAAGAGGTACAAATGTTGGCCAATGTCTCTTCGGCTGATCACACACCAGTGTGGCCGATGCAAAATCATATGTAAAATTTCAGCTTTAAGAAGTGCAAGTGGTTTGAGGCTTGTCACAAAGCAACTGTGAAATCAGGCTGTTTACTTGGTTACATTTCTGTAACCCTTTAGCTGCTTTGATATAGCAGGGCATGTGGATGTCCCAGCATTTAAAGCTTTCTATACATTCAAGTTATTTTCCAGTCACACACAGGACTATGTTTTGATCCTAACAAAATTCCTTTCTAAACTCTATTGTTTCTCCGTATGTGTCTCCCAAAAATAAATTAAAAAAAAGTCATAAGCTGGGGGA
This sequence comes from Elanus axillaris, assembly GCA_026212715.1. Classification (NCBI taxonomy): domain Eukaryota; kingdom Metazoa; phylum Chordata; class Aves; order Accipitriformes; family Accipitridae; genus Elanus; species Elanus axillaris. The sequence continues at coordinate 19,163,163 of JANZLQ010000050.1, forward strand.
GAAGGTGGATTTACGCATGTTTGAATGCATGGCAAAAAAAAATTGATTTCTATCTGTAAGTCAGTGATCAGGCCACTCAGGGCACAAATTATGTGGGTTTTGCCATGTACAACTGGAGACATTCAAATGTGCCAGCCTTAGTAGCATTGGACATACAGCTAGCAGAGGGAAGACACTGCTGCAGTCTACAAAAGTGTTATTTTTTTTATATTAAACAATTTTTGACCAAGTCACGGAGTACAGTTCTGCTGCATCCTGTGGCACTGGGCTATGGAATCCCGCTTTGATCAGAGCCAGTTGTGAGTGTAAGGAGGTCATCAGGAAGGAAATTGCATGCTTCCATAGGTTCCTTACAGGAGTTTTTCTAGTAGTAGAAGTGTCTTGGACTATGGAAGCTCCAGGAGAAATCATGACCTGAAGACTTATAGATACTTTTGAAGGTGTCAGTAAAGGGTTACCTGTGGGAAAATGGATCAGACAGAATCTTGTTAGTCTGTGTGTACATGATTACTGGTGGCATAGTTTGTATAACAACTATAGACTCTATAGACAAATCTTCAACAAGGCAAATTCCATACATCTGGGACCACTTCAGAGAAGTAAATCTCCTTCAGTTTTACTCTTCCTCTGCCCCTACACACATCAAACTTAGTTTTGCTGAACTGAATTACATCTGAAAGTAAGGAAGAGGTGGGGATATTCTTCTGGAATGTAAGAAAAAATGGCTTAAATATTTTCAGGCAGAGGAGAGAACTGAATCAAGTTTCATCCTGGAAGAGTTCTCCAACCATAAAGTGAATGGGCAAAAGAATACCATTACTATCTTTTCTTCCTGTGACCATTGTTTTTAGCTCTGAACTAGATCCTGGTGTCCATAAAGTCAGGTAAGGTTCTGCCATAATTCTGATGGATGGAAATTAGGCTCTCTGAACACTTCTGGGTGAAAGAGCAATTTTTCAGACAACGATTATGAAAAACTCAAGATGAAGACAAAGTTTTAATTTCACAAGCATACCGGAATGTACTTTTACTTATTTTCTGTAACATTAGTTTGGGATATTTTCAGTCCCTCCGCAGCTCTGCTTGGCAGTTCAGCTTTACAAATAGAACTTCCTTTAAAATTAAGCAGCTTCACTGAGACTACTCACTTATTACAGCTGGGAAAGTTAATACTTACTAAGAAAAATATAGCCTCTCGTTTTCTAAAGCCAATACACCTTCCATGCTTCTCCCAGGACATTAAGCAGGCTCTTTTAAACACTTGGTTGTTAGTATTCATTAGGTTTAGAAACTGCTAGTTAGAATTCTCTATGCTATGTTACAGAACCCTCTCTGATCATGATCAGAGTCATGAATAAAATTTAAATTCATACTGTTAAATAAAGAAAAAAGGTCACGTAAGGAAAGTTATTTGTTCCTCATGATAAAAAGCAAGGTTCAACACAGATTTGTAGTTCATCTGTCTGTCTTTCAGGGGCAGCACTGCCTTCATCAGCTAAATGGCTATGTTTGTATTAGTCTGGAATTCTTCAGTTTGCCTGCAAACCCAGTACCTTTTATCTTGGCTACTGTTTCTCAGACTTCTTTGCCTCCATCCAGCTGGGAGCTTTGCATCAGAATATTAACTGAGTGTGGGTGGGGAAGGAAAAACAGGACATACTGCCATTGAAGTGAAATCCTCCAGCTGTAACAGCGCCCTTATAAACCTGCAGTGTTTAGAAATTAAACTGTGTCCTTAGAGGAATGTGTGTGATGGCCCTTAAGAAGCACTGAAAATGGAGCCAGGAAAACTTGTCTTTCTCTAGCAAATATCACAAGTTAAGGCTTACATTTTTCTTTGAATGTCCTTTCAGACCTGAATTTTTTATTTTGCTTTAAACCTGCTTTTTTCACAACTAATGACAGCCAAGTTGAAGACTGATTAGTTTTAAAATGAGCATAAAGCTATTAGATCCATATGTTAGATGACATTCAGCTGAAATAGGTAATTGTTTACATGACTTTAAATGCCATAGCAAAATAAAGACAATCCCTACAGCTCGCTTCTCTACACACTGCATTCGCTATCTACTGGAATTAGCTTACTATTCAAATCTCAGCTCTCATATAGTTAAATTTGAACAACCCAAAACTTTTTTTTTTTTTTTTTTTTTTTAAGGCTTAAACTTGTCACAGAGTTTCAATTCGATTCTGGGGTCTACAAAGTGGCCTGATGAAAACTTTATCAGTAAAAACCCTAAGAAAGTAGCACACTATAAGCTTTAAAGACTTAAGTGTTCATCTAATACCGCATGTAAAGTTATTTTTAGCTGGAGTATTGCTTTGTATTTATAGGTCTTTTTAAAATTATAATTCTACTTAGAAACTGAAGTTCTATTGATGTCTGATTTCAGAAAAATTGAAGTAATAACATTGCTGGAATTTTTAATATTATTTTTCTTCATAAAATGTGATGCTTACTCTTAATATTATCCCATTTCTAGCAATAAGCAACTGCCCAAAAGCTGAGTTTGACTAACAAATTTGTGTCTTGATCTAAAAATTTTTCTGTCTTTAGAATAAGGAAGCAAACAGGCAGTCTTAGATGTAGGAAAGTGGGCTAGAAGTTTTATGATGATTTCATTTTTCATGAAGTGTCTACCATTACCAGTCCTAAGGGAAAATAAAACATTTCCAATATAAAAGAAAACTTAGGAGATCTGTTATGAGAAACTGTAAGAACACATGCAGTTTACTACGTCCAAGATGTAAGAAGCAAAGGATTTCCAAAGAAAGAGGCTTTGGATGATACAATTTCTAGTTACTGTACTGAAGTTACCCATTTCTAACCTCCAGACAGTTATGCAGTCTTAAATTAGAGATAAATCTTACACAAAATAGAAATGAACTATGTCTGTTTTCCAATGTTTTAGACAGAGAACCAATAATTAAGGGCCTCATATTCCAAATGTAGTATTAGTGTTCTGGTAAGAATGCTATAGTTGGAATTGTTTATTGCATGAACAAGACTAGAGATAGTGTTTGTTATTTATTTTTAAATCAGGATTCAATTAAAAATACAGTAGGTCACCACACGGAAATAAGCCTTGATTTTAACAATTTACTCATGCAAGTATTGCAGGAGGACTGTTAAGTAGGAAAAAATATTTTCATAGTATTGGAATCAGAGCCATAATTCCCTCTGTGAAATGTACAAGGAATTCCTCTGAGTTTCTGGTGATACTTGGAGCATGCTTATTAGCAAATACTGACAAAGCCTTTGATTTAGGTTCTATTTCTCTGTAATTTTTTTTTTGTTCCCATGTGTGCTGTTTTGTCTGGGTAATTTTCTTCATAGCAGCTACTATGGAGCTTTGTTCTGGATTCGTGCTGGAAATGGGGTTGATAATACAGAGATATTTTGGTTCCTGCTGAGCAGTTCTTACAAGCCAAGGGGTTTTCTGCTTCTCACCCCACCCCACCAGCGAGCAGGCTGGGGGGGGCACAAGGAGTTGGGAGGGGACACAGCCGGGACTGCTGACCCCAACTGACCCAAGGGATATCCCAGACCATAGGATGTCATGCTCAGCAAATAAAAGCTGGGGGAAGAAGGAAGGGGGGAATTAATGTTACTAAATATTTGAGAAATACTAATATTATCTAAGAATATGCTGTGAAGGTGATTGTCTTAAACTTAGGGGTTACCCATAAAAAGAAGCATTTTTAGTTTCAGGGCCAAAGTTAATCACCTTAGAGGCACCTGAATAGAAAGCAAAATTCATAATAAAATAATGCTTGTTCCATTTACAGGCAAGGAAAACTGGATCGGCAATATTAAAAGATTTCCTGAAGATATAGTTTTATTATGTCTACTGCTTTCCAAAAATAAAAAGGCGTAGAAAATTACTTTCAGTATTTCAGTATTTTAACAATATTGTAATTTTTTTTCAAAGCCATAGCTTTGGATAAAAACACATATATGAAAATCTGCAAGTAAATCTTAAAGAAAAAGCAAAAGCTACTCCTGAAGCCCATGAAATCAGAGATGTTTCATTTATTTGCAGTTTTATGTGGTAGGTCAGCTACAAGCATAGGCTTAATTTCCTTTTTTTCCAGGAGAAGTTCGACAGGAAGTGTTTTCTAGCAAAAATGCAGTTTGGAATTTCACAAAAATATAAGGATTTCTCTGTTAGCATTGAAGAAACACCAAATATTTGCAGATTTCATGATAGTAAATACCCAGAAATCTTGCATGTGTTAAGAAATTTCCCTAAAAATATAAAAAAAAATCATAATTTTCTATGAAATAGTCAATACTTTTTAGAATCAAGTAAAAAGAACTGGAAAATCTGCTGGAGAAAGCTAGAAATAAAATAACAGAGGTTCAGCTGTAACAGCCATATGTTTTCTTGGGGTTTTTTTCTGGTTTAGAATGTAGTTAAGTATACTCACATCATATATGTGTATTAAACTCCTTGAATGACCTCCCTGAAAATCCCTGAAGCAAAATACCGGCAATAAGCTTCAAAATTCATTTTGGAAAGAAGGGAATAGTATGGGAAGCTGCTTCTATCAATAATTTATGGTCAATAAAATTTTTCATTATTTAGTGAGACAATAAAACTGTCTTCAAATTCTTCAAGATGTCTCTTACACTTATGAGGCATCAGTTATTACATAAAAAATATAGCAAGATTCTGACCTTTTTGACACAGGATCAGAGTAAGGCCAGAGAGTAAGCAGGATCTGATTACAAGTAAGAGAGTTTCTCATTGTTTCACACATGTAGAACTTTTACATAAACCATACCAAATTCCATCATAACAAAATCCACAAGAAACTCAACATAGATATTTTAAAAATAAAAATCAGGCATTGCTTCATCTTCTGGGAGTAACTGTAGACAACTAATACCTTTAGAGTTTAAGTGCTTTGCAAAACTGGAAAAGATTTTGTAATTTCATTTTGGGAGCCAATGAGCTGTGGAGTAATAGACTGTAAACAACAGCATAAATATAATGTGCCAAGATAATACACACAATATAATTGCCATAAATGTCTACCTAGTGTCTCTGAATCAAAGTTTCAATATAATCATGACAGCTGCCTTTTTCAATTACCAAAAACATTATCTAAAAAACTTGTCCTGAAAACAGTTTACTTCATTAAAGAGACAAACACACATGGATTCTTTCTTCCCTCCCCTTTATTAAAAAAAAACAACAAACTTAATTCAATTAACTATTGTAGATGACACCAGAAAAGAAGGATTTAAAGTAGTATACCATCTGTGCTGTTAAACCTATACACAATGGAGTGTGTTAAAGCTGGAGTTTTATTTCAAGCAAAACTTTTAATTGCTTTGCTTTCATGGGATTATTTACATTAAACTTTTCTGTCTATATAAAACATGAGTAATTCCCGTTGATGTAAATGGAAAAACATGCATGTTAAGAGGTGATGTGACAACATATATTTCATGTTCTTGCTTTATTAGATGATTAAGTCTTACCCTTAGTTTCCCTTAGCATCTTTCCTGTACACCTCACCTTAAAACTTCACAGTTAAATTCTGAAAATTTCACTTACATGTAGAAAATATGCCACATTCCTCATTTTAAAAGCATTCTTATTCTGAAGTGTTCTTAAGCACATTTTTACTTTCAGCACATATTTCCAACAGGCATATAATAAAATACTTTTTTAATAAGGCAAATATAAGCACAGTATTTTTCAGCACAAGGTAATAAAGATTTTTTAGAACTCTGCCAGGTCTGTCTTCTCTTGCTGGTCATCAATGGTAATAGCAACATCTTGACCTCCACCGATATCTCCACTGGAGATATCACTTCTTAGAGCGTCTTTACTGTGGCCAGAGGTCCTCTGCTTTTGAAATTTCACTGCCTGTATGAGCAAAATGGTTAAGTTTTCTGCTATGGCCTAGAAGAAGGAGTGTTTTGTATCACTATAATCCACATGCACACACCCAGCAGTAACCAGAAGGTACTTCATGTTTGGAAGAAAAACCAAAATAATAATGCCTACAAAATGACAGATTCAGCCAGTATCGACCTCCTATTATGTTCAACAAGAAAGAAATAATGCAAAGAATGGTGCTGATACTCAAAACCAACATGATGAAATAAGAACATTATGAAATTTAGCTCCTCTGGTAATTACACAGTTTTAAAGGATTTATTGTCCTAAGGTCACTTGAAATTGAGTTTCTTTCACCTGCATCTAGCCACCCAAAGGTAGCATTTACTTTAAGCATTTACTTTGGCTAGGCATGCCCATTAGTTAACAGAAAAAAATAAGCACCTTTAAAGGATCACTCATGCAACCAAAGATGGATTGCATATCAGAAATGCTTATTAGAAAGCCTGGGCTAGAAACCTTGACTGACAGCAGCTAGTCACTCTCCTAATTGCCACAGATAACTTTTTCCACAGAACCTCAGAGTGGGATATTTTACCCACCTTCAAATATGTAAAAGTTAGGCACGTAGTTTAATCTTTCAGTTCAAGTGCCCTGGACAGTCACTGGTCAGTGTCACTTAGGATGAGTTGCCGTGGAAGAGGTATCACCTCTTCAACTCTTGGGATGCGATGATCTACTCTCTGGAAGTATTCTTTTCCATTGACTATAGGCAGATCCTAAATGGCTTTCTTACACTAGACATCTGTTTGTTCATCTGTTTGTTTGCTTTTGAGCGTGCCATACTAGATTCTTCAACTGAAATGAAAAAAAAAAAAAAAAAGAAAAAAGTACCAATTAATAAAGGAGCTAATTCTTAGAATCTTCAACCCCTCTGCTTCCTTTTTTTCAACAAAATAGTTTTACTTATGTGAATATTTAGCATTTGCTGCCTTCTACTCTCCTTCCATACAAGCCCCTCATTGCACATAGCCTGAAAAATGAAATAAAATACTTTATTTACCAGGCCTGTGCCAGGTGTTGTAAAGATAAGTACTCGATTATAATTTGAAATCTTGAAGTGGGGACTGGCAGAGAAATAGAAGGTATTAACTTTCTTTTTGATGAGAAACCATTTTTGCACATGACTAGGGCATGCCTGTTTGCATGTATTTTCTGTGTATGCTTATCTACTTGTGTCATCCCAATTTTGGTGCCATTCAGAGCTCTCCTGAAAATATAGTTTTGTCTTGTCCTATAGTAAGTGGTTCTGCTGACTTTGCTCCACATGCTAAAATTCTGGAATCCAAACTAAATCTTTTATAATTAATTAAATATGTGTCAGAATTATGTAACTGCAGTGACCATAAGTAATTTCAACAATACTTTTCTGTGTATTTCAGTGAGTGGTCCAGATAAAGTTGAGACCATAATCTTTTTTTCCTCCTCATTTCCTTCATTAGCTACATCAGTGAGTACAGCTGTTAGTGCCCTGTAACCAAACAGGTGAGAGACCATCACTGTATGGTTAATTTGCCCCAGGTATCAGAAAAAAATAGCATCTGCTGCCTGTAAGCAACAATACAGAATTTGTCAGTATATGCCTTTTTTCTTTCTTAAGTTTATTATTTTCCTAGAGAATGAACATTTGATTCTATTGCTAAGTAGAATACACCACACTGTACTACACTACACTACACTACACTACCCTACCCTACACTACACTACACACCAGTATAAACTGATAGTACTGATGTACAAAATACTACTTATTAGCATGGAAGCTTTCCCGTATGCTTGCATGGATTCCCAAACTCATTAAAGCACACTTGTTCAAAAAAGATCATGCCTCTACATCTAAGCTTAAGTATTTTTAGAAATCCTTATTTCTTTTTTAAGCTTCAGCAGCAAGACTTCAAACTTATGTTGCCTACTTGTTAGAAAAATGTCAAACAACCTGGTTATAATAAGCTCGTAACAATACATCATTATAAGGTGAGGGAAAATTCTTGATAAATAACAGTTCAATATTTGCAAGATATTCTCTTTTTCTTTATTAATTTCCAGCGTTCTGGATAATGGTTTTCTTAAGATTTCCAGGGATTTTGTTTCTTTAAAGGAGGGGATGAAGTAATGGTGCAAAGATTAACATTTACATTCCTTCTTTCTTAACAAAATAGCATACATACAGCAGCCAACTCTAAATATTTATGTCCTTATTCACCTGTATGGTTTCAACTCCCAATATATTTCACATTCCTATTAAAGTTCTTTGTTTACAACTTCTGCTTAATGATACAAACATTGATTTCCCATAATCTGTGGATTAAATTTATATAGTGTTCCTTATATATGGCATAGAATCCCACAGAACTTTCCAGCATAGAATAAACTTTATAAAATCGGTCTGTTGAGGAGAGCTTAAATAGCCTTTGAAGTAAAGGCACAGTAGCAAGAGATAACACATGAATAAAATTCAAATTTATGTCAGTTAGAGAGATGTGATTGGCAACAGAAATATTTGCATTATGACAGGTACCAAAAATCAATTCATTGTTCCTGAGATCTTAAAAATAAAGTTCTTCAGACAGCATTTAAGATTCATGAATATAGTAGTGCTGTGGGATAACCCTGGTTGGCAGCTAAGCTCTCAGCAGGATGGGGGAGAGAATAGGAAGAGCAAAAGCAAGAAAACTTATGAAGAAAATTAACTCCATCCCAGCCAGATGGAGAAATCATATCTTTGACAGCAATTCATGCCAGTGTCAACAAAGAACTACATACAAAACCCAAAATTATTAGAATCATAACCTTGCAAGTAAATATTAAATCAAGGGGTACTAGAACTAGCTGGATCTGTTTTTCATATATTTTGTCTGGCAGTTCAAAATATTGATGCAGTTCGGCAGTTGAGCGTTTTGGGTGGGAAGGTGGCATGTCTGGTGTGGGTAGATTCACTCATGTCAAATACTGTGAGAGAACATGCTAAAATATTTTCAGCAATTATACTACTTCTATCTTCTTTTTTTTCTATTTAGCTACATACTTGCATCACACTTGTAAGAGCATAAACACCTTTAAAATTTTTATCCTTCTGTGAAATTTGCTTCAAGATGGTCAGTAAATTTAATAACTACTAGGGACCTGTGAACTCATACTTACAGGGAGCATGACCTTAGAGGCTTCACTTCTTTTATGGAAGCAAGCTGATGCCTTTCACACTGAAAGATTAAAATGTATTCGGTGTTAAATGTGACTCTAAACTTAGAAAGGAATAATCAGCTGCATGCAGTGCTTTCATGAGTCACAAGCTGCATAATGCTCAGCACTGTCACACTATATAAAAAAAAAAAGAGATTATACAAGGATGAATGAATAAGACTATTGTTTGTTGGTTGCAAGAAGGAATTTTCATCTACCTAATATTGTAAGACTGAAGGAGTACTCAATCCCATTTTGGTCATCACATTTTGGGAAATAGCTAAATGGATATATCTCAGAGGATGAGGAGTCAGAAGTCTAGAAAATGCAGCTGGTGGGGAAAATAGTAAAGAACAGGGAATGTCTTAACTGCAGAAAAGAATCCAGAGGAGATATGATGATAGTCTTCAAATAGTTAAAGAATTTTTAAAGGCAAAGACAGTAATCAGTTCTGTGAATCTTTAGGACAAAAGTAATTGCAACAAGAGAACTTAAGTTAGGCATTCAAGGAAATGACAGAGATTATTAAGTGTTCAAATAGATTATTTAAAGATTGCAGTATCTTTATCAGAAGTTTAAAAGAACATACTACATCACCATTTGTCAGAAATGACCTTGGTATGATTAATCTTGCCTTAGGGTACAGGTGATGTAAAAGAACCCTTGGTGTACTGTTCAATCAGATTTTCTGAGACTGTGGATGTGATGGGGAGGAAAAGAATAGAGAAGTTGCCAGAAATGCTAGGTTAAATATCCATAGGTTAAATATAATTTGCCTGTGTCTAAGTCTGTAGAATTGAGTCCCTGTTGTACATTTCTTCTGATATATTGATCACTAGTTTCATGAGACTCACCTTAACAAGGTGCAGCACACAAACTGAAAACAATGGAATTACACATATAGGTCACATGTAGATATATATACATGATGACTACAGCAGCTCAAGATGGTGAGGAAGTACATGTGAAACTTAGAATAAAACAAATTTCCTCTGTTAAAAAAGCCCAGAATAAGCAAGAAGAACGGTAAAGGCATTTTGTCTTTTTTTCCAGGCTATGCTGAAATAATAGCTTTTTTCCAATTTGGCATGAAAACAATTTTACAAATGCTGTTATTTCAAATATAAAGTGTGTTCTTGTCTAGACTGTCTGTTTTGGGTTCTCCATGCTTTTTCCTAGTAAATAAGGAATGTCAGCAATTACAGAAAGCATAGAACTGAAGTCATTTACAATATCTGCTCTGTGCCTTCTTTTTCCCTTCAACTTATTCAGCAGTTACCTTACAGCTACCAGAAGAAATAGTTGTATTTGCTGTGCTAGATTTCAATGTGCAGCCAATACAAAAGCTCCACCTGTCTTTTCAAATTTAAACTTAATATAACATTTCTGTTGTCCCAATATTTGGCCAGACTCAGAACGTGGATTAGGAAAAGCTGCCTGAGCTAAATCATAGAAAAACAGAGATTATATAGATAAGGTCTCTTCAGCACTTCAAAGTGCTATCATCACAATTCTGTCTGCATTAGTGAAGATATCTACGTCTTGATAAAAGCAAATGTCTTGTAAAGGGATTTAGCCAGAAATATACAAAATATCATGCTAGAAGGGAGGAAAAAGTTCATACTAAGGTTTAAATTATTTTAAAAGATAGTGTAAAATTAGGTTTATTTTTATATGTAGTGCCTACAGAAAGAGACCCATTTCTTTATTTTATTTTATATTTTCAATAAGTAATCTCAGCATCTTGCATTGATTTTTGACATTACTTGTTAGGCGCTCAGCATTTTGGAAAGTGAGTCACTTGCTACCAAGCAGTCTAGGAGTTTTCTGTGCAACGGTGCTCAGTCCTTAGCCAGTTCCATTATTCTCAATCAGTACTGGTGGAGGCCAGTGTCTGAAAAATTGGGCCTAAAAATGTATAAGTTAGGAACATCTATTACAAAGTCCGACCCATTGTCTGTTCCTTACTTTTATGCTATTGATTTAGGGGAAAACAATCTCAGTCGCTAAGTGTTTGTCTACATGTTTTCTCTGTTAGCTGAGATTAGACAAACAAAACAAATGACACCACCACAAACAGGTACACATTAGTTTCTTTTAGTTTTTCAAATTTTACAATCCCTCCCCAAATCCAAATAATACTATTGTTTGATGATGATGATGATGATGATGATGATGACAATGATGACAACAGTGGTGGAAGAGAAAGTGGAGAAGAAGAAGAAGAAGAAAGAAGGTGAAGGAGAAGGAGAAGTATTAGATTAATTTTATTGGACCATATTTAACATTCTATAGAGGTTGAGGGTTTTGTCTTGTTCCTAGAAACATGTGAAACTTGAAAAATTAGTCTTTAATTAATCCAAATTAATCTTTCAGAAATGTATCTTTTTCAAGAAACTCAGTCAATGAAGACGTTTTCTTGATTCTTGAATTAATTTTCAATATTTTCACTACTAAAAAAAGGTAAAACAGTTATGAAGAAAGAAAATAAATTTGGGATCTAGATTGTAGAGAGCACAAGTTAACAGAGACCAATGTCATAATTTTATTTTATTTTCAGATTTAAATCAATATTTCTTGTCTTTCTCAAATGTTTAAGTACTAAATGATCCTATAACCTGTCACTTCAGTTGTTAATAAGCCTCTTTAAAATGGTGTTTGATTTTACTTGTTTTACATTTATAATTTATAATATCCAAACTACTATCAAAGTTGTTGATGTTTTACACCATTTTTCTTGGTGGATAATGAGAGTGATCATAAAAATGTGGTGGTCGTGGTGGTTTTTTTGTTAAAGTGTATAATGTGTGTAGATTTTGGGTGGTCACCCAAAACCATTTCCTATCACTAGCACTGTAGAGGCCCTTCCGCCCATGGTCTGACCCCAGTTGCTGCACTCCCACCCCGTACGCACACACACGTGTACACAGCACCTGGGAAAGAGTTGGAAAGGAAGTTAGTAAGACAGGCCAGACCATGCTGCTCATACAAAGGGTAGAGCCAGGCAAGTGTACTGACCGGCCAACCATCTATGTATGTGATCAACCGTTTTCATCCCTTAATCCTATATTTCCCGCTCTCGTTTCTTCACTTACCCCCCCCTTGTTCTGTCTTCAGTTCCTCCCCTAAATATCCCATAAGTCCTGTGCGATCCCAAACTGCTTTTGCCCTGTACCCCGTAATATGTCCCACCCCTAGGCAGCAACTCCACTTAGTCCAAAAGATGACTTGACAGCTGCTCACCATTACTCATGGGATGGGTTTCACGCCTGGACTGGGGCTGAGAGTTCTGCTCGAACAGCCCAGGAAAGGGGCCTGGACGATGATGTTGTTCCTCAGGAGTCCTTCCTTTGTGTCACCTGTCACTGGGGGTTGCTGCGCTCCTCTGGGTTTGTGCAGATGGGCCTTTGCTGGGCTGATGGCCCCTGTGATGGGCCAGGGAGTCAGTCACCCGGCAGTGGATTATTTGGGGTCCACCTCCTGCTGTTGTCTCTCTAGGCTCATTTGTGGGTGTCCAGCTTTGTCACATAACCTAGCACATACAGTCTTGTGTTTGCTTCATTTAGAGGCTAAATTTAAATCTTCTGTTTGACATTAAAATTTAGTAACAGAAAATGTATCTACCACTTGTCTTATGTGTCTACCTTTAATATCACAGGAAAAAGGAACACTTAGTTTTATCAGGGACTCCTTTTATGAAGTTTGGAGTGCTTTGACTTTGTAACTTAAATATTTTTTTTGTAGGATTTCCTTCCAAGCTCTACCTTGTCATGCTGGTCCTTAGTTTCATCAGCCATGAATTTGACTCAATACTTAGTTATCATTCAAGTTTCCTTGGGCAGAACGGAAAAGAGAAAAACACAATAATGGCATAGTGATAGCAAACATTAAAATCACAGAATCATTTTTTTCAGACACTAAAGTGAAAGCTCAGTTTTTCTGACTTTTTATCTGACATCATATCAGTTTGCTAGTGGGTTACAAAGTCTAGTCTTGCTTTTAACTCACACTTACAGACCAGCTGAGTTCTTTATGTGTTTTACATGTGCCAGCCATGTGCTACCCATGTTTCTTACTCAAGTGCAATCATGTTATGCACCGCTGAAATGGCCTAATGCCGTTTCTCATTACTTGTGCTTCACAAAGTTTTCTTTTTATGTTGCTGGTAGAAAATCCATCTCCTTGTTTTGTTCTGGGTGAACTGGGCTCAGTAGGTTTTGAATGCTCTTAGACTAAGCAGAAAGAGGGCTGGTTGAAAATCTGATTGTAGCTGACTCTGATTTGCATAAACAGTGTGAAGGTACCTTCTGAAGCTAGAAATATGTTTCTACTAGTCTTTAATCTAGGTTAGCAAGTTTGCTGCAGTCAAAACAGTGTCTTCAAATAATCTTCAAGTGTATGTTTAGCAATATACTTTAGACCATTTTAAATTCAAATATTTCAATAGGAAAACAGCTAGAGATTACATTGTGACATTCTTTACAAGACCCATCCTCTTCTCCTTAAAAGGAAATACAGAAGAATTTCAGTTTCAAATGTCTACACAAACACATTACATTATATCCTGAGCACAAAAAAAAAAAATGAGCCATTTTTTCCTAAACTTATAACACACTGACAAATGATTACATCTAAAGCATCCTTCATCAATTAGTAGACTTGTCCTTTTCATAGTCCATCTACACAGCATCCTACCAAGATGCTCTTAAGTCAGTGGATCATAATGTATTCAATTACAAATGCAGGAGCTTAGCTGAGAATTCAACATCCTTTCAATTTGAAAATGTATTATTATAATGACTGGATTGAGGCACATTATGAAGATAGAGGAGTCTCAAGGAAGTCACCTTTATCAAGAAAGACAGAAAATAATTGCAAACTGAGCCCCATTTTCACAAATTAATGGCTTTTCTGCTGAGGCTTTACAGGCTAAGCAGTCTTATGTTTAGCAACACATTCCTGAGGGCATGTCCCAATGCCTTTTCTGAACAAGTACTACTTATGAGTTTATCATATTATAATTAAGTCAATGGCCATTCAGGCATAAATGAAACTTAGCAATCGGTGATTAAAAATTAAGTGGTATTTGCATGTTTTGGATTTGCCAGTGCCTTAGCATTCTGTTTAAATGAACGTTATGTTTTTTCATTTAAACCTTTCTGAACAGTTATGCTGAATACTAGTGATGGTCTTACTGATCAGTAAGTTTCCATAGCCTCATGTATAGCTCAGGTAGTACAGAATGTGAATTAAGTGACTGTAGGTACTGTACTACAGATAAATGACAGGACCAGTGTAAAAGATTTGTAAGAAGTATCTCTCCATTCTAACCATGATTTTTTTCCCCTCCCAGAACAATTACTCAAAAAAAAAGTTCACTTTACATACAGCCTTCAGGTAATTATAAGAAAATTAATAATCCTCAGTCACAAAATTAGTGAAAGCCTAACCTGTCCATTTAGACTTCCTACATCAACCAAAAATTCTATTTAATAGGTTGGGGGGGCAGGGTGGTGGAGGTTTGATTTTCAGTGTGTTATATTGTCATTATGTATTTTTAAGCCAGCAGACTTGTTTGCACTCTTCACAATACCTGTCAAATCATAACAAATGTCTGCCAAATTACTTTGTTAATCTTTTCAGCTGGCCCACTTATTTACAGAAGAGTCACATGAATTATACCACCAGCCAGCAATGGATCTGGTCAGACACTGCTTTTAAACAGAAATACTAGACTTTGTTGGGTAATAATAAGGGAGTGCCTTGGAAATGAAAATGAAAAAAAAAAAAAAGAAGAAGAAGAAAACCAAGTAGAAAAACACTACAGATGCAGGAAGTTTAAAAACAGTCAGTCACAGTCTCAAAAGAACCCTATAGGCTGAGTGTAATAAAATCCAAAGTATTTCTGGAAAGGGTGGAATTTGTAGTTTTTTATTATGTGGAATGCAAAAGAAAAATAACAAACAAAACAAACAAACAAAACAAAAACAAAAAATTCAGCTGCTTTATTTGACTCAAGGGTGAAAAGGTCATGTCTCTTCAGTCGAGCCTGTTTGGGAAACAAACAGCACCTCCAGGCCAGGGTCACTTAGAAACAGTTTCAATCCCCAGTATATACTTCTGTGAGAAAATACTGCAACCAGGAGCAACCAGTATGCTTCTGAGTCCTCAGCCTTGCAGAGTTAATTTTTCTGTTTATTCTTTCTATTGTCCCTTTATCCAGGTTATTCTTTTTTTAAGCTAATTTCATGGACTTGTCTACTTTAAACTTGAACGCTGCCAAGACAGCTATGTCTTTTGTGACCAGTTCCCTAATGGAGAAACTGATGTGTTATTAGCCAGTGAGGGTGGTGAAGTTTAACATCATCTGCCAGATGTTTAGCAGTGATTTCAGTTGTCTTCAAAAAAGGCAGCAACTCTCCTGTAAACTGTTAGTGCACTTCTTCCTTGCTGGCTTTAGTCTTCTACACTTCAATGACCTTTCCATCTTTGAGACCTTTGTATATCTTGGTGAATCTCTTCAAGACTGTGCTTCATTTTATTTCTGGGTTTCTTATCTACCACCCCTTCCTCCTGACACTTGTTTCTTTAGGCATTCCTGTGCTGTCATGCAAGACTGTTTAAAAAAAAATAAATCAAGCACTGACACAACCACTCATTCATGCAACTGATCTCTTACTGGTGCTCCCTTCAGTCATTACTGCCAAATGTTCTGTAGCAGTACAGCAACTAATGGTTGTCGTCCCTTCTGACTGAGGTGCCATCATGAACAGGGTCATTATTCTGTTTTCTAATCACTGTGCAATGATTGCTTCTTGCTGCAGACAGCTGATATATCATAATCCATGATGTTGTACTACATGGATGTTCTTACGAATTGGCATCTCTGTCTGCAATGTAGTACAAAGTAATTTGCTAAGGGACTAATGGAAGAATACCTTACTAGGCTAGTTAAAATCATCTAATGTGATAAAGATGACACCAAGAAACTGTATAATTTTGTCTTTCTTATGTTTCCATACATCTTGAAGGTACTTAAGGAATCTATTTTGCATCATTTTTCAGCATGTTTATTCAGTGAGGTCTACCTAGAAAGTGAAGGTCCTTCATCAGTCAAACTTTTTTCTAGTATCTTGATGATATGAACAAGCTTGGGGAGCTCCAGATGAATCAACCTTTTTTCTGAGTATCATACAGCAATGCTTGATATGTGAACGGATAAAGGATATACAAATTTATGGCAATAACTGACACCAAATACTGAGGCTATTTATCCTGTGCATTGTATTGTGTATTTTTCTGCTCTAGAAAACGTTTCCAAGTGCTCCACCATTTAGTGGCCTCTTTGTCTTGTCAATGTCAAACTTTGTCAAACTGATACACAGCTACCCTTTCCCTTTGTTGCCTACTTGTGTAGTGTCTAATATACAGGAATCCATATCTGATAGCAGGGTCCTAAGTTGTTAGGGTAAAACAAATGCATTAAATTGTGATTGTTAGGTCTGGGTCAAAATCTTGCTAATTAATCCATTATATATTTGATATTCTTATACAGGCACCAGAAGATGTGCATACACATGCAAAGAGAATGAGTAACCAAATTATTTCCTAGCATCAGAAAAAGCATGTAGCATTTGTCTATGGATGGAATATTGCAAGGTTTTTAACCCTCAGTTTCTACAAGCACTGTCTGTAAATTGTTGAAACAGTCAAAAAGAGAATTGCTTGGTTGTCACATCCTTTATACCAGTGAATTCATCATCCTAACAAAGGATTGGTGTAATTACATTTTCCTAAGTCCACACATTTCTGTGTATCACTCTTTTGAAATTAGCATAGAATCCTGCAGGTCTACTTACTTTTATCTATTTGTTAGCCCTGATAATAGTCATGGATGGAAATATTTTTCATTAGCTTGGAGGACTACAAGTGTAAGAATTACACAAAACTTTTTTGTTAACCCTCCATTCCCACCCCTTTTTTTTTGAAAAGAGGGATCTTGTTACAACTACTTAGAATGTTGTTGTCAATTTATATTTTGGTTTTGCTTTTTTTCTTTCTTTCTTTCTTTTTAAGGAAACACATCACCTGTCACTGATTAACTTGGTTGTGACTCCTGGAAATACAAAGGCCCATTCACTTTCAGCAAGTTCCAGCTGTTTTACAGCACCTTAGTGTCACAGAGCAGCTGTACAGATGGCTAACCAGTTAATCAGACTGATTTTGCAGCTGCTTTTGCATTGCTGAAGAGAATGAAAGCAGCTGGTACAAAAAAGGTAATCTGGCCCACATTCCTTTATGCACAGTATTTGAGTAGAGGTCTTAAAAATCATCTGTTGCCCTCTCTGTCGTGGTTTAACGCCAGCGAGCAACTAACACCATGCAGCCGCTCACCCCTTCCCCCACCCCAAGTGGGATGGGGG
>JANZLQ010000050.1:19210628-19225021 GCA_026212715.1 Elanus axillaris
AAGCTTCCAGCATCTTCTCACAGAAGCCACCCCTGTAACCCCCCGCTACCAAAACCTTGCCACAGAAACCCAATACACAAAGATACAGCTTCAAACAAGTGGAAAGAGGATCTTGGTGCACCTGGAGATAGCACCTAATTTTTTCTTAGTTTATAAGGGAAAGTATTAATCCCATTGTGCAAGGCAGTGGTTAGACTTCACTTGAACAAGTCAGACCACCCTTTCTGAAGTGGGAGGCCGTAGTTACTACAAGGCAGAGACACTTAGCCTATTTATGAAGATTTAAGCAATGGTGTATTTAAGCAAAGGCTGAAGTGCTAGCTAAACACTGGCTGAGGGAGAAGTTGAGTGTTTTCTGTAAACCTGTGGAGTAGGTAGAAAGAGAGACTAATACTAAAGATGGGAAAGAGCTGTTAGAACAAAAAAGCTGTCATAACAAACTGGTATAATCTGGATGACTATTCAGGCTGGAAGTTTAATGAGGAAGAATGAAGTTTTGAAACTGCCATTGTACAGGAATGGACTAATGCATATAACAAAATTCAACTTGACTACAAGTAACAAAACAATTCAGTGATGCAGTGATAATTAGAAGCTTGGACTCAGTGACCCATTACATCTTCTCCTGTTAATAACTTTTTCCATGTTGTGAATAATAAGTATTTGTTGTTTAGCTAGGCTTGAGGATCCCACAAGGTGTAAGGCACTTAAAATTTGGGTATTGATGTTCTCAATATTAAAGTGTGGTTATGAGCCATGTGGATGCAGCCCTTGCTGTCATTGCCATAGACAGCTCTAGATATCCTTTCATTACTTCGTTAGCCTCGCTGTGTGTTTAGATCTCCTGCTAGTCATGTGCCTGTTAGTATGCCTTAAGGATTATTCTCTCAGATACGACTTTCCAACAACATCATTTCTTTCATCATTAATCATTTCTAGAGAGCTTCAGTGAGCTTTATTGAGGCTTATGGCATTAAAATGGGACCTATCATAAGTAATGTCACAACACTGAATTTTTCACTCTAACTGACATTTTAAAGGCTTTGTCCATTGAGTAAATAATAAAAATACAGTGGTGTATGTACTGATATCCTTTTTCATCACAGTTATTGAAAAATAACTAAATAAAAATATGATATAAAGCAGCTTCATAAAGGAAGATTTAGGGAACTGAAATGTGTAAGTAATGTAGAATCTAAATCCCATTTAATAAAAATGAAGTTGGAATTAAGATCTATGAGCTACCAAACTTGTTTTTTTTCCTCCCGAACTGTTACATATCCAGAAAAGGCATGCATGTTTGCATTTCAGATGTTGACAAGTATCTATTTCATTCACCTATGGTCTGCTACTGTAATGGCCAGCACAGTCTAAAGACTAGAACTGTTCTTGTCTGTATTAGTGCTCCAGGTGATCCTCAAATGGAAATGAATTATACTAGATAAAAATGTGTATATGATTTCTAAATTTAAGATCATTATTTTCTAAAATTGGAAGGCACATACTTTTTGCTGAGGATTACAAATACTTCGTTAAAATCTAAATCTGTCACTCTTAAAATGGCAACTTTTGCTGTAGTATTTTTCTTTGTTTCCTTAAATATCAGAAAGATTCATGTTGCTTCATCTCTCTACTACAACCAAGAAAATACGAGTGTCTGACAAAATAAACCATTTCATAAGATGAAAAAAAAAAAGTAATAAATAGAGGGAGTTACATCTTAAAAAATTATGTTGAAAAAATGTCATAATGCAATTCATGGTAGAATTGTTCAGTGAACTTAAATATTAACTAACATAGATATTTTTACTTTAAGATTTTATAAACTTATCAAGGAAATAAAGACTATGTTGAGTGAATGATCAAAGGAAACTCGAGACCCTTAAAGGAAAAGCTGATTTAGGTGATAATCAGGGACATATTTCTTCTGTCAAATTAGCATGCTTCAGGAATACAGGCAGCAGGTCTCTTGTCTTGATAACAGAAATCTTCCAAATAAGTGACAGATGATTCACAACAGAAGTCAGTACTATATACTTGCAGCTATGTTTTCTTTAATAGTACATGTTTTAAACTGAATAAATGTAGGGAACAAGACAATTTTAATTTTAATTTTTTTTATTGCTGGAAACAATTATCATAACATATCATGCAATATGTTAGAAATAAGCATTCAGTAAGGTAATATATGCTGCTGAAGAATATGCTTTCATTAAAAGACAGAGCACCCTGTGGATCCAATCTCAAGGAACTTCAAACGCTTTTTTTTCTAATGTAACTTTAGGCAATATTGAGAAAAGCACCCCCATACAGTTCAAAGGAACTTTGCTTACACATTTTAGACTGAGTGAAACTGAAATAATGCATTGATCTTAGACTCAGCAACAGTTAAAAACAATGATGTTATCAGCTTTCTTATAGTTACAAAACAGAACTGATAACCTTTTTATTTCATTTATTTCTTGACAAAAAGCATGAAAAATTTTCTTTGGGCAGAGTTTTCTAGCAAGATGAATCTAGAACATGGATGTGGGTGAAGCCTTCATTTAGTATTCACAATAAGATATTTAGTTTCCTGGTTCCTAAAGGGGAACATAGTATATGTACTTGGTGTGCTAACCTTGGCTAAAGGACAAACTCCCACCCAGCTGCTCACTCCTCTTCCTCAACAGGACAGGAGAAGATATATATGATGAGAAAGCTTGTGGGTCGAGATAAAGGCAGGGAGATCACTTACCAGTTACTGTCGTAGGCAAAACAGACTTGTCTTGGGCAAAATTTTAATTTATTGCCAATTAAAATAGGTTTGGGTAGTGAAAATCAAAGACAAATGTTAAAATACCATCTTTCCTCTCCCAGGCTTATGTTCATGCCTTCTTTCTCAAGCTCTCTTCCAATCTGCCTGCCCACCCTGCCCCCGGAGCAGCACAGGGGCACAGGGGCTGCAGTCAGACTAGAACAGCTCCTCTCTGCTGCTCCTCCCTCCTCACACTTTTGCTTGCTCTAGCACGTGTCCTCCCAGAAGCCACAGTTCCTTCAGGAACTATCCACCACTTCTGACATGGGGTCCTTTCCACAGGCCAGAGGGGAATCTCTTCTCCGGCACCTGGAGCCTCTCCTTCTCTGACCTTGGGGTTTGCAGGGCTGTTTCTCACTTTTTTTGTTCTCTTCTCCTTTCACCCTGTGGCATTTTCTGCCCTTTCTTTCATACGTTTTTCCAAAGGCACACCATCTGTGGGTGATGGGCTCAGCCATGTGCTGCACTGGATCCATTGCAGAGATGGCTGGAACTGGCTGTGTCCAGCACAGGCCACCCCTGCAGTCCCTGCTGGCAAGACCTGGGCTCCTACACCCAGGCTATGTACAAAACTGGAGGGTTAGTAAATAAGAATGTGCTAATTTATCCAAGTCAAAAAAAAAAAAAAACAAAACCCTCATAAATGTATTCTTTTAGGATTTGTAATGCCAAACAATAACCACAGGGTGTATTAGCTCACATTATTAGGAGTTGTTTATGCAGATGGAAAATTCAAGTCATTAATCAAAAATTATTAGGAAGCTTGAATTGTTTGCTTTCTTTTGTCGATAAATCTGTTTTCATATGACAATTCTTTCTGAAGCATCTACTTGCTTTGCTAAATAAAGTATTCTGAAATCATCAGGTGCAGGAAAGAAACACACACAATGAATCAAACTTTAAATAGGAGCTAGGATCATGGGCAGAAAAAAAAAAAACCCACACTCACACTAAAGGTGTTTTTCAATACAGTAGGTGTCAGTGGGACAATAAATAGGAAAGAATGAACTCTTGCCTCCAGAGGGGACCGTGCCTGAGGCTAAGCAAGATTACAGTATAAATGTAATGGTCAGGGCTAGCCAAGAGGAAGAAAAATCAGTCAAACTATACAACCAGATCAGTGTTGAAGGCACTCACGTTAATCTGAACTGGCTACAGAATTACCATGAGGCTTTAGCAAGCCTGAAGCTACCCCTGAACAGTTTCTGCAAGTCAGTCAGCTGGGGACTAGGTTAGTTGTTTGGTTGGCAGGTTGCTTTACTGAGACCCCATATAAGGGGATTTTATTCTCTCTTCCTTTTCATCGTGTCTCTAGGCTGCATTGCCAAAGCCTTAACTTTGGCCTTGTAACTGTCTTGTTTAATTGTGGTCCTATGGTTTGTATTTTTTTTTCGGTTTCCTGATGTTGCCCTGACTATTGGTAAGTGATTTACCCTACATGCTGGAGCAATAAGCTCCTTTTTATTTTCTTCACCTTGCTTTTGCTCACCTTATGGTACTAGGTACTCTGTTGCATTCCTGATGTTTCCAATACCTTTCCTGCACTGTGTCTCCCACAGACTACAGCTATGGGTGGAATGAAAAGATACAACCTGATAAAATGATAGAAATTACTCAGCTAAGGATTGATTGTACCTGGTGTTGATTAAGGAACCAGCTGTGGAAAGGACAAAACTTAAAGGTAATTAGCCCAGCTGAACCTTGACCACAATTTCTAGTCTAAACCCAGCTGTGGTTTTTCTGTCTTTTGCTGTTGGATGGGAGTGCTGAGAGGTTGAACCAGGTAAATGCTAGAAGCTTGCAGAAAGCTTTCCAACTGTATAACTCTTTGATAGTAATGCATACCTATACAGTTGGACTATCTATGTGAACTAAACCCACTGAATTAAGATTGGATCCTCACCTAGGAAAGAGATGCTAAAGCTGAGACACTTTGTGGAAATATCACAGCCTGCTGGACAGCAAATCAGACTGTTAGTGTAACGGTCTTTTCTGAAATTAATCTTTAAAGTATGTGACAGATAACAATAGTTTTTCCAGAAGCAACACTCCAGTGACTTCAGTGGAATTACTCATGACTGAAGTAGACAACATGTTTTGTAGATAGAATTTATGCATTTGTGCTTTTGCTCTCCTTTTGTCTAAATTAAAACCCTGAAATTCATTGGCACATTATTTATAGTTCAGGTGTTATTCACCTGAAATAATTCTTCTATTTATAGTACATTATCACGATTAAATCAAAGATATTAGGGATGGAAGAGGTGATGGTTACACTTTTTTGTTCCCCCCAAAATCATAAAAGAATTCTGTCTGAGCTTTAAGGCAGTTTGAGCAGGAAGGATTGATTTGTTACTCCAAAACTTCTTTGTTACTTCTTTGGTAAGAATCCAAACTCTTATAATGTTACTTGCTAATAAATTCATTCCTAGGTAAGAGCTGGGAGATCTATGGAAAAAGTGAGCCAGGAAACCCATTCCAAAGAGACTAGGCTATCATAGGCAAAGATTTAAAAAAAAAAAAAAATTAAGATGTTAAGCATACAGTACTGTGGGTAAATAAGTAGGAATCTCAGCCACAAAAACTCAGGTTCTGTACCAGAATAACACTGTCTAGGAGCAAAAAATCTGTCTTTTATTATTACTACTTTTAAATATGTTAAGCTATTAAAAATAGTCTGATAATGTTATCCTACCAGGATATGTTAGATAAATACATGTGGGCTAATTTGCAATTACCCTTTTTTCATACCTTTAGTGTTGGAAAGAGCTGGCTACTTCTTCCATGTGATGTTTTCTATCATTTTATTGTCTACTAGGGTACCTAAAGCTAAGCTGGAAGTGCAAACAACTGTGTGGAATTTTTACTCATCTGTTAAGTTTCTACGCCTCTTATCATCTCACTCTCATTTTTAAGCACATCTCGTACCTTTTTCTGTAATATCTTATGGTACTAGCAGATCTGCAAATGTCTTCTTGAAACTCTCATGTAGGATACTTGGCACGTTCTCAGGAGTTTACATATAGAAATGACCTGAATTTTGTGACCAAAGTACAGGTTGCACAGTTTTTCCTCTTTGTGACCTGTCTATTTAAAGTGATGGAAACTTCAGAAATTGAAAAAAAATTAACTAAAAAGTTGTCTGACCTGGTGTTTAGGTGTCTTGTTTTAATGCTGGATGTAAGGTCGTTTTGCAAAACAAACACATGAAGTAACAGGGAAGTCTTCTGGGCATGGGGATGTGGAGTTTTGGCACATGTATGAATTCTGGGTGTTAAAAAAGAAGAAAAAACATATGAAACTTTCATTGGAAAATTGATCTTTCCCACATTCTGTAAGAAAACAGTAGTGATCATATTTGTTTTGAATCACTGAAATCTTTACATGTGCACTGGAATTGTGATTTCCAGAAATTAATCCTCTGAAGAAGGCCTTTATGAATATAGCACATGACTCCAGAATAGAGTAATTTAATCTAGCTGTACTATTTTAAATAGAGAAAACACTCTAATTTTTCTTTGATGTATGCTAGTTCTGAATGATGAGCAGCATGTCAATATTTTTAGCTGGTATTGTCAATAGTGCTGAGAGTCCTGAAAGGAAGCATTATGATATATCTAACCTTGAATATAAGGTAAGTGTTGATTAGGGTTCTTCAGCCTCATTCTGTACAGTCAGTTTTTATATGAATGGTAAGATGGAAATGCATGGAAACAGTTATGGCTCTGAGAGCAGGACAGAATGGGATATGTAAGTCTGTAACAATGTGCAGGCTGAAATAAGATAAAATACCCATAGGAAATTGTAAAAGGGCCTTTGATCACAGATATTAGAAAGTTAATGGTTAGGTATGACAATAACTCACTGCACATTATCACCTTCTTAAATGCTTGTATATATATGACTTGTGCAGGTACTAGTAAAGCATTAATTTCTTACCCTGGTTCTGAACATTACACATTTGAGTTTACTAGACTTCTATTAAAACAAAGTCTGGTATCTTATTAATGGATGCAGTAAAAATATGAACTGGGCAGTGTCCTAAATGCAACGTCTTTTTTTTTTCTCATAAATGTCACAAAGATGACTTCTTAAATCCAGTGGGGATTTTCTGGTTTATTCACATTCTACTTGCAGCAGAAATCAGCCAGTCCCTGCCTATTCCCAATATAAAGGTAAGTGACTAAAACCTGCCTATATTCAACCCTCAGAACCTCATTTCTGCTTTTATTTAGCTTCATCTTGGGATAATGGGTGTTTGTTCACTTGGATTTTGAAGCAGATCAGAATATAACCCATGACTGACCAAATCAATCTGTGACTCAATATGTTGGATTAAATTTAAATTAGCAGCAGGTTTCAGCAGTATCCACCTCTAAGAAGGATGACTTTGTGTAGTTCTTCACCATTCAAAGAGTAAATGTTCTGATCTGAAATGTGGTGTGGTATTTAATTAGTTTAAAAAAAAAGATTATTTTTTACTTAATCTCAGTTTATTTGGATCCTGTTTCATGGGATGTGTTACGACACATTCCAGAAATATTATTAATGTTTTTAATTAAAAATATTAGAGAAACGTGCTGAAAGCCTTGCATAATAATTGGTGGGAATGGAGTATCAGATGTTTTGGGGTTTGTTTTAATGGATATCCCCTAACTAAAAGAAGAGAAATAGGAAAACTTTCCAGAGATGTCTGGTAAAAGAAAAATGGTATTTAATAGCTTCTAAAGCCAAGCCGCTTTGGAAGAGAAAGCAAGCTGTGAGCTATATACAGTGATTTAAAGTAGGATTTAAGTTTTCATAAAATATAGAAGAATTTGGATTTTCCATGTTAGCAAATTCTATTCTATGATGTACATGATATTTTAAGATGAGAGCAAGTATGAATCTGGGTTGTCTCCTGCTGAGCTAGTTTCTTCTGTGGTGGTGTTCAATGCCTCCAGCTATTTATTTAACACCATTAAATTAACCTCTAGGAACAGCAAGATTAGTTAGACTAAGGATGACTGGTGTGGGGGATAGCTTCATGCTCAGCCATGATTTAACTACGGGCTTTGTTCATAAACTAATTAATCACCATTTGGACATGTTTCCTGCAGCTGTTTTAAAAAGTAGTGCAGAATGAATTTTTATTCTATTGCTGTTCATTGCTCCCATCTATTTGTTTATTTTGCTCATTTTAGAAACTGCTTTGGCCTGGGTTCTGAGGTGGCATTAAGAGGATGCAATTACACTGCATCCCTGCAGATCAGGAAAGGAAAGCCACTTGTGTTTAAGATGCACTTGATTGCAGTATTATGAAGACTAGGGTTTCTTGTTCTTACTTCTTTGCTAAAGCTGTTCTGTATAGTGCACTTTCAAATACCACAGTTGGTTGTGTTGCATCTATTCAACTTTAAAAGGATCCTATGGTGCAACTGCCAAAGGCAGGAAATGGAAAGGCTGAGCAGGCAGGGAACACTAGGATCTGCAGGAACTTGAAAGACAAGTATCAGGTGTGGTGGCTCTTTCTGGGTTACAAATTCCACAGGAAACTGCCTTGAGCAAAGACTAGATTCTGCCAAGAAGGCAATTACCAGCCCAGAGAGTCCCTGTTGGCTCCTGAAATAGTTTACCTCCACTCTGGTATTTGGCTTCATGGTCTCTTCCACTGGTGGCACCTGCCAGTGCCAAGAATTATCAAAGGATGTCACTGTATTCAAATAGGGGCAGAGAAATACTGTTTTTTAACAGGAGTCAGTGGCTTAACCAGATAAAACAAAGATTCAGGTATAGACTGTGTGTATGTTCAGAAGTAGGCTAGCAAAACAGCAATCCATTTGAAGATCCATGAATCAAATGGAAGCTTGGATTATATCTCCAAATAGTGAGAATGGCACCAAATCATAGAATCATTTAGGTTGGAGAAGACCTTCAAGGTCATCATGTCCAACCATTGTCCATGCCCACTAGACCATGTCTTGAAGTGCCTTGTCTATGTGCTTTTTGAATATGTCCAGGGATGGTGACTCAACCACTTCCCTGGACAGCCTATTCCAATGTCTCACAACCCTCTCATTAAAGAAATTTTTCCTAATATCCAGCCTAAACCTCCCTTGCAGCAAATTGAGGCCATTTCTTCTCGTCCTATCGCCAGCCAACAGACAGAAGAGACCAGCACCCACCTCGCTACAACCTCCTTTTAGGTAGTTGTAGAGAGCGATAAGGTCTCCCCTCAGCCTCCTTTTCTCCAGGCTAAACAGCCCCAATTCCCTCAGCTGCTCCTCATAAGACTTGTCTCCAGGCCCCTCACCAACTTGGTTGCCCTTCTCTGGACATGTTCAAGCAACCTGGTGTCTTTCCTGTAGTGAGGGGCCCAAAACCGAACACAGTACTCAAGGTGTGGCCTCAACAGTGCCGAATATAGGGGAACAATCACTTCCCTGCTCCTGATGGCCATGCTATTGCTGATACAGGCCAGGATGCCGTTGGCCTTCTTGGCCACCTGGGCACACTGCAGGCTCATATTCAGCCAGCTGTCCACCAACCCTTCCAGGTCCTTTTTTGCCAGGCAGCTTTCCAGCCACTCTTCCCCAAGCCTGTAGCGCTGCATGGGGTTGCTGTGACCAAAGTGCAGGACCCGGCACTTGGCCTTGCTGAACTTCCTACAGTTGGCCTCAGCCCATCAATCCAGCCTGTCCAGATCTCTCTGCACAGCCTTCCTGCCCTCAAGCAGATCAACCCTGCCTCCCTCCCAGCTTGGTGTCATCTGCAAACTTACTGAGGGTGCATACGATCCCCTTCTCTAGATCATCAATAAAGATATTAAACAAAACCAGCCCCAACACTGAGCCCTAGGGAACACCACTTGTGACCGGTCACCAACTGGATTTAACTCCATTCACCACAACCTCTGGGCTCATCTATCCAGCCAGTTTTTCACCCAGAAGAGAGTACATTTGTCTAAGCCATGAGACACCAGCTTCTCAAGGAGTATGCCATGAGACAGTGTCAAAGGCTTGGCTGAAGTTGAGGTAGATAACATCCATAGCCTCTCCCTCATGCACAAGGTGGGTCACCTGGTCATAGAAGGAGATCAGGTTGGTCAAGCAGCACCTGCCCTTCATAAACCTATGCTGACTGGGCCTGATCCCCTGTTTGTCCTGGACTTGCCATGTGAGTGCTCTCAAGATGAACTCTTCCATAATCTTCCCCAGTACTGAGGTCAGGATGAAAGACCTGTAGTTCCCCAGATCCTCCCTCCAACCCTTCTTGTAAATGGGCATCACACTGGCAAGCCCCCAGTCATCTGGGACCTTCCCTGTTGACCATGATTGCTGATAGATGATGGAGAGTGGCTTGGCAAGCACCTCTGCCAGTTGTCTTGGTACTCTTGGATGGTTCCCATCTGGTCCCATGGATTTGTGAGTGTCCAGATGACGTAGTAGGTCACTAACTATTTCCTCCTGAATTAAGGGGGGTATATGCTGCCCTTCATCCTCACCTTCCAGCTCAGGGGGCAGAGTATGCTGAGGATGACTGGTCTCCCTATTAAAGACTGAGGCATAGAAGGCATTAAGTACCTCAGCCTTTTCCTCATCTCTGTTGGCAACGTTCCCTTCTGTATCCATTAAAGGATGGATATTCTCCTTGGGTTTCCTTTTACTGTTAACATTTGTAAAAACATTTTTTGTTGTCCCTTACAATAGTAGCCAGATTAAGTTCTAGCTGAGCTTTTGCCTTTCTAATTTCCTCTCTGCATGACCTAACAAGGTCCCTGTACTCCTCCTGAGTTGCCTGCCCCTTCTTCCAGAGATGATGATAAACTCTCCTTTTCTTCTTGAGTCCTAGCAAAAGTTCCCTGTTCAGCCAGGCTGGTTGTCTTCCTTGGCAGTTTGACTTGCGGCACATGGGAATAGCCTGGTCCTGAGCCATTAAGATTTCCTTCTTAAAGAATGTCCATCCCTCCTGGACCCCTTTACTCTGCAGGAGTGACTCCCCAGGGACTCTCTCAACCAGTGCCCCGAAGAGGCCAAAGTTTGCCCTCCAGAAGTCCGCAGTGGTGGTTTTGCTGACCACCTTCCTTGCCTCACCAAGAATTGAGAATTCTATCATTTCATGGTTGCTAAGCCCGAGACAGCCTCTGACCATCACAGCTTCCACCAGTCCTTCCCTGTTTGTAAGCAGTAGATCTAGCAAGGCTCCTGCCCTGGTTGGCTCACCTGCCAGCTGTGTCACGAAGTTACCTTCCACACACTCCGGGAACCTCCTAGTCTGCTTAGTCTCTGAATGTGGTGTTTCATGGGAAATTCCACTTCCTCTCCCCTCCCCCCCAAATTAAATGGAAATAATTCTCACAAATGCAATTTGAAAAAATATCTGATTTCAGGTCAGCTGGACTGCTTTGTTTCTTTTCTAACCTCCTTTTAAAGAAAGAATCACTTAAAAAGAATTTTTAAAGCCATTCTGAAAGAAAAAAAAATCCATGCTGAAAATGTCAAGCCTTCTTTTTTAGATATTACTAATATAATTTTGTTTCAGGTTTGCAGTAATGGAACTTACTTGAAACAAAAACTTTTCTTTCCAGAATGTTTTCATTTTCACAGAAGTATTAATATTCTTTGAGAAAACATTTCCTTCTCAATAACAACTTTCACAATTTGGAATAAAAGCATAAGAGCTTCAAAAGACTTCCAATGAGCTGAAAAAAAAAAGAAACCAAAAAATACGGAGCCTAGCACATACTCTTTTTTAAAGACTTGTAAAATGGGGAGTCACAAATTAAATTTTTGATACTTGAGCTTGACAATGCTGGGAATATAATAACAAGAACATTGTTTTAACTGTGTTCCTTTAGTGAAAAAACACTGAAGACCTGATTCATCAGAGCATTTGAAAAAAAAAGTTGAAGTAGATCCTTCTATGGCAGCATACTTGTTCTTTAGATTTAAGCACAAGATTGTGGTTAAGCAATTCCGATATCCTTGATTGCTTTGATGTATCAGAGCTGCTGGCAAGGTTGGTGGTTGAGTTGGTGGCAAAGGAACATATGAAAAGTCATATTTAAAGTTTCCCTACAAAAGATTACTTGCAAAAGACATTAATGGTCTGTTATATGGTGTCGGTTCTGCTGTTTATAAAGCGCCAGGACACAATGAAGTGGTTTGGCTTAATTGTGTGTGTAGCAGCAATCAGTCACAAATCCAAGAAGTCTATAAAAATGGTATCTCATATTAGCTGTAGAGGAAGAGCAAAATTTTCCTAAAATTTTATTTTTAATTAACTTATTGTTCATTTTCAAATGTGAAAGTATTTTCTATTGGCATATATTTGATTTAAAAGTTGTATGTGATATTTTTATTTTCCATAAAGAGACTGAGCAGCTGTAACTACTAGTGGTTTTGAATATTTTTTAAAATGCTGTCAGTTCTGGTTCTATGTAAAGATCAAGCAAGGAGATTAAGTGTGTATACTTGTTCATCTGTACTTTTGTGAAAGGGTTCATTTTTAGTTGATTTCTTCACCACCTCAAAACATACGTACTTTGCCTTGTTTGCTTCTCAGTTACAGCCATTTGGACCATTTGGTCCATTGCAGTGCTATTCCCACGCCAAGTTATCCTGACTCCCCTGTATCCTTCCCTGCCCACCTCACACCCCTCCAGGTGGGTACCACAGCTCTTCGTCCTCAGAAAATCCTCTATACCTGTGGATGTTTTTATAGCTTGAAGCTTGCTGTCTTACTGAATAGTTAAAGGAAATGAAAAATAATTGGATTCTCTCAAGTTGAAGAGGAAAAGGAGCATTCATCACTGCTGATAATTATTATAACAGTAGCGATCTGCAGATATGGAATTAGCCTTAAATTAAATGCAGTCCATTCCTCTCTAAATCCAGAGTGTAAAAGCTCTTGAGGTGAAGAACCTTTTAAACAAGTGAACTTGCACATGCATTTGAAATGTGATTAACTTAGCTTTATGGAAATTTCTGAGGTCAGTGATAGTAGTGGTATCCACCAGGGTTGACAATGACTGTTGTCCTAAGCAATCCCAAAGCACCGATCTCCAACAGCAAGGCACTCGGTGTTGCAGCGTAGATGCAGAGGGTATCAAACCTGCTTTGTCCGTAGCAGTCGCATGGTCTCGTGCACCCTTCTCCAGGCACAGAGCGTTCTCGTGTGTGGCTGATGCCATCAGCCACAAAAGCAAACCCGTCCTTTGCTTCAGTGAGAGGGAGAAGCTCCCCAGTGTGAGGCAGGCAATGGTCTTGCTGTAGAGACTGGTTGCAGTCTCCAGGACCAACATTTTGTGAAAAGCCTACACTAGGCCAGCAGACGCCTGCCTGGAAGCCCTGGGTTTTGCCACCAGCTGTGGGTTGGGGGCATCCACTCCCCACCCCCTAGAAATTTAGCCCAGCCCTGATTAGCCAGACTTTCTTTAGCCAGGGATCTCTTGCGTTTCCACCAAGTTTCATAAGGCTGTTTTCTTGCCTACTTGGGCATCCGCCTTAAGGAGCAGAAAGCTGGGTAGTCCTTGTGGCTGGACCTATCTAAACCTACAGCAACAGGAGGGCTCCCTGTGCCTCTTCCACCATCTTCATGCAACAGGATAATCTGGCATTACATCTTCCAGTTAACAATTCTGACTGCAATTTGACTATAAATTAAGGAGGGTTTTGGTGGTGGTTTTTTTTTCCTTTCCTTGTGGTTAGAGGAAGAGGGGAGGGAGAGCTGCTTAGCAAAATGGATGCTTGCCCCTGGTGTCAGGCTGGCTCTGGCACAATCCCTTTTATCAGCAGTATGGTGTCCCCAGCTGTGAGTGCCGAGGTGCCAGGAGTAATTAGAAGTGTGGCTATCAAATGCTACTTTGTTCACAATGAGAACTACTTTTTTTCCTTGTGAACTTTTCACATTACTGGGCTGAACAAAATGGGTGGAGATTTCTTCTTAAGCTATTTCTATTGTTATATAACTTTGATAGCGACATTAAGTGAGTCTTTACTGGCTCGGCTGAGCCTTCTGGAGCCTGTTGGGTGTTAAATGGGGTTCTCTGCTCAGTGACCTCCAACAACAACTGACGTCTCCTGATCTAAGCACTTCCTGTTGTTTTACTGGTGACGGTTAGTTTTCTATTAAGCTCATTTGAGTCCTGCACATTTTTACCCTCTGCCCTTTAAAGGGAGGGACTAATGTTAGTTTTGGCTTCTGAATGAAAACTTTGCAGTTCAGCCTTCAAACAGAGCAACTGTGAAAAAGAAAGAAAGCAAATTTAAATTATAAATCATCTTTAGCATCATGGCATGACTATTAACAGCTTACTTCAGTGTGAATGTTATCTGTTGGAAATTATTTCAATGTGAAGCGTTCCCACTATCAAGCATCCAACAGGCTTTACTAGTCATCCAAAAGTCATGAATTGTGCTTTAAAAATCATGGGATTTAAAAACTAGTAATAATGCATATTTGGTATTTCCTTCTGCCTTTCGGTGTTTTAACCTTTATGGGTACACAGAGGTCACATTTTCAGACTTTTCTCCTTAGCCCTCAGGGCAAGAAACTCAAAAATGAAGGCTGAGATTGTCAAAGAATTAAATTCTTCTAGGAGCTTGGGGCGGGGGGG
>JANZLQ010000050.1:19225798-19265538 GCA_026212715.1 Elanus axillaris
TTGCCCCAGTAAATTGTCCTTATCTCAACCCTCGAGGTTCCGGGTTTCTTTCCTTTTCCCTTTCTGGTTCTCCTCCCAACCCCACCGGAGGGGGACGGGGGGAGTGAGCGAGCGGCTGCATGGTCCTTTGTTACCGGCTGGGCTGAAACCACGACAATCCATTAGAACATATAGCCAAAACAGGTAGCTTTTGCCATGCTTAGGTTAGGCATGCCCCAAATCTGAGCTACTGCCATTTTGGCAGGATAAACAGTTAAAAAATATATATATATGACTTGTAGCTTAGGAAAATGTTAGGAAAACCTTAAACACCCTTCAATGGAAGGTGGGAATGTACAGCAGAATATGAAGCAGGTTAGGTAGATGTGTATATAAATGCCTGTAGTTGCCCTTTACTGGGGGACATTTTTGTTAGGTTGTGACATGAATTTCTGAACAGGTAGCTTGCTATAAATCTGGAATGTATAATTTAGCACAAGTAAACTAATGCTGGTCTTGTTGCATCAGGATTTAAAAGCCCTAAGTTTAGTAAAAATCTGCAAAGATGTTTTCCAAATATTATATGGAAAAAACAAATCTTCAGTCTGGATTTCATCCTGCTTTTGCTGCTTACACTTGACAAAAGCTTTGCAACCGACTTTTAACAGGAGTTGGATTTTTGAGGATTTTAAAAACTCTAACATCTGTTTGATATAATACTATAATACTTGCCTGAAGCCTTGTCGTGATGTATTTTGGAAGTAGTTCTCATGCAGAAATTGTAGGTCAATCAGTGTTTGTTTCCAACAATCTTGTTAGGATAAAGAGTGTCCTATACCATTTCATTTCCTCTCAGCCTCAGAAAAAAAATTGATAATGATTTCCCGTCTGATGTTTTCAATACACTTGTACTAAGAGATTTGTATTCTGATGTAGGCTGCAAAAATGAGGTGCTTGCAACTTGCGCTGGAAGTATGAATGTGTTCATGACGTAAACAGAACATCTTCCGTTCAGAGGGCAAAGGTGAAAAAAAGTATTTCTGATAAACAGTATTTTGGGCAAGATGGTAGAGGCCTATTCTAGTCCTTTTATTACAAGCATTATGTTGCACTATCCTGTCTGAGACTGTCTTAGCCTTTCAAAATATAGTTGTTGTAGAAAGCAGATTTACTCCGATTTTTTTTTTTTTTTTACTCCTATAGAAAGGAAAAAGGTCATGGGATGAAAATGTAAGCCCTTGTTCTAATGTTCATCTCCAATATGGATGGACTTTAAAGCTGCAATTCAACAAAAAACCCTTTCCCCCCAGTTTTATTACATTAAATACAGTAATTAGTAAGTATAATGACAACAAAAGTATTTTTTTGAACAAAAATGGGGTAATGAAAGTGTTAAAAGGTATCTAATATTAACATTAGTGGGAGGAAAATTGTTTTGATTGACACAAAGGAGACAGAATAAAGACCTTGTGAGGTGGGGGGAAAAAAAAGTCCCATGAGCCACTACAAATGGAGATTGAAGTCAAACTACCATAGTTGAGGCCTGTAACAGACTCAAATGCTATATGGAGTGAACACTAGTGGGAATTCACAGATAACCCTTTGACAGGGGTATAGCCTGAGATGTTATCCCCCCTGAATAAACTTCTTGGGAGTCACAGTGATACTGCAGCACCTTATACCTAGCGCTGAGTTTTCGCAGAGAGGGTTTGCAAACATTCATAAGAGGTAGAGATTAGAGACTGTATTCAGAAGGTTGTTTTCTTTCCATCTTCAGCGATACTGGAAATTTTAGAGGCATGTGGAAAATTAGCAAGTTAAAAGACACATTAAATATCTTTGTTACAGGAGTGACTACAGAATCTGAATGCCTCTCTGAACGGAGAGGACTATGCATGATACCCTGTCGCTCTAAAGCTTCAGGCTGATATTTTTCACATACGCAGCTTCTAGCAAAGGCAGTGGGAGGAAAAAACACATAACTGAAACAAGAATGTAAACATTTTGCTTATATGTCTGTTTCTTTCTCTTCTATAACTTGTTTTACCAAGTTCTAGGTAGTGAAATGAAAATTAACCACTTATCTGCCTTCCATACTGGAAATAAATAAGGGATTTGCACAGTGCATGTCCTTGTGTGGATTTGTAAAGAGGGAGGGATGGGAGCTAGGCAGCTGCAGATTATAGCTGGAGATTAAAGCTGAAACTCAGTGGCCCTGCTGCTCTTTTAGTTCGATATGTCAATGGAAAAAGCGGTCATGTCCATACTATTTTTCTTACATTCTCTTAACTTCAAAGCTCCCTTGTTCTCATGAACTGCAGAAGTCTTGATTTTGCATAGCATGTGCCATATCTTCAAAATACTAAGATTGTTTTTCGTAATTTCTCTCTCTCCATTAGTTTGTCACTGTTAAATATATACCAGAATTGTTGTCCCACAATAATGATAATCATAAAATCATGCCATCCTAAAGTAGTGTAGTTTATTAATAAGGTCTTCTGTGCTGCAATGCCATTGGTGATGCAATGCGTATACTAAATCAGAATGGAACTGGGTGCCAATAAAGGATTTCAACATTTACACCTCACATTTTTTGTGGGGCAATGGACTATTGTTTCCTAAGCGTAATAGGAAAAGGCTTAGTAAAAGTTAATACTTCGCAGAGTTAGGAAAGGAGCATGCGCAGCAGTAATAGCTGTTGACAGAACCATTCTAGAAAAGTTGCAGTATGTATCTGTCAAATTTAAAGAAAAAAAAATCTGAGAATGCATTCTGAAAAAAGATACACATGACAGGACAAATGAGCTGAAAAAAGTCAGAGAAACCTAAGCAGTAATCACAAAAGTAGCTCTAGAGGACATGTGAGGGTGCTTCTCCTCAGCATCTGAAAAGGTATACTACATGTAAAGCAGTTGCAAATATTTTCTTCTTTATGTGAAGTATTTGTAGTAAAACAACAAAAAAAAAAAAGTCTACACTCCCTCCCCCCTAAAAAACCCCAAACCCAAACCAGATCACGTGTTTTTCACTGTAGTATAAACATAAATTACTTTGGAGCCTGATATGTAACTCTACCAGATGGAAATGGAAATTAATTGAAGGTAATATGCGTGGAAGACACCTGTTAGTTTAAGAGATGCTATAGAACATGACAGTTATCTAGCATCCCCAAGTTGAACGGACTTTTCAGAATGAAGTGTATATATCAAAATAGTTTTATATAATAAGAAAGAGACATCTGATATTCATATGATGTGTGGTATGCTCACTAATGAGAAGTGCAGCCAGGGCTATGTTCCAATGTTAAGAGCAGTGGTTACTGCACCTGGAGAACTTTGTAATACAGAAGGCAAAATTCTTGCAAGTGGTATTGGCTGAAAATGGATTGGAGATCAAGTCCGAACCTGAAAAAGAAAATAAACCGGATATAGCTTTTTGAATAATGGATCCTTTGGCTATCTTACTGATTATTTTTTTCAATTTTTTTTTCTGACCTAATAAAAGTAACTGCTTTGAATTACAAGAATATATAATTAGCTTATTGGATTTTTAGGAAAAATACAATCAAAACTGTAAAAACAAAATCATGCAGTGTAAAGTGCCATATTTGTCTTCTTCATCCCCTTCCTTCTCAAAGTCAGTTATGCATCTGTCACCTGTGTCATACCACCTGGAAGATTTAAATTAATTTTTCTACCTTTATGTTAAGGTGTTGACATGCATCTGTTGAAATATTTATCAAGCTACTGGAACAAATATGCCTACAAAATTTATATAACAGATGAGCAAGAGATGAGCACAACAAATACATATGAGTGGAGACACACAGAGAGTAACCTATTGTGATGTGATTAAAATGAAGCGTTTCATTAAATTTTTAATGAATTAAAACGGCTTGGTTTTCAGAGAACTACAGGGAGAAAAAAGTTATGAGACTAACTTCCCTTGATTATTCTTTAGTAAAAATTACAGAGACTCTGTGCTACTTCACAACACAAGCAGCTTGTGGAGCTTCAATAAAAAGAAATCTATGGTGCATCCAATATATCTAGACAGAGAAGATGACCTGATTTTCTCTGCTAGATGACAGTGATTAATACATGAGGCTCCTTGGAAAGGAATCACACAGTGTGCTATAAAACTGACATAATGCACAGAGTGAAAATCACATAGAGCTCTGAGGTGCAAAATGCTGAGAACGCTGAAGTCCTCCTTCTTCTCTAGGAGACTGGGACCTCTAGCACCAGCTTCAGCATTCAGTCAACAGATTTATTCAGGTCACAAAAGCATAAGGAAGGGAGAGAGAGCATCAGATTATGTGAACTTAATTTAAAACAGTTACTTTGGGACTCTGCCCATGGTGGAAATAAGTCAGTGCTTTGTGTTGAAAGTTTTTAGACATGAAGCAAAGGAGGCATTTTGCCTGGTTTGTGAAGTCAAATGCTGGAATAACTTTTGGGGCGTATAAAGCAGGGACAGAATTCAGCCTATAGGGATCAGAGAGTTTGAGTTAGAGTCCTTCTACATACTTCTTCATGCAGATGTGTTCTGTGAAAAACGGATAGGAGTCTGGAACCAGTAAACCTAGAAAAACTAGCTAGATTTACTCTGGTGTACTGAAAGCAGGAATTATCCCATAGTTTAAAACCTTTTGTTAAAAAAAAAAAAACAAACCCCAAACTCGTAGTACTAACACAATTGTCCTTTAAGCTGCCCTGTATGTCTAAAGTATTGCTTCATTACAGTTATTCTGAGCAGAGAATGGCATCTAGCATCAACTGCAGAAATCTTCTCTCTCTTGTCATTTCTGGCCAGTGTCAGATGTGTAACGGGAAGCTGACTTTTCTAGTTATAACCCTTGCTCTGCTTTTTCTAATTTGGTCAGAGTTGTCCTACCCTATAACTTGGAGACATCCCCTATGACTTCTGTGTGGTATAGCAATCACCTACAGAAGAAAGCAAACCAGAAGCAACTAATAATCTGACCTCTGTATCCTGATTGAGGATTCTAACTGAGCAAGACACAAGCTAGTTGCCAGTTTGAGGTATTTTTATAGCCAAAGTTTTGCTTAACTCTTATTTGAGCATGTGCATCTGGGAGCAGTAAGTACAGAAGCTCAAGGAGAGCAAGACTACTCCTAAGGTTCTTACAGTAAGCAGCTTAGAATTTCAAAGAGAAAGTTTTGAGGAGCTAGGTTTTGTTAATCCTCTCCCAATGTGCCACTTCTGACAAGTGAGCTGAGGAAAGGGCTCATGATTCATCCTTAACTCTTCGGAAGAAAGTGCTCTTTCCTCCATCCCAACATTCAGTCAAGAGTCCCTTTGAGGGCAGTCCTACAATAGTCATGAGAACATGCTTTTACTCCTTAGAAGAGATCATTGGCACAATGGGTGTAATAATTTTTAGCTTAAACCCATGGATAAGCACGAAGGAGCAGAGGTGACTTCTGAAGATTAGAAGTAGCTTGATTGTTAAGTGCTACCTTCAATTATTCTAATCTTTCTTTTTCATAGACAGTATTGCATTCTGGGTAGTAAAGTTTAACATCTTGTTTGTCAGCTGGCCTTCACAGAAACATTTGCTTTGCAATTTTGCTAATAATGGGTAAACCAAATATAATAGAACTTTTGGGATGTGTAGAAGTATAGGGTAATGCTACCTAACAGCTACATTTAACAAGTATTTGAAAAATGAGTTCTGGATAATCTCATTGAAATGAGAAG
Organism: Elanus axillaris; assembly: GCA_026212715.1. Taxonomy (NCBI): domain Eukaryota; kingdom Metazoa; phylum Chordata; class Aves; order Accipitriformes; family Accipitridae; genus Elanus; species Elanus axillaris. The sequence continues at coordinate 19,231,502 of JANZLQ010000050.1, forward strand.
GGTTCTAGGATGGAGGACACAGAATAGCAGTATCCCTGGAGTAGCAGAAGTATTGGAAGGAACAAATATAATAATACAAACTAGATTATGTTGCTTGTAGGTAGGAAATACTACCTTGTCTGTGAATAGCTGTGCCCAATATATATGAGAAGGCTTGAACTACCTAGATTTTCAAAACAGTGCAAGTTCTCTCTTCTTACAGACTTTCATCCATCATTTAACTGAGCAGAACTGTGTGATTTATTATTTATTTGGAGCTGATTTATACATCTACTGTGTTCATGAGATTTTTGTTTGGTTGCTGACAGACCTGAAAGAAAGGCAGATGATCTAATGTTTTCCCATGAGTATAATGAATCATTAGAATGAGTTTAAAAAAAAAAAAAGCCCAGCTAATGGACACAAATTAAAATGAAACCATAACATCTCTGGTTCATCAGTTACTTAATTAGACGATGAAAATAGCAATGTGTTTTTCCCTTTCTGTTGGGAATAAAAATCCAGTCTACCGGTATCTGTGTTATTCACCAAAGTGTTGGGTTTTGTTGTTGTTGTTTGGGTGTTTTTTTTAAACAAAACAAAACCCAAACAAAATAACTGCCTACAAGCAAACTACCAAACTGTATAATTTTGTGCTGTGATCAATAGAAAGTGTTTAAAACTTCAATACTTATTACTAGGCTGGACTTCAGAGACTCTAGAAGAAGCAAGCTTCAGGTGATGTTGTGGGTACAAGTGCTCAGGTCTCATTACATCTTTATTTTAACAGCCATTTGCTTATTTTGCAGACTAGCATTATTTAATGCAAATAATGATCTTGTATTGCTCTAAAGAAAGATAAAAACAAGTATGTTGATGGCTCAGGTTATAGTACTGTTGCCATACAAGATAAATTTGAATTTTGTGGGCAAGGAATCTAAAGGAAAACTTTAGATTAAATTTAATTAATTTCTTTTTCTGGCTTCAAATTTCCAATGAACAAGCATGTTATTTTAATTAAGGGCATCTTTCAGTGCATTTTCTGTGGCATCAGATATCTGTAGTTGTATGTTACCCAAGTTTTGGGTATGGGGAAATGGATGTGAATAGAGTTTAATTAAAAAAAACACAAAAGATTGTTTTTAATATATCTTCTCTGGAATATGTAATGTGAAGAATGAGATGCATTGGAACTACTTCCTAGTATAAAGTTATACGATAAAGAAAAAGATTTATAGGGCATATTTACAAAATCTAGTGTAAGTACTTAAAAAAACACCAACTCTGAGTGGTGTGAAGATAATCAGATGTTTGGTAGAATATTAGTTTGTACTGTGAAACAATTCCTTAAAAAATCTCATGCAACCCCTAGCAATCAGTACTAAGTAAGAAAATTTAAGTTCTCTGTGTATCCTGCTTGTGGTTGTTAAGGAAATACTCTGAATTTTTGTGACTGTGGTCAGATAAAGGTGCTGAAAATTGAAGTGTGACTTAAAAAGAAAAAAAAATAATTAAAGACTCAGCAAGCTCAAACTGTGTGTTTTTTCTGAGAGAGGTGTGGAGGGTGATCAGTCTACAGCTAACTGTGAACAGATGAAACAATCCTTTAGATGGCTGACAAAATATATAAGATTCCATGTTTGGGAGTTAACGTTAGACTAACAGAGTAGAAGTAGAATATAAATATGATTAAATACATTTTAACTATGAATTATCGATTAAGTATCACTTTGGTGGATTCTCCATCCCTGGAATTCTTGAACTGAAGATGGGATGTTCCTCTGCAATATAGTATTTAGTATAAAGAGGAGTTACTTCTGGTTTATTTCCATTAGAGAAACTGCTTTTATGTGTGTACTAAACCAATACAAATAGTTTCTTACAACTATCTAAGGTGAAAGGCAGCTACTGAAACAGGACCAGGGATTATTGACTCTAATTAAGACTAAATAAATCCATATCAATATTTATAATTAATCTTGCTGATTAACTTTGTGTGAGTTTCTTGTACTATATTGTCCTGGACAACTTTTGTATGTTAGGCTGATGCTAAGAAAGGAGAGAAAGATAGATAAAAGAAAGTAGTCAGGGTTTCCTGTGCCAACATTTTCAATCCTTACAAAAACTTGTAGGAACAAAGCAGACTGGTGTTCATTACCTGGAAGGAAGCCTCGCCATATAGATAGAGGTTATGTGTGGATTTAGTCATTACATCTGCTTTGACACTTGGGTGTAAAACAACTCTGTAAACACAGCATGCAGAACAAAGCTTTTAGGTGGACTTTTCTATGTTAAAAGCTCTCTTAGAGTGCTTCTCAAGTGCATTCTTAGGAAGAAAAATTAAATTACAGAAGAGCCTTCTGATTAAAAAAAATATTGTGCTGGGTCTTCTGAAGAAATTTGAGTGGATTATTTTGCAAAACTTGACAATTTCCAAGGAGCAGTTATCACAGTGGGAAAGGCTATAAGTTGTAACTATAATAAAATCTCTACAGGCATGATAAATGTATCTGTGATTGGACCAATTGGGATTTCATGGTCTGACAGATTATGAATTTGTCAGTTCTGTTCAGTTGTTTCCAGCGAAGTGACTCCATCATATTGTTCAAGTTATTTGGGGAAGGAAAAAAAATATCAAAGTGAAAGTGTTTAAAATTAGATTGTGTACTGACTCCAGGCAATCGGTCCTTGTCCAGAATAATTTTCCTATCTGTTGATAGATTCTTGCTGTAATATTCACAATTCATTTGTGGCTAGTCACAGCCCATTAACCATCTGTTCCTCTATTAAGCAACTTTCTTTTTATAATGTAAGTATTTAATTTTAATAAACTGTATCTGCTGAGCATTTATCTTACACATAATAAAGAACTGTTTCAAACATGGTCACTGGGCCATACAAAAGTAACAATATTTTTGATAGACTTCCTTGGGTATAAAAGAGAAAGACACTATTAGAATAGTTTGAAAACCTGAAAGTATTTAAAATACAGCTGATTGTAAATAAGCACTATTTCTTTGAAGTGTGAGGTGAATGAAAAATCTTACATGCTAAAATATTTGCCTAAACAACGCACAAATAGACAGTGAGCTGTGGAGCTTTGTTTTTATAGATTACATTGTACTGCAAAGGTAAAATCTGCTAACAGAAATATTTATAAAACACTTTAAACAAGAGGCATAGATGTCTAGTGTGTTTTTACAAATCCATTTACCTGTCCTGTTTGTTTAAGATGATTTGGCAAGTGTAAGGAAAGATATCAACCAACAGCCACAAAATTGTATCTATGAAGTTTAAAAAGCATAGCATGCAAGAAGCAGAAAATAAGATTGCTGACTTTCAGTTTCAAAATGTACACATGGGCATTATGGTAATCTTAAATTATCTAATCATAATTTATTTCTGACAAATTTCTAAATAAGACAGAACTCCCATAGAAATTCACATATGTGCCAACCTGTAAGATCACAGAGGAACACTTGGGTTGTAGCATTCGAATTTTCTGGTAGCAACAAAATTAGTAATTTTCTTTTGTGGCATGCTGGGTTTTTTAACTTAGTTATATAGAATAATGATAAAACTCACTTGAGCTATGAAGACTGAAGATCCTACATGTAATTTGAAACTTCAGTTAACCCAAGTTCACCAGCTTTGGTCAGTTTGTGGGGAGATCTGTCCTATTTGCTTGTCACTTTAACCCAGTCTCTTTTTTGTTTTTCTCAATGCTGAAGTCTTCATCTACTTAACAGTCATCTTGGAAAAAAAACAGTGTTTATCCTATTCTTTTATTCTTTTGTGTTTTGGTTTCCTTTTTTTCTTCCCACTTACTTTGTTTCTTGGCTCTTCATTTCTTTCAATTAATTTCTTCTTTAAAGATAGTCTCCTGCAGCTTCCACTGCAGTTGTGTGGTGGGTTGACCTTGGCTGGACACCAGGTGCCCACCAAGCCACTCTGTCACTGCCCTCCTCAGCTGGGCAGGGGAGAGAAAATAAAATGGATAAAACCAACAAAACCTGTGGGTCAAGATAAAGTTGGTTTAATAAAGCAAAAGCTGCATGCAGAAGCAAAGGAAAACAAACCATTTTATTCACTACTTCCCATTAGTAGGTGATGTCTGGCCACTTTCTGGGAAGCAGGGCTTCAGTATATGCAGTGGTTGCTCTAGAAGACAAACACCATAAATAACAACTGCCCCCCTTCCTCCTCCTTTCTCTTAGCTTCATTGCTGAGCTGACGTCATATGGTATGGAATGCCTGTTTGGTTAGTTCAGGTCAGCTGTCCTGGTTAAGTCCCCTCCCAAGACCTTGCCCAGCTCCAGCCTCCCGTTGAGGGGGGCAAAAATGTTGGGGACACAGCCTTGATGCTGTGCGACCACTGCTCAGCCGTAGCCAGAACACTGGTGTGTTATCAACACCCTTCTAGCTACCAATGCAGAACACAGCACTGTGAGGGCTGCTATGGGGAGAATTAACTCCATCTCAGCCAGACCCAATACAAGTTGGTCTGGTTAGCATAAAGATGAATAGCGTCTTCACTCCAGGAAAATGTTTGACTTCCTATTTTGAATTCCACAGGAAATAATAAGGCTATAGAGATAAATGTCTTGTTGTTGTGTTACATATAAAATAATAAAATTTAGTGATGAGATCTACTGTAATGATAAACAATTTGGTTTAGTAAAACAATGTCTAAAAGGGTTGCTGTAGCAACATATCAAGTCTTGTAGAAAGGACTGTGGAAACTATGGCATTCATATTCCCTAGGAAGTTCTGAACATTCATATATTTTTAAAATTTTCTCTTGAAACAGATGAAAAACTTTCCATGGATTAAATTTCAGAAGCTTCTGTGTTGAAAAGTGAAAACATAGTGACCTTGTGGTTTTAAGTATTTGGACACATCTAGAAAAAGAATTCCTATAGCAAAATTTTCTGAATAAATCTTGTTCTACTCCCTTTGCAGTATGGACCTTATCCTTCTCTAACTTCTGAATTCATGTACCCAGTCTGTCTGAAATTGAACAAGGGATTAAGGTCTCAAAGACTACATTTGACAACATTTTATTAAAATAAAGGTCTGGCAGAGAAGAGAAGCTTCGACAAAGCTGTTGCTAAAGGAGCTTAGGGCTTATTAAAAATTAAATTATATAGAAGTTTAGCCTTACACCACAGAAGAAGCCAATCTTCATTTGTTTGTGGCTCATGGAATTATTACTGTTTCAGCTCAATTTTTTTATTGTTGGCCATTGCAGTGCCTTCAGAAAGTTAAAAGCATAGAAATCAGATGGAGTTTGAAGGAGCTATGCTTTCAGCTGTGAGACCATTTAATGATTTAGAGCCTTTAGGTTCTTAAATTTCATCTTGTGAGTAGCTGAACTTTCAGAACAAAATCCCAGTAGTTTAATGCTGAATTTTGTTTTTGTTAAGCTCCTATAGGATACCAGCAGTGAGACATTGGTGTAGTCTGATTTAGAGGTTTAACGGCAGCCAGAAAATTCTGGATTAATAACAATACTAGAAGAAACCAATCATACACTGGGAAAAGCACCATATGTGTCTAGATTTCAGAAAGCATTCTCTCCTTCCGTTGTTCCTTACCTCACTGTATTGAGCTTTTTGGTTTATTAGCATCTCATGTCAACCCCTTTTTCTTTCTTCACATATAGAGATTTGTGAATGTAAAACAATCTTCTTCCCAACTGGCTGCTGTGGTAACCTTCATCTCTCTATTTTGGTCACCAAGAATTTGGCACCAATTTCTCACTAAAGGAGAAAATATATTGCTAATGCAGTTTTAAAGCTGTAATTCTAATTTCAACTATATTTATCTTCAACACTGTATTTAAAAGAAAAAGGAGGTTATCACCTCTCAGCTCTGCTTAGGTCAAACCAATCCATGCAGAAGGAACATGACAAAAATGGGGATAAATATTGCAAACAATTTCAGGCAGAAGAATAAAGTTGGATGAATTCCTGAGAACACTCCCAGCCCTCTTTTCTATTACTTTAGATTGCATTCCACCAGTTCAAAGAGGGGAAAAAAGCTGAAAATTGAAAGAACAGAGAGCATGGAGAATCTGGCCTAAGTGCTTTTGACCTCTGAATATGTATGCTTCTGTTTTCCTAGGCCAGGGAAGGTGGTCTTTGGACTGCATTGGACTTGGGCTGAGCAAGCAGTTTGGAAACAAATCCCAAATCTGTAATTGAAGTACTGTGTGTTTGGAATTAAAATCCATAGCTGATACTGAAGCCCACTACCTATATAGACTTCGGTTCAGAGGAAGGATGTTTTATCAGCAAGACCTAAAAATATGTCCCAGTAGCAGTTAGAAAGGATGTTGGTTCCAGGCTAAATATAGTCAAGTCAAAATGAAATGTCAAATATGTAGTTTTATTCCTTTTTTCTTTTTTTCTAAATGTGTATTCATCAATCGGCCTTGGCATAAAATACTTTAGAACACATTCTGAAAACTGAGTGTGTAGACATGCACTTATCAATGTCAGGACAGGGACTTTATCTTGAACATTCAATAGAAAAGTAGTATGAACCAAATTCAATTTTACTTGGGTTAATATTGACCTAAACATTTGCCATCCTCTTGCTTTCAGAGTTGCCTATTCACTTCAGAGAGTATGATCAAAATGTTCTCTCATCCTGAACGAAAGTACTATTCATCTCATACAATACTAAGGGCCTCAGCAAGTGTAAATTGGCTTTGCTCTGTTGAATTCAGTGAAATTGTGTCAGTTTTCCATGGCTGGCAATGTGGCCATTTTAACTTACAGACAGGTTAAGTTCAAAGAGATCTTCAATCACAAGGCTTAACGAAGAATTAATCTTTCATCTGAATGTTGCTCTAACTCCAACCTTGGCTGTCCTTCCCCTTAGCTCTATAGGCAGCATCAATCTCGTGATACAGGCAGCCATCTTTTATTGCTTTATATAGCTGTTAAAATCAGGTACTCAACAACTGAAGAGTGAAGGTTTTTCCTTCATTTACAGAGCATTTATAAATAAAGTAGAATTGTTTTTTGTTGAAGGTTGCTTAACAGACTTTTCCTGGGCGTTGCTATAGTAACACAGTGCAGTAATTGAACCTTAAAGGTGATGTCTCATTTATGTTGAAAGATAATGAATGCAAAAGGAGAGAGTACAGAAGTCCTTTCACTGAATCATTTAAGGTATGTTTAAGAAGGGGCATTAAAACTGGCAAAATTCCTGGGGTTTTTTTTCAGGTTCTATTTAAGCAAAATGTTCAAGATAAAGGTCTGTTCAATCTTTTTTCTCTCAGCTGTTCAAGTAAAAAGGAACACAAATATTCCTTGACTCCAATAGAAAATTTTAAATTTATATTTAAACTGTGAATCAATATATTCCAAATTTGACTCCCCAGGAATGAAGCCTGCTTTCTCTGGAAGTGCTGCCACTCCAAAGGGCTGCACTTCCATGCAGATATTTGTAGTCACTCACCTGGGCACAAGCTCATGAAAGAGCGAGCTTTGTTGCACAGTGATGTTCAGAACAGTTCGAATTTAGCATAGCTAAAGGTATCAGTGACAAGGCCTCAGCGTCAGTTGTGTCTCAGCTAGGATAGAGCTGAGCTGAAAAAGTATATATTTTCCAGGTTTGACTTCTAAGTGTTGCACTGTGTATTGTCATCAATATCAAAACTAAGTAGCAGGATAATGACAAATGGCACTGTCAACTATTTTTCCCCATCTGAATTATTGTCATATATATATGTAGGCAAATTTCTTTCTTATTCAGAAATTCCTGTGCAAACAATTAATTGATCCATTTCCCTATTGTACAGTATATAGCAGTACCCAACAGTAGTAAACTATTTTAAAGAAAACTATGCCCTTTACCTTTATACTCCTTGCCAGGGACCGTGGCTCTTCTCACGCTGCTCTGTGTCTGCCTGTATAGCAGTATCCCTGTAGCAGTAGTCTTAACACTTACTGGTGATGGTGACACTATGATGCTCTTAATTTTTTGTGTTGCATTTTCAGTTTTACATGCGATGTCTTCAGATTAGCATGGTGAGTTGAATTAGCTATATTCACAAATCAGTTCATGAAATCTGTCTGGCTTTAATTGAGGTTCTGGTTAAAAACATTCCTGTGAACTTAAGAGAAATGACAAAAGAAAAAAAAGTCTTACAATGCAAAGAAGTTTGACACTGTAGACAATATAAACCACTGAAATTTTGGCAGAAGAATGTTGCCCAGAATAAAAGGCTAGGATTTTAAGTATTTCAGTGTATAATCCAGGGCTTGGGATACAAGAAACAGAAGATTAAGTGGAGTTTATTTACTGACATTTCACCGGCTTGAGCTATTGCTGAGATAGAAATTGCAAATTTGGTTTCATTTAGCTGTAGTTCAGAAGTGACATTGTGGATCTGGTGGCATGCTAAAGGACTGGAGTGTATGGTACACATCATTTAGGAGCACAGTCAGAGCAGTGGGCTTTTCTATCCTTGTAAGCTATGTAACTAAAGATATTAATTCAGATGTATGCCAGGTCACAGCTGGAAGGAAGGGCAGAGTTGAGATACATTAGATACTGTTAAAGTTGTGAGAAACATGAAGTATGAGGCATCAATTTATGTCATTCTGAGCCTCTTTTTGCATTCAAAATTCAGTCACTCACATCCAAAAAAAGAATCATGATGCTGCAACTTGTAAAAATGGGAAATATACAGGTCTTGTAAGAGGAAAATCACAAAGTGGTTTACTGTACTGTTTCATAGATTAAGGGTATAGGTGCATTCTGTGACGAAGGTACAAGAAGTGGAAGGAATAAAAGTACATCTGCCGACAGAAGAATAATAGAAAAATAATACTCTTAGGTTAAATCCTTATAATTCTGTAAAGTTATTTTATACTCTGAGTTCTATACTTGAATGGGTTTTTAAATGAATACAGGAAGATATAAGACTTTTAATAAGGCTGATGCTAAGGTGAAATGATGCATACTGGTTTTCAGCTTCACTGAAGACTCTTAAAACTCATCCTTAATAATGTGACAAAAACCTGAGTTTTTGTACAGCATGAAAAAAGATGATAATGTGTTTTGCTTTGGAATTGGCTTTGGCGGCTGCCAGCATACAGAGAATATTTTCCTCTTCTGGAGAAGTCTACAAATAATTTTCTGATTTTTCTGAGTTATATTTGTTTGTCACAATTTGAAAACAAATCTAATTGAACATTAGGAGCTCGTTGCAAGAGTCTGGCATTTAAAATTTGGCCAGTTCAATTTATGGCTTCTGTGGGATTGTCTGATTTTATAGACTTTAGGTTCTTGCAGTTTTCTGTCCAAAAGATCAGCTTTCAAAATGTTTATCATTGCAAGAAGGTGTAGTGATATACAGTAAAGGAAAAAAGAATGTGCATTTAGGTCTACCACTGATTCTGTTCAGTGGTCAGTGGAAATTACTTGGGTTTGTTCATTCTTAATCCTCAAAAATCCAAATTAGTTTGTGTTGGTCAGGGTCTTTTAATGAGTATCAGAATACTATGGCAAATAAGACAGCAGATCTATCAGGGTCCATAACCAGGCATAGAGATATGTGCTTTGGCTGAAACAGAACCCAAACCATAATGGTGATCCTTAGCATGGACAGAAAGAGAAGCATAAAACCAGAACTAACTTCGTCTGTGGTAGTGGAACCCTGTTTCTAATACAGGATATGTGGTACCCTGGGTAAAAAAGGAAAGTGATTTTTTTTCCTCAGCATGAGTAATAGCTCCCACGGCCTTTTTAGCAGGGCTTTTTAGTAGTCCAGCCAACATTGTAACTTGGACCCCTGGCAAACACCCCAAAACTGGTATGTCTGGCAAATCCTTTAATCAACATGCCTTAACTTTGAAACACAGGGCATATTAAGTTTCAGTGTGGTTCAATATTTTTTTTCTGTTGTCCATTTCTGATCAGTTTGGCTTCTGTTAAGTCAGATAAATTTGCCAGTCAAAGCTGCTTAGTAAGAACTAAGTTGCCAGAGGTATTTAGGTGCCTGTCTTCTATTTAGAGTTTGGTTATCATTGATTTTCAATGAGATTTGGGCACCAAAATGGGAGTTGATTCCTCCCAAGGATCTCATGGAGTGCATAGCAGAGTACTTTGGCACTAGTGAGATGATACAGGCATCAGAGCCATGTCAGTAAAGTCAGCAAGATATATAGTAATTGAAATTCAATGATAGAACAATGCAGAATGCTCGTTATGTTGAAGACCCAGATGTGGGACTGCAAGCTGATTACACAGCAACATTTCCTGGTCGGCTGCTCTGCCTACATCACAGGTCTTCTGTATAGACACCAAATGAAATTTAGCGTGATGTTTGAAATGTGCATCAGGAGGAAAAAATGAAGTAGTTTGTGTGTGTGTGAGGTTTGGTTTAGTTTTGTTTTTTTAACATACCTCTGTCTTAACATATGCACAACAACAGGTTGATTAGGACACTGGAAACCACATGTAGCTCAAGGAGAAATGCAAAGTTGTACACCTCAGGCAGAATAACCTCATGCAGCTGTACAGGTTGGGACTGACTGGTGAGTTAGCAGCCCTGCTGAAAAGTACTTGTGGTCAAACTGAAAATGAGTAAACAATGCATGTACATCATGAAGAAGGCAGACTGCACACTGAGCTACATGACTGTGGCTAACAGATCAAAAGTAGTTATTATCTCTTTTTGTTCTGTGTTACTGAGGCTGCATATGCAATATTTCTTATGCCTTTTAATCTCCCAGTTAAAAAAGCTGGTGAGAAACTAGAGAGGACCCAGTGGTGGGAAATCAAGATAATCAGAACCAAGAAAACATGGACTAGAATAAGAAGCTGAGAGGGCTGGGCTTATTTAAGCTGATGCAGGTTTATTTAAGGGTAATTGACAGCTACTTGAAGGAGAGTTACAAAGGTCACAGAGACAAACCTTTCCCAGTAGTGTCAGGAGATGTGATGGGGCAGTGGCCATGCCTTGCAGCTCACAATTAGATATTAGAAAAACTTATTTCCTAGCCAGGATGGGGGGTGGGGTGGTGGTGCAGATATGCATTGGGTCAGTTTACCTAGGGATGTCATGGCACCTCCTTGGAGATTTTCAAGACTTCAACTGGCAAAGTCATGGTTGATCTGACTTAGTACTGTGGATGGTTTGTCTTCAAGTAGAAATCAAACTGTGACCTCCAGAGATCCTTTTCAGACAAGCCTTTTATGACTCCATGAGTTGCTTGAAGTTCTTACCCCAGCTCCTGAACTACATCTGAAAGGACAAAAATATCACGCAAGGCAAGTTGTCAGGAGGGTAAAATGGGTGAGGAAAGAGTAGCCTCTACCTCCATCCTCCCCTCCACTTAATTAGTACTACCCAGAGGGGTGCACTTTTTTAACCAGACAAGAAGCAATGTGTATACAACTGACTGGCTTTACTGTATATATTTTGAACTGATTGTTGGATGGCTGTCAAGGGGTTTGCAGGTTGCCAAGGCAAAACACACATGGACTGAGTTCTGCCTGCCATTCCCTCTGAGGTGGCACTCGGTGTACAAGTGCCACAAGACTTAGGAGAACTTGTGCCATGGAGAATTTTACCCTCTTTAACGTTTGGGGTTTTTTTAACTGGCCAGTGGCTTTAAAATATATGCAAAAGACAGGGGATGCATGCTTGGTTATTTCTTATTCCAGCAACTTTCTTGCTGTGGAACAAGTGTTTTCATTTTACAGTAACTTTGCTTTTGAATGTTGAACTTCCTCTTTAGAGAGAGAAAAGCATGTGAGTGCAATTTTCTGCTTCCCTTTTAATTAAACTCTATACCATTTTTGTTGAGAAAAAAATATTGAATTCTAGTAGGCTTTGTTTGCTATGTGTCTGTCACAGTCTACTCAATGGATGCATGATGGAAAGGTTCATTTGCTGTAATCTTGAAGTGCAAAAAATCAAAGGCGGACACGCCACAGGGGTTATGCTTCAATCAAACAGTGAAACTTTATTGTTTTGCCTGTAAAGCAGCATGCAATGGGAAGAAAGAGTGATAGGAAAAGAGAGAGAAGAGGTAAAATGAGGAAAGAGGATGATAGCTACCACCACAGGCCCAAAGGCATCCCTCTGGTCCCAGGTCCAGGCAGCGTCCTGCTGGTCCTTCTGATCGTCATCATCCTTGGTGGGGAAAGATTCCAAAGTTTGTTTGCTAAGAAGATATCTTTTATGCCAGGCAACATATCTTGCCCCTCCTCTGGTCCACCTTGCCTCTCCTCTGTCCTGTGGTGCCTTCACACATGCCCAGGGATGAGTGTCCGAGGCGTGGTCTGACTTGAAGGAGGGTAGCTTTTGACCAGGAGGTGTGTTTTCACATTATAATGACATTATAATGAGCAAAGTTCACTTGAGGTTTAAGATTTCTTCATCGAAGTTGGAAACAGCATCTGGGGTCAATCTTTTTGACAGCAGCTATGCAGTCTTTATAGTTTATTGTTCCAGTTTGATAAGATTAACAGGGAGTAGTACAGGACCATTTGTACTACTGTTATCAATGGAGAGTGGTACAGAACTGTTCATACTATGCAGTACCCTCCCTTCTTCAGAGTGTTAACATACCACATCTTTTCTCAGGCAGGCAGGCCGCTGTAGCTTCTTGTCAAGATGTTAGGCTAAGTTTTTTTTAAGGTATCGTATAGTCCAAGTCCCTGATGACAATGTTGAGACAATACCGTTCTTCAGACCGACTCTTACAGTGTATCATTAATCTAGGGCAGGCATTACCCGAGTTTGACAGTTAAGGGAAACACAGAAAACATTTACTACTTATACGCGGTCAGTTGCCACAAAATGAAAATACAAGTTTTCCTGATGTTTGCAGTCCAACTTTTCTCTGAAGGCTGCAGCTGAATGTATGATCAAAGGCTTTCTCTCAGTGATTCTGCAACTGATATTTCTAATTCTACAATTAGTTTAAAATACTTTTAGCTTTTATTAGACTATGTGTTTAGTGTCTGGTGACCATAAAGAAAAAGGCCCATCGAGGATCAGATGACTAACAACATTGGAGGAACACTTGTACGTGCTCCTAGGGTTATCATGGGAGAATGATCAGCCCCAGTGCGCAGTTTGACCCACCAGGAGGGCTCCATCAAAGAAAGTCCTTTCCCAGAACATCTCACAAACTGCAGGGAGTCACTGCCTACAGGGGTAGAGGAGCCAGTTGGAGGAACAGGGTCTGTATGTATGTATATGTGTGTTTAATGAGAAGAGTTCTAAATACCACCAACTGCAGTGGGGCTGCAAACCTCAGGTGCTTGTACATCCTGGTCCCATCAGATGGGGACACTAGAGGTATCTGGGCAAGCTGCTGGATAGACCTGAGTGTCTAAGGCCAGCTACTGGATATTCTGTATTATGTGTTCATTTTTGTATATATATTTCACAGGCTGACTTCAGTACTGAACAGACATAGAGGAGGAACAGGATCGGCCCATCTGTGCTGTTCATATTTGTGGGACTGCTACTTTTTTTTTTTTCCTGTGGATTCTGGTAAGGTAATGTTTCCTGCCTGTTACAAGTGTGCCCAGCTATGTATGTGTATCCGCATATGTATAGTGTGTGATGTTCATGTTTGCATATATTTGCTTTCAGCCTCACTACTGGCTGAACCTGGGGATATGTAGCTGCAACATCATTGCATCTATCAGTCTATTGTATTCTTGTGATAAGATACAAGATGGCAAAGTAAAAATAATAAACCCATAATTTCTCAAGTTTGAAATAAGTTAAAGTGAAAACAACAAAAAAAACCCAATATTAGCTTGTGAACGTTCAAATATTAAATACTAGCCAAAGACAACTGGCAGAGTTTGAGACTCCTGAAATTTTTAAGAGGAAACGAAAAAAAATATCCCAGCAGAAAGAGAGGAAAAAGAGAAGTTAAAATAAATACTCATTTTTTCCCCCAGATATATAGACTGTGAACATTGGAAGAAGGGGGGAAAAACCGCACTTGAATATTGTTGCATACTACATCAAAGGGAAATCTTAGGCATTCCAGAATATTGTTGTAAAATTATTTTGACCATGTATTAACCAGCTGTACTAGGAATAAACAGTGGATGAAATTATGCCTTCCAGAGTCCCTGGACAGATGAAAGTTCACCGTCAGAGACAGGAGTGGAGAGTACAGCTTATGTTCTCTATGGGGGTAGTGCTTGATACCTTGTGGAAAGTTTAACATGTAATTTCAGCGAACGGGCTGGATCTGTAAAGAGCCAGCAAGGAGTCAGTGAAATTGCCTGTCAGACACCACTCTGCAGTGAGGACTGCAGATGGAGAATGATTCAAAATATATTAGACTTCCCCAAATGTGTCCCTACCAGACACACTTGTATTTATATAAATGACTCTAAAAGCTCACGTTACATTTCTTCCTATGCCTCTCCCAGTTCAGGTTTAATGACGTGCTTTTTATTATCTGATAGTGATACTGGGAAGTGATTCTATCTGCTGGTGCAGACTTCAGCAAATTAATCTTTCCTGTGTGAATCAATTTCAGATTGACACTTCTGCTTGGGAGTAGTTTACTTGGAGTGTTTGCTGTCAGAAGTTCATAGATTGTTTGCACCTCCTCCATCAGGAGCCATGCTAACCAAGCAATTTTGTTCCTATCTGTTAATAGAAAGCTAAGAAAAGGGGCAAACACTTCTTGGCTTTGACTTTCTTGACTCCTAAAGTCCCTTCCTTTCTCTGTCCAGCTCATTTCACTGACTTGTTCTCCTAGTTTTTCACCTTGTGATATGTAATTGAGAGCCTGGTCTATAAGGCTAATTCTATTTGGTTGTGGTTTTGGTTTTTTTTTCCACGGAGTCAAGTCACAACTACAGGGTCAACTCCTTGACCTGTCCTTCTAGAATGTATTAATTTTTTCTCAAAGTCATGCTAAAAATATTGTCAAGGACAATTTCAGAACAATCTGTTATTGCATCCTTCCAGAAATTTGGCCCCATGATAAACTGGTGAGGAAATTCCACTATTAATTTGGGAAATTAATCTCTCATAATCAAGCAATCTCGAGATTAGCCTCTCTGATAACATAAGCACTCTCAGATCATGCTTCAGTCTGATCCTAAGATTCTGCAGCAGATTTCCACCATTGTATTAGCACATTATTCTTGATTATCCTTTTCCAAAATGATATAGTCATATCTGTTATATCTATTATGCCTAGTTTCTTTGTAGTCTTATACATCATTAACACATAAAGTTGACTCACTGCCTCTACCTTTTTACTAGTTTCCTGGGGTAGAACAGTGTCTTTCAATACCTCGATGCTGCCACAATTATTTCTCAGTTTGATTTGTCATGAAAAGTTACCAGGAAATTCCTAAGGAAAATTTTGCCCTGTATGCTTGACTCACAAAACCCCAACATAATACTTCCAGTTACATTACTTAAATTTTACAATGTCTCCTATTGTTCTGTCAACTAGTGCCATAATAAAAAGAACAAGTGTTTAAAAACTGAACGTTTTGCATAGGTGACTGTAAAATTGATATTATTTACCGAAAGTATTTTTTTTTAATATTACATAAGTTTCAAGTTTAATATAGAAATGGACTTGGTTTCTCCAATTATGCAATCCGAGAGGAATATTAACAGTATTGTACTGGTAGCTAATTTAGCTGAAAATAACTGTGTAAATGTTTAGCTCAAGTATTAGAAGTGTATATGATTTTGCTAATTAAGGAATTGTTTCTTATTCTGTTAAGTTACTAGGAGGTTTATACTGAATTTCCTTGGATCATGAGCAGATCTAAAATTTTGTCATACTTCTTAGAAAAGTCCTGATCCATGTTTTGGCACCATGTAATGCTTTTTCTTTGCTTGTGCTGCTTGTTTGCCAGAGGCAATAGCTGTACACCTACAACATGATTTCAATCAAAGCAGCAAAGTCACTTTTGCTGGTTATGTATGCCTCTTCTAGAAGGAATTGCCCTGCATCTTTGTGTAACATCTGACTGCCTGCACAATATAGAAGAGTCTGGGAGAATGAGAGGATTCAAGAATTATTAGGGAGAAAACAGAGGAAATGTATGAAGTCTGCTACAGATTTGGAATTTGCTTACAAGTGTTTCATTATATTGTTTTGTGCATTATTCTTTAGTTAGAAATTTATTAAATGTCTGTAAGATCAATCTTTCCTAATGCAGCCATACCACATGTATCACATGTATTTCACTTTATTCTTCTCATAGAGAAACAGAAAATTCTAATAAATTTTCATACAATCTATGAGATTTATAATTCTGATTCTTATTTCTTAGTAGGACTTGCTGGAAACAGTAGTTTTCAAAAGATTTTGTGGTTAAAATGAAAAATAAATGCTGGAGGGAAATTAAGAGTAAGGTATTCTCAAATCTCCTGTGAAAGAAAAAAGTTGTTCTACTGATTCAGGGCAACAATGTAAACTTAGACATTATTCATCTTTCAGAGCTAGTAGGCAGTGGTGTGGTGTGCAGTTCCTTTTGCCTCTGGAGCAGAATGTCACAGAGGAATCAAGAAACCTTTCTACCAATTTGGTTATTGAATTTCATGTTTCTGCAGTGTGTAAGGTTTTTGTCACAATGGTATTTGTAGCAATAAACAACTTCAAATTTTTTTGGCCAGTTCTTCTAATGAGTAAAAATAGTCATGTGTTTTTAAAAACAAGTTCTTCATCAAACTCAAACCCAGTGCTTTTAAATGAATTGCTGAGATTTAAGCTTGTATTGTGGGTTACATTTTGAGAAGTGTAGAACTGCATGCTTTCAAAAGGGGCTGTGGGTGCAGAGATGCTTCTCTCTCACTGAAAGGTAATAGGATTTATAACTGTGAGTCATGCTGGTTCCTTATAAAAAGCTTTAATCACCATTAGAAATACC
This sequence comes from Elanus axillaris, assembly GCA_026212715.1. Classification (NCBI taxonomy): domain Eukaryota; kingdom Metazoa; phylum Chordata; class Aves; order Accipitriformes; family Accipitridae; genus Elanus; species Elanus axillaris. The sequence goes on from JANZLQ010000050.1 coordinate 19,248,389, forward strand.
TGTGTCATCTGACTATGCCTTGTGGATACAGTGACATAGAAACCCCAGTTTCAGGGTGAAGAGCAAAAACGGGGTATGACCTAGTTAGATCCATTATGGTGCCTGGTGACAGGCTTATTCCTTTACCCAGAAATACAAAGGTAGACCCCTCTGGAGTCAGGCACATTCAGGCTTTTTGCAGCCACTTGCCTCAGTCTGAGCTTGCCTATATCAAGAAAGATAGGGTCAGAAGTGTGCCTGCTGCTTCTGATTTGCAGTGTGGACAAAATGGTGCTGAAGGCAGAGTGGAATTGCCAGCATCCTCTCAGCTGGCAAGCAAGCTCTCATTCAGGTGTATTAGTCCTAGAATGCTGTTCTAGTCCTGGGAGGGGACTGCTAGTGGCATTGCTTTAGCTGAGACTGCAGCTCGTTGTGTGACCTTCCCAGGAACAAAGAAGAAGAGCAGTGCTGGAGCAACTGGGTTTCAACCCATGACCATCAGCAGCACTGCCAGCTGAGGCCAGGGCCTCAGAAGCAAAGCTCTTCTTCTCTTCCACTGCTAGGAGATACCAGCCTCTCCGTGCTCTTCTCCACCACTAACTAGACTGTCTCCCCATGAGAACCAAGGCAAAGAGAAGCCTTGTGCTGGGAGACAGTCCTCCCATTTGGGACTGGTGCCAGCCGTGTCATGCTTCTCTATTCCAACAGTGCCGAGCAGCTGAGCTGCTCTGTGGGAGCTCCGAGCACAGTAGTGTTCTTCGTCTCTCTCGCCTAGCCAGCGAGACAGTACTACCAGCCCTCACCACCTCTGCCTTACAGCCGAGACTTGTGCCTGCTTGAGGACATGCCTGTCACTGAGCTAAAGCTAAGCCGTCTGTAGGCTGAGGCTGTTCATGCAGGCTCAGTCTGTTGTCTGGGCAAGATACCTGTGAAGGTATCTTTTGCCAGCCACGTGGGAACTAATGAACAAGAAGGTATCGTGTTTGGGGTAAAAGACTGGAGACTTTATGCTGAGGGTTGGAAAGCTATTTCAGTGTCTCAGAACAGGTTTTCAGTCTGTGAAGTGGAGTTGTAGCAACTGTGGATGCTAAAATGTTTGGCAAGGCTTTAGCACAGGAAAAAAATGCCACTTAGTGTGATGCACTCAACACTGGAAGCAGAAGGAGTAACAGGAAAATAATTTGAATTTACATGACATAGTCCATCCCATTTTTGGCACATGGTAACAAGGAAATTCAGTACTAAAGAACTGTGCGGATCTACTGAGAATAGATACTGCTCCAGTTGAGCAGTTTAATTGCAAATACGTGTTATACAGGGGTATATGGTGCATGGGCTCATGTTAAGAGTGGCTTACTGTCCCATTATCCCTTTGATTTTGTTTGTTGCTCTTCCTTTAAGAGAGTCAGGTAAAACTCTCTGGAAAGAGGTGGGAAGTTGCTCTTTGGAAGCTACTGAGCCTGCTCAAGGTGGAAAAAAGAGATTAGAGGGTAAAGCTAGAGGAGAATTTCAGTTTGTGGTGGGAAGCCTGCATCTCATGCATATTGAGAAACTGCTGCAGGGTAGCAACCAGGAGCCAGCAACACTGGAGATGGTAAGAGCTATCCCAAGTGGCTGCAACTCAGAAAAAAGATCCTCGAGTTGGCTGGAAGAAAGGCCTCCCCTCCAAGGCTGCAGTGTGGAGTGCTTGTCAACCCTCCTCTGCATCCCCACATCGCTTAGAGTTTTCTCTAGTTAAAAGCTTATAATTTTTTTATTCCAATAAACTTTGGGGCTTTCATGTTTTAGAAGCCTTTCAGTCTTTTGTGGGACATCCAGTCACACAGTCACCAGTAAACATGCCACAGCCTAGGAGCCATGTGTCAGTAAGATTCCACATGCTAACTGCATGTGGGTGTGAGAAAGCTTCACAGTTTCTAAAGCTTTGTCATGAAGCACAAGCCTGTTGGAGGCAATGGAAGTGGAGCTCAGGCTCTTTGCCTCAGTCATATACCAGTGCATGATGCCAAGAGCTAGAGTTCAAGTGACTGAGATGATGAGAAAGGAGAGCTGCAGGCAGGGAAAGAGACTTTATCTCCCCTATTCACACCCATTGCCTGCTGCCCTGTTACAGTTCTGCTGCTGTATGCCATCCCAGTGGAGCTGAAACATGAAAGCCATTGAGATGGTGAATATGAAGGGTTAAAGCACTCTTACATGTCTCAATAAACTGACATCTTAAACAGATACATAGAGAGGAATGTTGGAGAGGGGTGGTCTTCTCCGTCAGTGATAGCAGGAGAGCTTTCTGAACTAAATTGTTGCATTTTGAGCTTTGATTTTTTTTTTCTCACACTGACATTGCACTTGCTTTCTTTGAAAGATGTTATCCTTTCCAAATGCACTTTGTAGTGCAGATTTGATTTCTTATGGTTCATATTCCAGAATTAATTAATTATTGGTTAGTGCTATGTACTTTACATAAGAGGTTTCTCAAGGAAATTTCCCTAGGTTGTTCTATTCAATCATCTAGTTTACAGTAAGCAAATTAGTTTCCATCAAAAGGATAGATAAGTCGTATAAATATTTGTTCCATCTCTTCTGTCTTGCTTAGTACGTGGTGGGATTACACGTGCTTCCATTTATTCAGGATTTATCCATTTACTTCTGACCTTCCTGCATATTTGTTAGGCATTTTAGATTCTGGCTGCCATCACAGATGGTGAAGTCCTGCACCTCAGTGTCTCTTTTAAGTGAGCCTTTTCTAATTCAAAAATCCTGTATTCTCTTAAGCCTTGTACATTGATGTGCTAACAAAAACAGTTCAATTGATGTTTATTCTAAAACTTATGACAGGGAGCTGTTCAGCAAACACATCCAGAACATGAATTCCGTTCTTTTCTAATTCATGTAAATCCACAATTTATAAATGTATACTGTGGTTTTTGCCTCCTTAATTGGACATATAGCAGTGGTTTTCTTCTTACCTTTACATGTAAGGTTTCATTAAGAAAAGATTACCTGACAGTTGGATATTTGATTCCATACATCTGGAATGTGACAGGCTTCAGTAAAAAACTTTGAAATCCTATGCTTGCCCTTTAGAAAGAGTTATATCCCTAAGATCTAAGGCACAAATCATCCAAGTTAATTAGGCCTCTAACTGCCCTGGTTTTCTAATAGAGTTAAGGTCTTAAATTACTTTAAAATCTGCTCCTAACTATGACAAATTTCAGTCCAAAATGTATAAGGCTGTCTATAGCAGCAAAATTTGGTTACAGAGAGTATTAGCAACATTTGGCTGACAACAGCCATGTTATGCTAAGTAGCTTTCAAACCCTGAAGCAATGAAAATTAAGTTAGATACAGAGTTTATTACAAAATGGAGAGAGATGAAAATAAGGAGAGAATGAGTATCACGGAAAATTTGTAATGCTAAGAGGTAATGTATGTTGTGAATGTAATGAAAGCCCTTTGATTTGGATCTTAAGTGCTGCATAACAGTTAGAAAAGCTATGGGGGACTGTCCTGTGTCTACAAACAAATTGACCAGACTAGCTAATAAGCTTATTCCATATCCAGCTTCTGTGATTAGATAACAGTCCTGTAGATCAAAGAAATAAATTTTAACTTTATTTTGTGCAATATTAGACGAGTCACTAAACAAACAAACAAAAAATTTGGTTTTAGGGTGATCATTAGTCTAATGTACTTATTCTTTGTGGAGTACAGACCTTGATTTCCCCTGTAATAATGAGGGATGCCCTCTAGCTGATTTGCAAGCCTGAGAGTAATTGTATTTTAAGTAATACATTAGAATTGAAAGAAAGATCTCTCTTCTCTGGCAGGTTTACTTTTTTGCAATTTAGAAGATAGCTTTTACCCTTTACTTAAGCACACTGGTCCCAACAGCAAAATACCAAGACAAACTGATGAAATGCTATTGCCAGCTTACAGCCACAAGACAATTGCTGGTGATAGGTTAATTTCAAATGTCACTACCCTGAGAGGCGAAGGGGCACTCATGCATTGTACATCTTGTTACTACATCTTGACCTGCAGTTCCCCATGCATCTGGCACTGTATGAAGTTTTTTATTCTAAACAGCTACCAGTTTTTGTCACCTTGTAGAAACCCCAGGATACTGTGATTTCTATTTCAGAATAGCTTAACAATGTTGTGAGCACAGGTTGATGTAATGTAACTGGGTTTTGTTGTGATTCCTGTATTGACTCTTTTCTAGCTACATCTCGAGTGTGGATGCATCAGGAGTGAAATAAATTCTTCTCATAAGTTACTCTATTCTGTGGGCTTCTAAGGTCTACAAGTAAATCAGAAGCCACCTTTAGTTTATTGAAAATAAAACTTAGAATCTGTGTAATCAGTCTTGAGGTAGCAGAAACTACCTGTGGTGGTGATACCTCGTAACTTTGACAGGAAGCACAAATCTTTTGCGGAGTGTATTGGCAATAACAATTGGGGGAGATTTGGAATGATTGTAGCTGTAAAGGCAGTCTTACAAAAAGTAGTCAGATGCTCCTTTTTAACAATATATGCCTGGTGGTAGGTATCTATTTGTTTTATGCAGCTACGTGAGTATTTTATATCTAAGATACTGTTTTTTTCAAGTAATACTGAATTTTACAGTCATCTTTTATAGGTAACACCGATTTTTTCTTATGTTCATGTCCAAAACTCCCAATATATTATTTATACAGTGGCGATCCACAGAAATCTAGTATCTCCAGAAACTCTTCAGTCCAAGTGGAGATAGTAATGTGTAGATTAAGAAAGAGCAAAGTGTCAGGAGTAGCCTGCATCATTTTGGCAAGCAGGAGGGCTCCAAGTAGAATTTAGCCAAGATGCCTGAGCAGCAAGAGACCTTATTAGATAAGGCAATGCTGGCCCTGGGGAGCAGGTGGAGGGCTTCTCATTTGATTGTATTTTTTCATATTCACAGAAACTCTTCTCCACTCAGAAACTTTGAAAGAAATGTGAGAAATACAGTTTTCAAATTGAAAGATTTGCAATGCTACACTAACATTTTGAGGGAATTTAGGTGGTTAAACTTTCATTAAATAATTCTCCTTGCTTTCTGCTTCTTGTATGTATTACACTTACTGTGGCACTTGCCCTTGATATTTAATTTAGTTCTTCCTGAACTTGAAAATTTTACCTAGCTAAAATACTCCTTAAAATAAGCACTAAACATGCCTGGTTTTAGAGTGTATAGCTTCATGTTCCAGTTTCTTCTTAGCCTTTAAAGAAATATGTTTTCATGCAAATTGAAGAAAACTGCTCAAGTTAAAAGTTCAAGAGTATCTAATGTGTTTAAATATTCATGTATTTTCTATTGCAATTTTTTAAATGTTCCTTTCCAGAGCTTTGAGGTGCATGCACAAATCAATTTAAAAGCACACATAGAATCTTATGTGAAAGCATGGAAAAGGAATCTTCAGAAGAACTATCAGTCTGAAGAAGACTTATTCTCACTAGCTAATTGAGAAAGGTATGGTACAATATAAAATAAATATCTCCATTTGTGTTTTCCTTTTGTAAACTCAAAATTGAAAATTGAAGGTCTTAATTACATTTGGCATGAGTAGTACAACTGTATAGAAATCCACTGCTAAAGCTTGGTAGCCTTTTTGTTAATGCATTTTCATTCATACAGTATAATGCAGTATAATTAAATGGCTTTTTAAACCAACAAAATGTTTTGCTTAAAGGAATATTTTATGTTGAGGAAAATTCAGGGAGGATAGTATGCCAGGAAAGGATGTAAGTGTAACTCATTATCTCAATACAGAGTGGAAGAATAGCTGTAAGACTGCAGCTGTAAGGGTAACATGTGGGGCTAGTCCAAATGTTCTTGTACATGCTGTCTCACAGAAGCCTTTTAAGGTTCAGAAAATAACTGGTATTTAGGGTGGAAACTTCATCTTTGCTCTGGAAATACTGTCTTCATCCAGAGGCATATGTTGAGAAAAGTAGGCAATGTTTATAGTGCTACTGTGCTGCATGGATTTTACTTCCAAACTGTGGCCTTTATTGTGGTTAAAATTAAAAATTGTGGTAAAGTATTTAAGCCAGTGCTTTATTACCAGAATTTTAACACAATTTGTTTAATATACTTTCTTGATATTAGATGATATTCTGAAATAGCTTGAAGCTCACAGTTTAGCTGGTGGTGAATATCAGGAGAATATCCATGAATGTATCTTTTCTGTAATATGTATTTATACAGTCCAGAGTCACTTTGATGACTGGCATATACAGGTCAATGATGTCAAGCACAGTGATGCAATTTTTCCTTATCACTGAATAGCATCCCTGTAGATCTTCCATTATATGCCTCAAATGAGACAATCAGTGCACCTATGTGAGGTTCCAGGTTTCCCATGGCATAATATGCAGCTTTGGGAAGTACATCTTGATTAGCCTGTCTCTAGGATTAGGTTCACTTTTTAATCCTCTAATGCTGTGTCTATGCTAGTAGATTAATCAGAGTCAACAAGCATTTCTAGCCACTGGAATGGGATGGTGTATTCTATTAAACTATTCCTGTGGTCCCTAAAAGTGAATCAGCTAACCCCAAACACCTTCTTGGCACAGCTCGGAGTTTACATCACTCCAAGGGCCATTTCCAATGCTTAGCTTGCCTGCAGCAGTCCCTGTGTGAGACTAAAAGAATTTACTATCATAGACCCAAGCTATTCCATGTTACTTATACTTAGGGGAAGTTCGTGGGCACACTCAGTTAACTAGTGTAGTATGGGCATAGCCCTGACAGTCTTCCATATGCAAGAAACTGAAAGTGAAGGAAGCCCTCATACTGTGCAAAATTTATCTTTTCTAGAAAGCATAGGATCTAAACGAGAGCCTTTTCTACCTTTTCCCATTAGTTAAATTGGACTACAACTCTTGTATATTCCTACTGTGAAAATAAAATGGTTCCTTCTAAACAAACTGCCTGCAGAGTACAACAATAGCAACAGAGTATAAACAGACCCCAAACATCATCAAACCCAAACTCTACCACTCCTATGATGTAATGAAGTATAACTGGTTAAATCAGTTTGATGTTAAACCATGATAATTGAATGGCATGAAATAATATGATTTAGATCAGAAGAAAATGAAAGACAATAGATTCCTCGTGCTTTTTACTCACAGAAAGTATGAAACTTAGAAGAAAATTAAAGCTTCCTTCAGAACATCCTGAGCTCATGGAAAGTACATTTCTTACAAAAGCATTCTGATTAGAAGACTCCTGTCCAGCTCTTCCTGTGATGTATACATACCAAATACTCATTCAAATTAAATTCATAGTTCAAAATCTCTTCCGCTTCAGAGCCTTTCTATAGATAAGAGATTTTCAGAATATCAATAAAACATATTCATGCTGGATTATTTGAAGTTATTAGTGTGGGATTAAGCTTTTTTTTTATTTGGTAGGCTTTCCTAGTATAAAAGTAAAAAGCAGATGATTTAAAGCCAAGATTACCATTAATATATGTGTATGTTCATATGTGTATTTATATATAAATTGTGTGTCTTAAATTATGTGTGTGTTTATACTAATTTAAAAGAAGGTATTTTAAAGATCTAGTTATTTTTTCCATTCCAGGCCAGAAATGTAGTTATTACCATGCAGTGATCTGAACAGATACCTAAATCCAGATCTGAAAAAAAAAATTTCTTTAAAGATTATTTTCTTAGATTCAGGAATAGAGAAATGCTTTATATCTACATACATGTATAAATAATTGGATGCCAGTAGATGGTGCTCACTGTGTAGTACAGTCCCTGGGGTTACTAAGACCAATAAAATCTGTTGTTGTGCAATGAAACCGACGTCTGTGCAACTCTTTACAGCTACTCTGAACAGATGGTAGGAATGTTCTGTCTAATTTAGTGTGTAGTACTAGCTTGAATACAGATTCATATACCACATGAAGATTTTTGAGGGAGTCCGTTAGCTGGCAAGTGAAAGAGATTGCTACCGCTCTTGTGGGTGACAGCTTGAAGTAAACACAGCAGCACAACAAATGAAGGTGTCTTGGGAGGGATTCAAAGGAGAAAAGATACAAAGGGACACTTGAAATAGCAGATAACTAATGCCAATAAGAAGGAAAAAAAAAGATGCCTACCACGGGTTGAGGGGTGAAAAGAAAGGGGTTACAAGATTGAAGGAGATACTGCTGGAGTTGTGAAAATAACAACTGGAATAGATTCAATAAAGCTGAGTATGGAAAAGAGACATGGAGAACAGAAGATATTTTAGAAAATTAATAGAGAAATATTAAGACGTTAGTGCTAAGAGAGAATAATAGGTGCAGGGAAAATAGTCAATACGGGAAAAGGCAACACAATTTGTGTTGTATTACTAGCAAATAAATATTATTGAACTTTTGATCTCGTATGTGCCAATACCATGTTGGTGTAAGGTTTTAACAAGAAGAGTGAGGGTTAAATGCTTAGCAGTTCTTGAATTCAACACACTGACTTGTGCTCCCACTTAAAAGCTCTAGAATATTAAATTTCTTCGGTTATTCCAATCGGAGTAACTTGGGATAAGTCTATCTAGACCATTGCTTTTGTGCCTGTCTCCTGGCAGGCTGTTGTATTTAAAGGCACATTGTAAGCAGTGCTGTTATCTCTGTGTGGTAATTTGCTATGCTGTTGCCTTTAGCTGTGACGTTGAGCCCAGGGACACTGCCTTGTTTTGAACAGAAACGCTGGTGACTGGATTGTGCCATGAGACACGTTCTTGGATTGATATTACCTGCCTTGCAGTACGGTTAATAGGTCTAGTACATGGCAGATGGGGACTGCTACCAGTTCACATAGCAGGTCTCATTGCATGCTCGTTTCGTTTTTCTACGGCACAGGTGTAGGCAGAAGGGTAGCTATGGACCCAGAAGACTTCTGTGCAGAAAGCTCCTACTGAGAAGGAGGAAGTAGAGAGGGAAATGAGTAAGGCCTTCTTGCTCTCTTCCAGCAGTTCACCCATAGATGGTGGCAGAGATCCTTCCCTAGACCATCCACAGACAACCTGTGGTTCTTTGCTTCTCAGTCCTGTGGGGCTGAGGTCATGACATAAAGGCAGAAAAGTATTTTTGCATGGTGGAACAAGCGACGAAAGGGAGACGAGACCACCCTGGAGAACAACATTACAAGATCTGAGAATGTCAAAGCTATTTGTTAGTGCTGTGTACACTACTGCAACTTCATGATTTGGAGAGGTAAACCTAACAAAGCTTCTATTTAAGACATCATTTGTGTACCTAGAATCCTAAATCTTGCCATGTTTACAAGAATAATGGTTAGAAATTAAAGAAAAAATATAAATAATAATTTCAAAACTCGGAAATTTAATGCAGTTTTGTTTTAACAACTGTTTCCATTTATGTCCTGCTTTACATGAAATTAAATTAAGCACCTATAAAAAGAAACTAAAAGAAATGTAACAGACCTATGAAGCAAATCAAACTGTAAAAGTCATTAATATTGCTTGTTAGAAAATCAGTTATTAGAATGTCTTTAAACCTCCTTTATCTACCAACCCCTTATCTTTGCTTTTTGTGTGTATCTTTTAAAAATTACTAGCATCTATATTTAGTGAACACAGCTGATTACATATAAATTTAGAATGCAAAACAATCTGATATGTAATTCAGTCTGTTTAAGGTACATAATGATGTTTAGCTTTAACATCCCCAGAGACCTTGGTTGCAGAAACAGAGTAATCCTGCTCTGAACATGGAAACGGTCTTCCAAATTAATTTTTTAATTTAATAAATTAAAATTAAATTTAAATTAAATTTAAATTTAAATTAAATTTAAATTTAAATTAATTTAATAAATTTAAATTACATTTAAAATATTGTCATTTTTCTTACTTGCTGTTACTTATTTAGCTGACTTACTGGTTTTGCACAATTTTGTGCATTTAGAGGTTTCACAAAATTATTTCTTACAGAAATGATTTAGCATGCACATACCACACCAGTTAAAATAAGGGTGTTTATTTGCTGAAAATGCTGCATCTGTCTGGCAGCCTGCAGTAGGCTGAGATTGTTTCGAGGACCTGTAACTACCAGCCTGGTCACCCTTTAACACTGTCTAGGCAGGTGTTACAAAACAGTTGGACAGGGTCCCCACACTCCGCAGAGAAGTTTAGGTGGGTGCATGGTGTGAAGTGCCAGTATCCGAACTGGAGAAAGTCTGACTCCTACTCCAGCTCTGATTCAGTCCCTGGTTCCCCAGTGTGCCCCTCCTTAAGGATGCAAGTACTCCCTTGGAAATGAATGGGACTATTCACGCACTTAGTCATGCATGTACTTTAAGTAGATGGCTGAACTGGGACCATTCTGAAAATGACTGTACAGTCTTCAGGACAATGGAAAATCAGTCTCAGTTATTTTAAAAACGACTCAGAAAATGATTATATTTGCCTTCAATGGTCTTCTGGTGAAAATGAATGGTTCAAGCAAAATATGGAAAATCACTACTCACAGCATTGGAAAAACAAATATAAAAAAAGTTTTCTCGTGTTGTTTTTGACAATGTTAGACTTGATTTGTGATGCTGTACCAATAAAGTTAAGGAAGTGAATTGTTATTCTTGCATTGCTTGTTTGGAGTACAATATAGAGACTGATTTTCTGCTTATAAAGTGCTTGAAAGAAAAGTGTGATTATTCATGTTTCATTCTTTAAAAAGTCAAATATAACAGAGGAGAAAATTGTGCACCCTCTGTAAATCTAAACACCTGCTGATTTTCAGTACTACTTTTCTTTCCTAAATAATGTATGGCTTGGTCTGTACAGAGCTCTGCTCTGATTTCTTGCAATGGCGACTGCATATTAACTCTTAACAAAGATAAAATTTGATGTAGTAAAAACTCATGGTGTCTTCACAACATAAATGTTTTGTCAGTCGAATAAATAGCAGATCAAACAAAACCATAAATATAGTTTAAATCAGAGTTCACTGCTATGTTGACTTGAACTAATCAAATTATTATCAATAGTCCTTGACCACCCTTACCAAACGCAGCCTAGTGCACTATGTAACTAGAACCTGGGGAAAATAGCATAATGGGAAATACCTGAAATTAAGGACCAGTGTGGTCTCTCTGCATCTACTGGGCTGAAGGTATGGTTTCTGTTGTCTAGGGGTAGCAGATATTACTTAGTAGTCATGTAGGACTGGATTTTTATGACTCTACATTCATTTTTGTATTTCATTCCAGCCTCTGTTGTTTTCTCATCCACCAAATGAACCCGTGTAATAGAAGAAAGGTCAGGTTTTGGTTTTATTTGTCTTCAGCAAACACTATCTTTCTATTTGTATCATTTTGCTTGGTAGCTAATGCTTTCCATTATACTAGGCAAATTTTTATCCTCTTGACTTGTTGATCTGCTCCCACCTCTCTCCTTAATTGACGAAATACAATTAGAGGTCTGGATGAAGTGAATCACCTTGGCAAAAATTCAGCCAGCTTTATTGCCAAATTCAGAGGCTGACTGAGTCGGGAAAAAACTGGTCTATTGGCACACTTGATTTAAAAACAATTCCAAATGTGGCCATGTGGTATTAATTCCAGCTGAAACTCTGGAGGGTGATTAATTAAAATGTATTGTTGTAAATCCATTGTGATACACTCCAATACCAAGTGTGCCATGCCAGACTGTGGTTTAGCATATGTATCCTAGAAGAGAGTAAATCATCAGTGGTTGCCTTGCATGGCCTTCTACAAGGAGGAGAAAATAGGATAGAAGCAGTAAATGTCTATCTGCTATTTTTCTTTTCTTAGCAGTGGCCAAACAGTGGCAGGAAAGAGGAAGGAGCAAAGACTGCTAACCAGTATGTCTGGATTGATTCAAGAGGGATGGGAAACTGCAGCGAAGTGGGCTCTATAGCACTTCAGTTAATTGGTAAGAAAGGAAGGCAAGCAGGTCAGAAAAACCCCTCCTTTTTTCCAGTCTGTCGTTCTTTCTACCCCCAGGATGTCACCTGAGAAGTTTGTTCTGGCTGTGCCTGAAGTTTCTGCAATACCTTTCAAAGCAAGGGTCCAGTGTTCAAGTTTGGAAGAGTGGGGTGCACCAGCTGTGGTGCCCAGGGACAAGTGGGTGCCTGCTGATGGAGGTGTAGGGTCCTGGGCTTTGCCAGTAGTGGAGGTAGTTGAGGCAGAACAGGGAGAGCTCAGCAGCTTTGGCTGTTACAAAGGGTCTGTGTTAGGGTACAGGGGGATGGGGAAAAAGGAATAGGTGGGAGAAGATTTGCAGGGAAAGGTAATTGGAGCTTTGGAATAGTCAGGAGAGCCAGAGCGGAAGGAAAACTGAAACTTGGAGATTTGTGGTAAACGGGGGGGTGAGACAACGACGGACGACAGTGGGAGTGAAGAGAATCTCTGCAGTGGATGGTAGACATAGGGAACAGCTCTCTACTCAGTCAAAGGAACAAAAGGAGCAAGTTATTTGAGCTTTCACTTAGAAAGGGCTTGGGATGTCACCTGACTTGTCCTGCAGAAATATTAGGCTGGTGGTAGTATCTGCTTCTCCCCACCTCATCCTCTGCAAGAAATACAAAACTGGTAAGTGAAGATAAGAAAGCATCTTTCAAAAACACAGTTGTTTTCCTGAGGCAATACAGTTACCTCCACATCTACTGTTATGACACAGTCTAGTCCCCTACACTATATTCTCACCCCTTTCTAGAAAGAAGAACCTTTTGTTTTGTTTTCCTTTAAATGTGTACTTTTGTGTTTCAGTAATCACAAAGTAGTTTTTCAGTTAATATGCAGGTCTCTGTCTTCAGGCCAGACATCCTGATCTGGCTGTTGACAGCAAAGTTGACAAAAAGAGTTGACGGCACCCCTAATCCTTGAAGTACCACTCACTGAAAAGTTCCCAGTGAATTCAGCTTAATCTTTAGCAGGATGTATATGCACAAGCCAGAAATTTGTAAAGGTGCATGTCCAACCTGGAAAGCCAAGCCAGAAGGTAGCAAACATAACAGTGTTTACAGGATGTATTGGGAAAAAAAAAACCCTTGCTATCTGAATGCCTATACAGAACAGGTTCAAAATAGACCTTCAGCTTTCAGTATGTTTTACTAGATTTTTCTTTAATAAATGTGAACAAAAATGTTTTAAATATCTTTCCATCTTTTTACATTTTCTTACAGCTGCTTCTTTCACACTTCTCCTATTCATAAACATATGATGAAAAAATAAACATATGATTTGGTAATTGCCAGAGGGTGTCTTCATTCTGATAGCCTCCTTAGAGGCTACATTAATCTTCTACCATTTTTATATTCACAAGCTAAAAGATGATTGTAGGAGGTGTTTCAACTGTGAAGAGAATGCTCTCCCATCTGTGGCAGTATACAAAAGTTTCTTCTTATAGAAGGGTTGTTTGGGGTTCTTTCCGGATAGATAGATACTAAGATGTGTAGGTTTATTGATGAAACATCCAAAAGTGAGGAGAGATTGTAGCATAATTGCACATCTTCCACATCCTATGTAAGAGATATGCTTCAATAGTACTCCACCTGCTCTTGGGTATGTTTAGTTTCCTATGAAGATTTCAGCTGTAGTTTCTTTGTGAAGGGTATGCATATAGAATATGACATTATGTTCCAACATTTATGAGTTTCATTTAGCTCTGTTACGCATTAGGAAAGCAAGATGCTAATGTCTGCTCCTCTTTACAGAGCTTAGATGTGAGACAAGCTAATCAAAATCAACCAGAAGAAGAAAAGAACAGTAGACTATTTAACAGTTATCTGAATTCCACTTATCATTTAAACAATTATGAAGCATGTAGACAAAGTAATAGATAACCTGGAGGAACGATAGAACAAAACTACCCCATGTATTTTTTTGTAGGGGTTTTTCAAATCATTTTGGTTTCTATATACTTTTCTCCTTCTCAGAAAAGGAAGCAATTATTTGGACAAGATGAAGGTTTGTTGTTTTGATTTACAAACAAATTATGATACCCTAGGTAACGCTTGGAGAGAAAGGTAGATTATAGGACCATTAGGGGAGGCAGATAATTTCAATTGACTGTAGAGATCACAAACCTGTTAGAAGCTAGTGTCCCTGGATGTGGGGATGCAATGGTGCAGCCATGCAATATGAAGTTTTGATAGACACTTAGGAGAATCAGCATTGGGACTTCTGTGTAGTCTTTAGATGAGGGAACTTGCAAAGCCATGGTTCATTTGGAAAGCTGGATTTCAGCTCCAGGGGAAGGGTAGTGGGCACTTTACTATTTTAGGATGCATCTACAATAATGCATGTGCTCTGTCTCTATCTTCTGAGACCTGAAGAATCACCGGTTGTTCCTCAGATTCCTTTTTTAAATCTGTTCTTGAGCCATTAGAATACATAGTATAGACCATGTTTATATTTAAATGAAGACCCCATAACTGATCACTAATCTTGCAAACAGATGAGCTGTAAAAATGTTATCTGCCTAATTACATATGCTTCATGTGTCAGCAACAAATTTTTAAGAGGAGATTGTCTGCAGGGTGGTGAGGCACAGTGAGAGCTCTTGAGTATATTACTGATCACAAACTGTACATTTTCTTCTGCGGTAACAAATAAAGAATATCAAATTCAGTGATGTTAACCAGACTACTGTAGAAAGAAAGGACACATGTATAATCTGGCACTTCCTAATTATTGATTACTCAGTCACAGATATCAGAAAATCACTTTATAAGAAGAGACTCAGAAAAGACTATAATCAGAAAAGCACTTTAATACTGTTGTATCTAATTTTGAAAAATAAATAAAAGGTTTCACATTAAAATCCTGAACCCATATTTAGATGGCTACCAAAACCCTTCTATTAAAACTTCCATTAACTAACTGTGTAGCCTGCTCTCAAAGAGATGCTACAGTTAATCAGTTGTATTTATGCACATCTGGGTCTATCTTGCAGCAATCAACAGCAGTTTAGGCAATGCTCAAGTTCTTCAGGAATCTGTATTTTTTGGAGTCAAGGCCTGTGTCCTGAGTGGTAAAAGCACTGCAGGCCAGGGAGGGAGAGGTGCAATTCTGTTTTGTGTGCTTTTATTTGTTGACATCTTTGCCTTCTTTTTAGGACTGCTACTTCCATTGCTAGTGCTGCTAGCCTTGCAGAATAGACTAACTTGACCTCATCACCAAAAGAGAAAGCCCCTTTCTTTTGGCTGAAACTATTATCTCCAGTTGTTAGCAACCTTATCTATGATGACCAGCCTCTGGAGAGGCAAAAAAACATAAAGTCTTGCTCATGGTGTATATAATTTTATTCCATCCAAAATTATGTGCATGTCTGCTACTCTGTTCTCACATCTATGGAAATGCCTTAAAAAATACTTCTCTGAGGCTAAAAAATCTTAGAATCAATAGAGCAACAGATTTGTTGCAGCATTAATAGTAACATCTAAACGTATTTAATAACAAGGTAGAATGTTGGACTTTCCTATTAGTCTTATTTGTCTATGAATATCAATAAAATAACTTGCTACAAATTATGCTATAAATTGTATACTGAAAAAATGTATGAGCACCATTATTTTTAAATGTAGTCACTAATGTATTCTACTTTAGCAAATGATTAATACTAACAATTTGGATGTGTTTTCAGTTGTAGAGGCATATAGCAAGTATCATGCACCAGATTAGAGTGGAGTTAGCCACTCTTGGAAGGTCAATAGGACATTATTTCACAGTAGTCTATAAACTGAACACTCCAGTAAATTGGCAAAAGAATGCTTACCAGCCTAGAATAACTACTTCTGAAGATCTGAAGAGATTAGGTCCTTTGAAGACCTGGTCTGGACAGAGTTAACAAGAACTAGAATTTCTTTACAAGTAAAAACCAGTGTTTTAAAAGCTAGGCAAAACTCAGGCTGCCATATTCCCTGCTCACAAGCCTCCAGTGGCTTGTTTTCTGTTGATCTGTTTCCTCAATACTGTTTGTTGGCTGAAGGAGGGAGATAGGAGCAAGTGGCCCAAATGATGGAGCTATGGTAAGACTGTGTTAGTGCTACTATAAATTAGCTTATTAAGTCAAGGAGCCACAGCCTCAGCGCTGTAAGTAGTGGGGAAAATTAAGACTTGAGGAAGATTCCCACATTAGCAGGGGATGAATTGCTCCTTGGAAGTGACTTTTCCTGGCTAACTATACTTGGCAAATTAATGAGTAATAAGACTGGACATTTAACTAGGAAAAATTAGGTGACATAAATTTCATCCTAGGCATAAAGTAAGAAAAAAATTGAAGTAAATGAGGGAAGTAATGATTTATAATGAGGGAGGAAGGAGAAAAAAAAGGAGAGGTAAGGCAACATATTCTCTATATTCTATTATGATTGAGAGCTTTGTTTTTACTTTCAATGTTCTTCTAAGTTTTTTTTTCATATAACTTTCATTTTATCAGCAAAGTGATAATGCCTGATGTATTAGGCCTTCAAAATATGTAACCTGCCACAGTTATCTAAGGAGAATAAACTATGCATAGGGGTCAGTCCTAATGGGACAGCTAGAGGCTGGGTTTGCCATTGAGGTGTTTAAAACAGCACCGGTGTTGCTTGGATTTGTCCCTTATTTGACTCTGGTTCCTGTGTAGCTGTTGCTCTATAAACTTGGTTTGGTTTGGCCCTGCTGCAGCCTGAACGTGGTCTTCCACCAAAGACGGATTTCATGGAAACCGATAGTCCTAAAGGTTTCCACTCCTTCTGCAGGTTGAGACTGATACAGCTTAAAGCAGAGAGAGGTTTTTACTCATGCAGGGAAACAGACCAAGTCACAAATTAGATCATAAATTCTGGTTATTTATTCAGGGTCTATATCTGATTAGAAGCAGGACTGAAATGTTCAAGTAGGTTTTATTATTGGTGGAGATGTTCTCCTTGCTATATACTCAGAGTGGGATTCTATTATGGCATTCATGGTGGAGGGGGGAACAACCCAGCCCATTCCAATTAGATGTAGGTGTCAGGTGTTTTGGGGTTTGATTGGCAGGAGGAGGACTGTTGGGAGGAAACTGCCAATATTTGAGTGATCATTGTTCCTTACTGTATTGGGTCTGGCTGAGATGGAATTAATTCTCCCCATAGCAGCCCCTGTAGTGCTGTGCTCTGCATTGGTAGCTGGAAAGGTGTTGATAACACACCAGT
>JANZLQ010000050.1:19265638-19277392 GCA_026212715.1 Elanus axillaris
AAGGGGGGACATTTTCTGTCTTCCAGAGCAACCACTACGCGTGCTGGAGCCCTGCTTCCCGGGAAGTGGCCAGACATCGCATGCTGATGGGAAGTAGAGAGTAACATCATTTGTTTTCTTTCTGCTTTTCGTGCACGACCTCTGCTTTCGCCTATTAAACTGTGTTTATATTGACCCACAAGCCTGTTGTTATATTCCCCGCCCCCCCATCCAGCTGAGGAGGGGGAGTGATAGAGTAGCTTTGGTGGGCACCTGGTGTCCAGCCAGGGTCAACCCATAGCACTTATCATTAAGGCAGTTGAAAAAGATGATCCTAATTCTCAGATAGATCCATTCTCTAAGATGGCAGAGGAGAAATTGTCAGTGACTGTACCTGATTTGGATATATATCAATATAAGCAAACAAATAGAACTCAGAGACTTCTAACATATTTTGGAGGACAGATCTATTTTAAAGTCAGTCACACTTTTACGAAATAGTAAACAACTGTTAAGAGGTTTTGAAAACCAGAGCATAATTATGCTTAAAAAGAATAAATTTTACTGTTGCTACCCTGCTTGATCCATGAAATAACAAGTGGTTAGGACAATGTAGGAAAATTTTCTGTTGGGGAAAGCTGCAATTAACAGTCTAAGCAAAAAAATTTAGAAATCTTTTTTTCCAAATCCTCATTTGACCAGCTCTACAATGAAGCATAATTTTATTTACTATATGGCATTTTAAAGCCACATTAGGACTGTCAGAGAATACAAATCTTTGGTTTTGGCACATCTTCAAGTTGTCTTCTATTATGCACACCTCATCCATTCTAAGAAATTGGAAGTGTTATCAAATATAATTTTAAAAATTTTAAATACCTGCTTCTCTCTTTTTTGCTTTAAAAAATAAAATAATGAAAAAAAACCTTATGTTACTTGAATCTACATTATCAAGGTATTTTTATTTCTGCAGCTCTTATGCTCTCAGATTCAATCAACTTGGGGGATGCTCAGCATGTCATTGATTTATTAAGAAGGATTTTCAAGGAAAAGTTACAATTGTGAAATGACATAATGTTTTCCTTTGGAGTAAGGGACAGCAAATAAGAACCATGGTAAAGATTAATCCTCCTTGTTCCATACTGGTTGCTTTAATAGATTCCCTTTGGAAAGCTAAGAAGTATAAATCCAGGGGAAAGCATGTGGGAGCTTCTGATAAAGCATAAGTCATGGAGATTGTTATATGGAATGATCTGCCACTGAAGATTAGAGTAAGCCAAAGTTTGCCCAGTTTTATAGCCTTTAGTATGGCTATAAAATTGGTTGGGGTTTATTCTTTTCATTATTTGTGTTACAGTTGTATTTAGATTTCAACTGAGAGCAAGACATTATTTTGCTATTTTGCACTTTAGAAATGTGTAGCTCATCATTGTCCCAAAAGTGTGCATGCCAAATAGACCAACAAGAGGCTAGGAAGAAACTGGAGACACAGCTCTGAAGTGATTTGACCAAGGTCACACAAGTCTCTTGCTGAAGACAGAACCCTTTTGTCCCAATGGAAATCAAGTATTTAAGAAAAAAACAAAAGGAAAACTCCATCTCAAAAGCATAAATTGATGGAATCTGGGAAAAGCAGGAAAAAGAAAAATTAAAGATCGTCTTATGCCTACTTGATAAGCCTGCAAAGTAGCATGAACTAATCTGATTTATAGTGTTATAAAAATGTCATAATTATTTGCAAGCTTAATCAATTGCAGCCTTTTGGTGCTGAAGCAGGGAGGTTTTTAACAGTTATATGTTGCTATCCAGGATTGGTGGTTGTTGTTGTTTAACCCCAGCCAGCAACTAAGCACCACGCAGCAGCTCACTCACTCCCCCCCACCCAGTGGGATGGGGTAGAAAATCGGGAAAAGAAGTAAAACTTGTGGGTTGAGATAAAAACGGTTTAATAGAACAGAAAAGAAGAAACTAATAAAGATAACACTAATAAAATGACAACAGCAATAATAAAAGGATTGGAATGTACAAATGATGCACAGTGCAATTGTTTACCACCTGCCAATAGAGCCCCAGTTAGTCCCCAAGTGGTGATCCCCTGCCCCCACTCCCCCCAGTTTATTTACTAGATGTGACGTCCCATGGTACGGAATACCCCGTTGGTCAGTTTGGGTCAGCTGTCCTGGCTGAGTTCCCTCCCAACTTCTTGTGCCCCTCCAGTCTTCTCGCTGGCTGGGCATGAGAAGCTGAAAAATCCTTGACTTTAGTCTAAACATTACTTGGCAGCAACTGAAAACATCAGAGTGTTATCAACATTCTTCTCATACTGAACTCAAAACAGAGCACCATACCAGCTACTAGGAAGACAATTAACTCTATCCCAGCTGAATCCAGGACAGCGGTGTTATCTGGATTTCTTGGTCAGGGAATTTATTTATTATTTCTTTTTAATAAAGTTAGAGATGGTTAGGGAAGAGCTCTAGAAAAAAATTCAGGATACACCACAGTAAGTTTGGGCCATGAGGTTAAAGGAAGAACGGGACTTCTAATTTTTTAAAAGATAAAGACTTTAATGTCTTCAATATAGTTAATAAATATAAATAAACATGCATATATTTAAGCTGTGCCAAAATTTGCATATTTCTACAAGACTTTTCAAAAGTTCAACAAAGCACAAGAGAAGTATACTCAGCACACCAGAAAGACATTAAAAGAAACTGCTAAACTGCTCAGTAAAACCACAAGTCAAATAGGAGTTTCTGGTTTAGTTATAGCACCCTGCCTAAGTCTAAATGTGAGGATTTTTAGATTAGTTATTAGTCAGGATAATAACCAAAGTATTAACCTGATAAAAAATCAGTAGTGCTTTTAAATTCACTATTCCACCATTCACGATTCATTGTAAACTCTAATTGGGGATGGTAAAATCTTGACAGGAAATCCAATGCAAATCATCCATTTTGTGTGTTGTTGCACTTTTTTCATTGAAAAAGAAAATAAACACAAGTTTGTTGGAGGCCTGAAAAAAGGAAAAAACTTTGATATCATAGTAAAGTCAGGACCCTGCATTATAGGAAAGCAAACTTCCAGCTTTTCAAGGACTTAGTCAATAGGACCCCTGGGAAACTGCCTTCAGGGACAAGGGAGAAAAACAGAGCTGGCAGAGCTTTAAGGACACTTTCCACAGAGTGCAAGAGCTCTCGATCCCCAGGTGTAAGAAATCAGAAAAGGAAGGCAAAGGCTGGCATGCCTGAGTCGAGACCTATTGGTCAAACTAAAGGGCAAGAAGGAAATGCACAAGCAGTGGAAACAGGGACAGGTGTCCTGGGAAGAGTATAGGGATGTTGCCCAGTTGTGCTTGGATGGGGTCAGAAAAGCCAAGGCACGGCTGGAGCTGAACTTGGCAAAGGATGCAAATAATAAAAAAGGCTTCTGTAGGTATGTCAGCCAGAAAAGGAAGGTCAAAGAAAGCATACCCTCTGTGATGAGCAAGACAGGCAAACTGGTAACAATGGACAAGGAGAAGGCTGAGGCACCCAACCAATTTTTCTACTCAGTCTTTATTGGCAACCTCTCTTCCCACACCTCTTGAGTAGATGGACTGCAAGACAGGGACTGGCAGAGCAAAGTCCCTCCCACTCTAAGAAAAGATCTGGTTTGTGACCACCTAAGGAACCTGAACATACATAAGTCTATGGGACCTGACGAGATGCATCCCAGAGTCCTGAAGGAATTGGCTGATGTAGTTGCCAAGGCACTCTCCATGACATCTGAAAAGTCATGGCAGTCAGGTGAAGTCCCTGGTGATGGAAAAATGGAAATGTTGCACCCATTGTTAAAAAGAAGACAAAGGCGGACTCAAAAATACTGACCTGTCAGCCTCACCTCTGTGCCTGGCAAGGTCGTAGAACAGATCCTCCTAGAAGCTATGCCAAGGCACATGGAGACAGGGAGGTGATTCAACACAGCCAGAACGGCTTCACTAAGGGTAAGTACTGGCTGACCAGCCTAGTGGCCTTCTACAATGGATTGACTACATCAGTGAACAAGGGAAAAGCTACAGATGTCATCTATCTGGACTTTTATAAGGCCTTTGACATGGTCACCTGCAACATCCTTTTGCCTGAATTGGAGAGATATGGATTTCATGGGCGGACTGTTCAGGGGATGAGGAACTGGTTGGACGGTCACATCCAGAGGGTAGTGATCAATGGCTCAATGTCCAGATGGAGACTGATGACAAGTGGTGTCCCCCAGGGGTCCGTACTGGGACCAGTATTGTTTAATATCTTCATTAATGCTATAGACAGTAAGATTGAGTGCACCCTCAGAAAGTTTGCAGACAACACCACGCTGAGTGGTGCCGTTGCACGCCTGAGGGATGGGATGCCATCCAGAGGGACCTGGAGAAGCTGGAGAAGTGGCCCCATGTGAACATCATGAGGTGCAACAGGGCCACGTGCAGGGTCCTGCACCTGGGTCAAGGCAACCCCAGTATCAACACAGGCTGGGGGATGAAGGAATAGAGAGCAGCCCTGCCGAGAAGGACTTGGGGGTACTGGTGGATGAAAAGCTGGCCATGAGCTGACAATGTGTGCACACAGCCTAGAAGGCCAACCTTATCCTGGGCTGCATCCAAAGAAGCGTGGCCAGCAGGTTGAGGGAGGTGATTCTGCCCCTCTGCTCCGCTCTGATGAGACCCCATCTGCAGTACTGAGTTCAGCTCTGGGGCCCTTAATGTAAGAAAGACATGGGCCTGTTGGACCAGGTCCACAGGAAAGCCATATAATGATCAGAGGGATGGAACACCTCTCCTGTGATGACAGACTGAGAGAGTTGCGTTTTTTCAGCCTGGAAAAGAGAAGGCCCCAGGAAGATCTTTTGGTACTTAAAGGGGGCTTATAAGAAAGGCGGAGACACACTTTTTACCAGGGCGTATTGTGCTGGGACACTGGGTAATGGTTTTCAATTAAAAGACAGTAGTTTCAGACTAGATATAAGGAAGAAATTTTTTATGATGATGGTGGTGAAACACTGGAACAGGTTGTCCAGAGAGGTGGTAGATGCCCCATCCCTGGAAATATTCAAGGGTGAGTTGGATGGGGCTCTGAGCAAACTGATCTAATTAAAGATGTCCCTGCTCATTGCAGGGAGGTTGGACTATATGATCTTTGGCAGTCCCTTCCAACCCAAACTATTCTATGGTTGTATGATTTGATGATATCATCCCTGATTTCTGCTTTTTCCCTAATACTAACTGTTCCCCAAAAAAATGTTTGCTGTGTCAAAATGACACTTGAAATGACAATGACAGTTTGACAAAGAAATGCCTTCTACCCAGTAGTTAAATTACTGCTTTCAGTAGTATGGAACAAAAACTTAAGGATGAAACCTAGCTCTGAAAAATATCACAGTGTTCCAGCCCTGTTGTAAAACACTGTACATCACTAGATTTTTACAGTATGCTTTAAATATAATTTGTACAGGGAAAAGCCACTTCTTTTCTGTGAAATCCTCACACCATGGGTGTTACTCTGGCTGTGGTTTTCCAACAGCATCATTCTCTTTTTGATAAAATGTTACCTTTGTTTCTTCTCTTCATCCTGAATCTCTTCACATCAATCTCGGCTCCTGTGACAGAAGTTAAGTTTAGTGCACAGTGTGTTTCCATGGAGGAATTGGTTGATACCCAAGAAAGCCATGATTAGTCCTTGTCTGTAACATGTTCTCAGGTCTCTTGCACATGCCATTACTTGCCAATGTCCAGAGATATAACTCGGGTTGCCTTTGATTAAGGTGTCTTCAAGAAGGCTGTATAAACTCACAACAAGGCTTATGAACTGTGTGAAAGTTACTGTCAATTAGCAGATAACATGTCTTAGACCGTCATTACCAGATCTTCCATATCTTTCTTTGATAATTCACTAGAGAATGAAAATACCTTTCAGCTTTATCAACTCAAGTTGAAACCTCAAGTCATTGTGAAGAAATGAGTTTGCTTATGTTTTCATGCCTGCTATAACATGTACCATGCAATTATAACTTGGTTTTTGAAAAGCAATTGGCATTTCTAAAGAAAACAGTCATAGGTTTCTTGTAGAGGAAATTCCATTTTAAAGTAGTATTGACTTATCTAAAATAATTGGGTTGGAGAAATCATAATGATTTTGAGGTTCATCATTCCTTGCAATATTTCCAATATTTACTCTTTTATGCTAGGGTGGAAAGAATAATTTCTCTGCCCATGTTTGACAGTTGTCCTTTCTGGCCTAACAGAAATGGGGAAAGTAGCAAAATGTGAAAGTAATGTCAGTAATGCCAAAAGGCACTGGAAAAAAAAACCACCAAAGTTCAATTTCATATGGAATATGTTCTTATCAGATTGCATCATCCATTTGTAGCCAAAATAAACCATAACTCACTGGAGGAAAAAAAGTGTAATACTGAAACAAAGATTACATAAAAGGTCTTGTGAAGATCTCAAATGAATCAACATTAGCTCTTATGGAAGCAAATCGGCATATCCTTATAATCACTGCCAAAGATTCAACTACTGTTTACAAAACAAATCTGTATTAATTTATCCAAGTGCTTACAGTAAATTTTAACAATTCACTGCAACCGTTTCCTTCTAAATCAAACCATTGAAATTGGAATGCTTCAAATTCTTGCTGCTTTACACAAACTTAAATCAAGGTATATTTGAAAAAGTTATTTAATAGATAATATTTTCAATCTTAAATCTTTCTGTTAAATAGCATTTTCATCAGCAAAAGGTTTTCCTCTGAAGATAAATGCTTTAGGTCTTTCTATCTATCTGCATTTCTTTCCTGTTAACATTGATGAGATTATCTTGGTCACCTTGGAAGAAGAACTTAACTGTGGAGTTTCCTTTCTTGTAATAATTCATATAACTTTCTTTAAACATTTACATTTTTACAATTAAACACTGAGTTTTCATTTTTTGTTAAGAGCATTCAATAATGAAAAGGTCAACATTTCTATATTTAATAAATATTTCTAATATGTACTTAGATAGTGTATTCCAAACCGAACCACCATGAGGTTTTGAAAAATAGTTGCCCTTTTGTGTTTGTATACCTTTCAGTTCTTGTAAATTTTTTTTGTCCTATCTGAGCATCCACTATAATACCTTAAGGCACATGTACAAACCAGAAATACATAGTTGCCTTCAGCCCTAATAACTGAAGGACAGAATTACATTAAAATGTAATCCTTCTGTTCCCAGAGGAAGTGGTCTGTATAAGGCTTTGGGCTGCATTCTTAGCAGGAAAGGGTTTAGCCTGTTGGACTGAGGGTGGCAGCAAAGAAAACCCATATTTTTAAGGGGTCATCTGTTTATTCTTGTTTGCCAGAAGTACCTACATTCTCTATATAGTGGCAGAGAACATTAGTTTTACTGTGATGCAGCAAGGGCTAAAGAGAAAAGAAAACTTTAGGGGGAATATCTTAATGTGTTTGTGCATATTAATGATTTTAAATAGAAAGTGGTTTTTTTGGATTTCATCTGCCATCATTGCCCAATCTTGAAAGGTCATTCTAGAGCTCTTCACAGTCAGCCTCCATTTTTATGCTCATGAATGATGTAATGTCAGGTTTATCCCCTCACTAATACTAATTTTATCCCCTCACTAATTTTGACTGCAGAACTCAGTGGGCATTAACTCCTTGCTTTGTGAAAAGTGGCTTTTAATTCCTATCTGTTGTTATTCCATCTTCAACTAATTATTTATTCAAGGGAGCATCCTTTTTCTTATCTTGCAACAGCTTAGTATTTCTTAAACATTTTGCTAAGCACCCTGTGGAAATTTAAGTTGACCACACTCACCAATTTTCTCTTGTTGTACGCTTCTTTACTCCTTTAAGGAATTCCAATAAATCTGTAAGGCAGGAATGTCTTTTGCAGAAACAGTATTCTTTGTATCTGTCTCAAAACTCCCAGACAGCAATTTAAGCCTGCTTCTTCTGCATGTTGCCAGTGATCACTGAGAACAGTTTCTTTTTTTTTTTTCCCCACTCCCATCATCACCTTCAGTTTGGTTTTTTTTAAGACTATTTGGTCTTAAGAAGATTTTTCCTTCGATTGAAAGAATCTCTCTCCCTGCTTCCTTTTCTCTATGCTTTTGTTTGACTGTTTTCTGATTGCCTGTGTAGCAGAGAAAGCAATGGATTCACTCCATCTACATTCTCCATTCTCTTTTATACCCATAACAGGGAGTAACTCACACAGAAGAATAACAGGTCATTATATGACTGGAAGTTAACTGGCTCAGTGAAGTCCTTAAAGAAAAAGAGCAGTCACATAAATGAGTTCTGTATTTAAGTTCTTCTTGGTCAGTCTCCCATTGTAAGTGTACATGAGGTTTTCCACAGTATCACAGGAATACTGATCCATTTAATGATGCAATAGTCTATAAAGCAGCTGTCATAGCAGTAAAGACAACCATTTTAAAATCTCAATTTGTGTATGCTGATGTGAGTCATAGTCTTTCAGCCCATTTTTTAGGGTTTAGTAAGTATAACCTCAAGTTATCTTTAACTGGTGAGACTATAACTGTCCTTTATACTATCCTACCTCTCAAGAACTTGCTTCATTTAATTGCTGACCTTGCTTTGTGCTCTGTTTGGAGCTCTCCCTGTCTTAGGAGTATAGGGAGGGAGCTGGAGTTGCCAGCACCTCAAAAGTTTGGGCTTGAAGTAATACTTTTCATTCTCTGAATTTACCTTTTATTCCCTGGTAATGATAGTCAGGACTCAGTAGTCAGTGCAGAGGTGTTGTGCCAAGCCAATCTTACTTTGTTTTCCTTATCAGTTGAGAAAATATCTGCAGCCAGATGCAGAGCCTGGACAACAGTTGATCAGTCATGCTGCCTCCCGCCAAACTGTACCTCAAGCTTGAGAAAGAACAGTTAATTAACATGCATCTGTGAACAGGCATTATCCATTTTCACTGATCCAGAAAGTATGTGTTGGAATGGGTGAAGAAATGACAGAAAACATATCCCAGGGTTGTTTCCTCCCTGACTCCCTCCCCTTTTGAATCCCACTTAGTGAGTACTATTTTCCTAAATTCTAATTCTTTGTTTCATTCATATCATTTTTAGTAAGTACTAATTTGCTAAAAAAATTACACAGAATGTATTCTCTCTACACATCATTGGGTTACTAGGGTGTTCTGATGTATTCTGGGACATCCTTAGGGAACTGACAAATGCCATAGGATTCCATGAAGAGAGCATTATCATTAATGCATTCCTAATTTGGTCCCTGTTTGGTTTTAATCAGAACTGTATAGTTATTGTAGCATAGTATATTAAATGAAAATCTTCTGGTTACTTCACATTATACCACAGTTGGATAATATTGTAAATTTTCATAAAATAGGCTTCATTTTATTCATTAAACATGTAAGTAGTTCACTTGTTTTCTTTTGTTGGTGTACTACTTATTTACCACATTTTCAATGAGACCTCAGGGGCACCCTTTCATTAATGCACATTTTATTTGGAGTAGAACTATTTAGTTTTACTCCAGGACAGGCTATTCCTAAACAGTACCAAATAAAATGGGATATGTAATAGCAGAAATGTTACAGATACCTTCAGAGCTCTGCTTCTCTGAGTAGTATTTAGGATGTGCATGTATAGAACAGGTCAAAAGAAACGCATGCACTTGCATGACCATATGTCTATGCTGGTAAAAAAGAATTTCTCCAAATCACTAACAAAAGAAGGAGAATTTGTAGCCAGAAAAATGTTTATCATAAGTAGCTGGACTATCCTAGATATTGTTGCATCCAGGCACATCAGACAAGCAATATCTGGCTCTGCAAATGTTGGGTTGGGAAATCCCTAGGATGTTTTGAGGAAAATAAGGTTGTGATTGTGACTGAACTGTTACTGAACATGGGACTGAACCAATATTGCTGCATAGATTTAGAATTAATTTTGCTTCTTCTGTAGCAAATACCAGAACAGTGCAACAGTGACTCTGTCCTTATGGTCATGGTGGAAAGAAGAGGAAAAAGAACAAGAACTCCCCATCTATTAAATCAGAGAAAAAAAACCCTAAGCATTTGCTATAATACCTAGAAATTAATCTGATATGAGCAGAGTATGGTGGCTATAAAAGAGATGGTGCCATCAGTGCCAGGTGACTTTCAGACTTTTAAATCTGGACATTCTTTCACTTGTGTTGCTGCTTGATTCAGCTCTATACTGTTCTCTTCTTCGGGCCCTTTACATCAGCATCCCTCCATTTTCCCTATTTGCTTCTTTTCTGTGTTTTCATAAGCTTTTTCTTTCTTTCTTTTATTTCCCCCCTTTCTGTTTTGCCTTCATCTAATTCCTTCTGTCCTACCAAAACCTCACCTCAGGAAATAAACAAGTGTGCACAGCTGCCAAAACAAAACAAAAAAGAAATCACACACTCCTGTGAGTCTGCCAGTCTTTGACATTACTTATTCATGTGAGACTAAAAAACAGGTGGTCATATTTTTCTTCCTGTGGAAATGGTGTTGTGCTATTTACAACCAAAACTTTGAAGAAAGAAAACACCCCTTGTACAAATCTTCATAGAAATGTAGTTCCATTTTTTTTCCCCGTTAAAAGCAAGTGATTTGTAATCATTCTCTTTAAAGCGCATTCTTGGTAAGATATATTGAATTCTTCTTAGCAAGCATGTCTATTTTTTATGTGGTGGCATAGACATAAATTGAAAAGCAGTACTTAACTACAGGAGTTAACCATTTCTACACAGTTTTGCGGCCTCCTGACACCTCCACTGTAGTGACAAAATGGCTATGGAAGGTAGGCAAAGACTCCAATGTACTTTTTCTTCAGGAAGCACATCAGTCCTCGATAAAATCAAGTGAGTAGCTACTGGTTATTTAAGTTTCATTGGTGCAGGTATTTGGCAGTCTAAAAGGGAGAAAGAAGACACCTGGATGCCAGTAAGGCGGTCTTCTGGCTTTGAACCGGTTCAGCTGGATTGGAGCAGGCTGGATTGGAATGTGTTTCAGTGACAAGAGCTAACAGAGATGGGCTGGGGCGGGTAGCACAGTGAAACAGCCTGACTTAGGGAACACTCTTGACCTCCCAGGTAAGTCCCATTAGCTAAGCAGTGACAAGAGTGAATGATGCAGGAATAGTGAATTAGAAGTCAATCTTCTAGCAGCCTACACAGGTTAGTGGCTATTCAAACTGTTAAGTGGACTGGGCAATATTAAACCTTGTGCTTAGGTTCCAAGTTATTACGGAAATAGTAAGGTTCCAAGTTACTACAATAATAATGAAATCTCAGAGCGAGCAAGTTTGCGGCACTCCCTACATAGCACAGACTGATGGAGCGTCTAACTATTTTGGTTATTTATGGGATCTTTGCTTTGCTAGGAGTGTATGCTGTCCATCAACAACAGCATTTTTCAAAAGCTACCATCTCAAACCAACCCTGTGAGGAAAGGGGGTTGAAAGGCAAGTTCTCTAACAGGCATGGTCTACATGTTGAACGGATCCCTGTTTTCAGTCTCCCTAAATGTAATACTGGAGAACAGTAACTCATCATTTGAACTCTGACAAAAATGTAACCAAAAAAGTTTGACTTCCTGCAGCCATTAAAGCTGTATAGTTCTTACGGGGTTGGGGGGAGGAGGGTGTTGTAGCAGGGGAGGGGCTGCAGGGACGGCTCCTGTGAGAAGCTGCTGGAAGCTTCCCTGGCTCCAGGTGGGACCCACCTCTGGCCCAGGCCGAGCCCATCAGT
>JANZLQ010000050.1:19285859-19341623 GCA_026212715.1 Elanus axillaris
AGCCAAAACACTGGTGTGTTATCAACACCTTTCTAGCTACCAATGCAGAGCACAGCACTAGGAGGGCTGCTATGGGGGGGAATTAATTCCATCTCAGCCAGACCCAATACAACAGTTTCTCATGATACATTTGCCCACTTCAGAAGTTTAAGGCATATGTTCTCTATGTGAACAGATGCTCCAGATAGCCCAAAGTGAAAGAAAGCCTTCTCAGAGTAGGTTCTTCTAGAAGCAACCAAATTAAATCAAACCTTCCATTCTATGTTATTTGAAACTGAAATGAATAGTGTTATCCAAGTAATAATCTGTGAGGATTAAATATCTTAAAAAGTAGACAGCAGAGCATAAAAATATTTTCTTTTTTCTTCAGATACCTGCAAAAATCTATAGATCCCTGTGAATTCATTTTAAATGTAAAGGTTCGTACACACAAACAGAGAGGAAGGGTATGTAGAAAGAAAAACAGTCTGTGAAAGATTCATTCCAAATGAACATTAGGTTGCATGGGTTTGACTGAACTGGAAGGTTGCTTCCTAGTGTTGAGACATTAAGAAATTTTTAATAGAATTTTGCAGGGGTCTAAACTGAATATTCTGTTACCTTCAATGTCTTCTTAGGGGCAAAAAGTAAACATCTTATATATGTGAAGCCAATAATTTCTTCTTTATGTAATTGAAATCTTAACTGACTAATCAAACAATATTCATTGCTTCAAATTTGTTATAGAAAAATAAAGAAAAGCCAAACAAACAAGAAAACCCCTGTATTGTAGAAAAAATCAATAATAGTAATACAATAAAATTATTAAACATGGACTTCTTAGTATTTACCCCTTTCTTCGCTGTTATATTCACCCTTCCACTGCCCCTTTGGTTCTTGCAGTTAGGCATGCAAGTTGTCAGTATCCTGAGTCCATTGCTGGGAGCAATATGATGTTAATGACAATTGCCTCCTCCTCACTGTAGGATCTGCTTAGGGTCATTTTTATGTGTTTGCTAACACACATTGCAAACTTTGCTCTTTCTTTGTGGGTCTGTAAGTCCATGTTAAAGCTGAATTTACTCTATAGGAAGTGTTGCATATACTGGATGCTTCTCGTTGTTCTCTTTGTTACCCTTAGCTGGTTTTGCCCAGCTCCATGTCTTCATTCCTTTAACTGGCCATAGTCAAGTTGTTTACGGCTCTGGGCTCTCTAAAGCTGCACTGTGTCGCTTCTTTTATCATCCCTTGCTTTCACTCTTCTGCATTGCATCCTGACTCCCTGCTTTTAAAGCCTCCACTGTCATACCAGTCCTGTATTTCTCTACATTACACTATTATGTTAGAGCCATGAATATTTCCTTCTACACAGAATAACTACTTGTTACAACTGTATGTATAGAATTGTGGTCATACCATACAAAGACATGCAAAAAATAAAACAAACCAGGCATAGCCACCTAGTCATGGGGAAAAAATGCTGTTATAGCTAAAGAAGCTAAAACAAAGTTCCAGGCAGGTTAAGAGAAGTTCAAAGTAATCCTGACAAAACTTAGTTCTGAGGCCTTGAAACATCAGTACAAAACCCATGGCCTATTCCTAGCAATACTGTATTTAGTGGCCTATGGGGCTATATTGCCTGCTCTGTAATGGGGCTTTGGGGGAGAATGTAGTTTCTGAATTCCAGCAAAGGATTCTCAGGTTGCTGTTTATATATCCTGAAGAGACATAAATCTTTTACACATTTTTAAAGTCTGGGGGTTTTGTTGGTGGTGGTTTTGGTTTTTTTTTCTGAAGTATAGGCATTTCCTGAACATGTTTCGCTGGGATGAAATAAACTCAGTACCAAGCAGGTTTTGTTTCCTTAAGGGTGGCATTCATATGCTTTACTTGCCTTCTGATCAGAATGGCTCTTGAATTTATAAAACTGTCATTTGTTGGTATATTTTGCATGTAAAACAGTATTCTGTGAAATAATTCAAGCATTCATTACTGTGGATTGTGTGATGTATATAGAAAGTGGTCCTTATCTAAAACATTTTAGAAAATAAGTAAGGCAGAATCTATAAAGTTTTTCTTTTAAAGCATGTAATTGACCTATGTGTGTTCACAAGCATTTGTAATTACTTTTATGGAAGTTTTAGTCTTTGAATGATTGAAAACCAGACACTGTTTGGAACTCCTTTAATTAACATGACTTTTTTTGCACTGTATGCATCAAACATCTAAATCATAATATTCTCCAAGCACCATATATATAAGAAAAATGTGTTTCTTATATTTGGCAATGATTCATGCAAAGCTGTAATAATTTGATATGCATTATAATTTTCTAATTCACTCAATAATCAGTACTGAAAATTCACTATTTTGGTTGTAATTCCAAGCATAAGATGCAGAGCAGTTGCAAATCTGTTTTAGTGCATTTGGTCATCTCTGTAACAACAGGCTTTAGCCAGAATGGTTGCTGTAAGGTAGGGCTGTACTTGGCCCCAAAGAGGAAAGCTGGACTTTTAGCTTGCAAGACAGAAATAGTCCACGATTTGTACTTTCAGTTTTATCTCACAACATATGCTGTAATTAGATACATAAAGACTGTACTATGTACTTTAAAGCACCACAAGCAGGACATGGGCTGTCTTGGAAGAGAAAAATACCTCAGTCTTGCAAACTCATCTAGACTGCAGTAGGGTGGTCTGTAACCTGCTGATGTAGAGAGCAGTTGTCTGTAACAGATTTTCCATACCCACTTACATCCTTGAATTGGTTTAAGTCTGAACTGGGATTTGGGGTGAAAAAAGTAAAACAACTGAAAAAATACATATATTTATATATACTTAAACAGCAAATATTTCCTTTAACCTTTCTGTCACCTTGCAGTAGACAGATGATTTACAAGTTTTCCTCAAAAAACCCCCATAGAAATACATAGTTAAATGCTTGAGCATCCTCACTGACTGAGGGAAATAAATTTGGTTTTGCAAAATTTCTGAGTGCAACATGGGAACATACAGGTCTTGAGGTTGAAAATCAAATAAGATAAAGCAGAATATTCTCTCATTTAGAGCTACTGCTTTCCTTTAAAGTTAGTAGTTTTAAAACATTAAATGTTCATATGATGAAGTACCTTGCTACCCCTGGTTTTTTGTGACTATACCTTTTTAAAATGAAGCTTGAAAATTACTGTTTAAAATATTTGTAATGGCATTTAATTGTGCACATTGTACTGAATAATTTATTAGTATTAAGCCTCCCTCTAATTTCAAAGCAGAAACAGTGAGGACTCATAAGTGCTTTTCTTTAAAGAGCTAAAGGGTCCATTATCTCTCCTCCAGCTTCCCTTTGAAATCTGACTCTTTAAGCTGAAAGCAAGGTGGATGATACTATCAAGTACTGAATATTTGAATTTTCAAACTCTTTTAGAAAACACATTCGGTTTGTTGTTGCATATCAGCAGCAACCTGCAGGGAATAAAAATAATAATTAGTAAATAAATTTTTTAAAAAGCATATGCTGAAGAAATGCTGTAACTACTTATTCTGTTTGAGAAGATGTTGGATAGATGGCTTACACAACTAATTCTGTTTGCCAGATCTGCCAGGTGAGCTGAAGGCAAACATATATTAAAAACTGACACTTCGGATGGTATAACCTTATCTAGCATTTAAACTAATATCAGAACTTCTTGTGTGAAAGCCTAGATTTCTTCTTAATTCTGCTTTTATGAGTGAGCTCAAACCACAGTCTTTAGTCTGCATGCAATGAATTCTGTTTTGCACTGAATACTTGTGGCCAGCTTATTAGTTTTTTTCTGAATTTTGTTAGCACTCCCTAGGTATTCACATTATTCACATTTATTCTTCCCGCTCCCCCCCTTTTTTTTTATCTCTTAAAAAACCCCAAACATTAAGCCTCCTACAACCTTGCTTTGGATGGTAGAAGAATTAGGGCTTTTTTTTTTTCTTTTTCTTTTTTTTTTTCCTGAAGTTCAGGAAAGCCAGTAGGCTGCAGACTGCATTTTATTACATTTACCCTGAGAGTCTTAAGTGCCCACTGGGGACCTAAGAGCATTCAATGAAAGAATCATGTTGAGATGTGCTGTGGCAGCAGAAAGGAATAAAAGATGCTTTGGATGCCGTAAAGTTAAATTGATCTTCACAGTGACAAGTGACAGCAATAGATAAGGTTGCTGAAAATTTTACCTTATTTAGAGGTGATGTGGAGAAGGCATAAGTAAGTACGGAATTTAGCATTGCATCTTTGACCCAAGGTAACTAATCACCCTCCCTCCCTATGCAAACTGTTGACACAAGGCTAAATTTAATATGGAGTAATGGAGACTCTAGCACATCCATGGTGACAGAGGCTTGTCTTTTTATCTCTACACCTGTACTTCGCAATCAGTATCCAGTTAAAGTTGCAAATGCTTCTGAGAATAACTTGGTTTTGAGTTATGTCAAAGCAAGCTAAAATTTCCCAGGTAAGCGTCTGTGAACATGAGTCAAAATCTGTATTTATATTAAATAAGGATGAAGGGCTTTGTGGACTAGGCACTATATTTCAGCAAAACTCACCAGAGAAACTTGAAAGTGCAAGTATTCTATAAATGTATTTCTTACAAGGAAAATAGTACCCTAGCTTATAATTTCTATTGTAGGAAACCCCAAGTAACACTCTTCAGGAACTACTATTTGAGTCCTATTTTGGTTATTACTGATCTCTTGAACACTCACAATTTTTCATGGACCACCTTACAAGACATGAATTAAAGCATGGGAAGAAATGTTAAAACTGTTGTTGCCTATTTAATGGTTGAAAGGATTGCAAGCAAAGAAATAAAATTCAGAAAGTCTGTGCCATAAAAAATGTGTGTGAAAGAAGTGTTATTAACTTTAAGCAAAAAATACATTTGAAAAATTGGATGCGTTCTTGATTTTTGCTTAATGCTTCATTGTGGA
This sequence comes from Elanus axillaris, assembly GCA_026212715.1. Taxonomy (NCBI): domain Eukaryota; kingdom Metazoa; phylum Chordata; class Aves; order Accipitriformes; family Accipitridae; genus Elanus; species Elanus axillaris. The sequence goes on from JANZLQ010000050.1 coordinate 19,290,797, forward strand.
CCATACTTGGTAAAATATTTTACAGCTAAACTTTATGCATATGTTGAAGACCTTATTCAGCAAAGCACTCAGGCCTTGCCAAATTGAGGATTTTGGTACTCTGTAGTAAATTCGGTGTTCCCCAATCCTGGAAGTTATTTAAATTCTTAATGCTTATTGATTTCATTGAAGGTTATTCTGTTACTACAGAGTGCTTTCAGTGTGCTCACAGAAAGCCACATGGTTAAAGTAATATTGCACTTCCCTACTTTGTTTACAAGCAGTGTATGCAAAACTATGTCCAGTTTAGTAAGTCTGGAGATGGTTTGTGCAACTCACAGCTGCTCATTAGCAGTCGGATTGCTTCATTTGTTAATGTATTTTGGGGTAGAGCTAAAATAAGTACAGGTGAACAGACACATTTTGTATTTTTGCTCTTCATCATTCTGTATAAACATGTATTCTACTCTAAGCAAGTGCATTTGCATTTTATGCATTTGAGGAATCTATCCTGCCTTTATGTTGAAATGTCATGTGCTGCACAATTTAACATGTGCAAGCTGCTTGAAAAACTAAATGAATATAGTAATGAATATTTTATGCCTTGCATTATGATTTTCAAATCTTTATTTAAAAGCAGGCCACTGAACCTTCATTTTATTGAAGTAGTAGAGCATATGATATCTAAACTCCAGAAAGAGTGCTTACAAAAACCTCTCTTACTCTCTAACATTCTCAACTTTCTTCTGCCCTTTTCATGGCTCTGTAAATTCTGTCATTTACCACAGTGGTTTCCACTAGGAAATTAAGTAAAACAAAGCTAATTTTTCGTTTGATAGAAAATGAACAGTTTATTTTCTAACATGAATATGCATTCTACTGAAGAGTATCATCATTTAATGGTATTTTTTTAATCATAGGGAAGTTTCTTATTATTTACATTGATGGAGCAGATCTAGTTTTGACTCTTTAACTTTTTCCTTGTCATTAACAATTAAAAAACTTCCATATTTTGATTTTTAATGCATAAGTAAATCATTAATACATTTAAACACAATTGTAAGTTTCGGAACTGCACACAAATGTTCGAAAATGTAAAAAAAAATAAATGTTACTGATGATTTTAGCAATGGGATAATCTAAACACTGTTTAGAATAATCACAATAGCCTAGAGGATTGTTTCAGATTATGCAGAGAATGAAAGTGTTTGTCATGGACATATGTGCTACATGTAAAATACTAAATATTGGTACTCAGTTCTGTGTTTTATGCACACACATCTAACAACTATCCTGTTTGTGAAAATTTTTGATTCTTTTTTTGCTTTATTTGGTACTGTGACCATAGATCTGTTCAGTACTTTCTGACTAAGTAGATTGACAGTATAGTAGAAAAAGAAAATGGCCTTATTTATGAGTTCACGTTATTCTACTAGACACAAAGGATTTACAAGTAAAAGAATCTTATAGAGTATTTTGACAATGTTTTAAAGTATAGAATTTGAGAAGTAAGGTAGAAATGCTTTGCTTATCTAAAATGGCACAGGTATCAGGACCTATTTTGACTTTTCAGAGAAAGCCAATGCAGAACTGATAAAGAAATCCAGAAAACATTTTATTTGTTAGGATAGGTCTTATGATGTGTTGGCTGAAGGAAATGGTGATTCACTTCATTGCAAGGGTGATAAATTTGTGTTTAATGTTTCCCAGACAGATGTTTTACAGATGCAGTAAATTAAAACTGACTTTCTGTTTTGTGTATGACAAATAATATGAAGATAATTGGAATAATTTAATGTCGATGCACCTGTGTGTAAGAAGTGACCTAAATATATGAGGTGATCTGAGGGAAGATCACTTTGCACTAAGTAGTGCAAAAGAAAAAGCCTGATGAAAATTAAGCAATGTATTCTTTAAAGAATATTGTTAAATCATGTACAAGGACTATTGTTTAGCTGAACAAGAATGCTTAATAAATGATTTTTAGAGGGGTAAGATAGAATGAGTAATTGAGCTCATTAGCAGGAAGACTGTACTTAAGCTTTAACCATTTTTTTTCAGTTGCTTCCCAAACCTGCATTTCATTCATATGCTGACTCCTCTTTCCATATGTTGTTTGTCTCTCTGTGGTGCATGCTCTGAAATATCTCAGCTTTGTCCATCTCAAGGTTCACATAGTCCTTTCTTCTGATTAACTTCTGTTCTCACTCATCAAAGACAAATCTTTGCCAGTCATTGGTAGAAATGATCAGTAAAGGGAATTTCTGTCACATGGGAAGTGTTGAGACTCTGGTGTACTCTTTTAGTCTCTATCCGCTCAAAAATGAAAATACAGAACCCCCTTTTTTTGAGGGGAAATTGTTCCAAAAATACCTTAGCATACATCAGAATATTTTGCTTGAGTAGCTTTAACATCAAACTGTAAGTTTGCCAGAGATACTTCTGGTGACTGTTGAAGGCACTGGGCCATTGTCTTTTTTATCCCTTTCTCCTTTATAGTTCCTGCTTTGTTTTGCCCCAGCTAAATGGATAGATTATACTGAACACATGCCAATTGTTCATTTCACCCTGATTTTCTAGTGGGAAATATTCTGCAGAAATCCCTCTCCAGAAACCTTTTTCAAATAATGGGTTTGGGTGAAACCACTTTTTCTTTGAGGGGAACCTTTCATGAATGCAGTGCAGTTACAGTATTCAGAAATTCCTGTGAGGATTAAAAAAGAAAATAGATTCTCAAGTCTGGTTATGGCCCCTTGGCTCCACTGAGATTCTGTAAATGACTTTACCCAACCATAAATAACCAGAGGAACATTTTCCTGCAGGCACATCTGTGCCACTGATGAGCAGTTAGTTTTTCCCCTTAGGCTTCTGTGCCAGTAGGAGGCATGTTGAGAGTGATGCAGCTGACCTTCGCCACTCCAGATGAATCCTGTACTGGCATTGGCCTCATTAAGGACCCAGTGTCATTAGCATTAGAGCAGCCATGGAGCAGACTGTCAGATGAGGAATATGTGCTCTCTAAAGCCCATCATCATTTGCACTGAGTGGAAACTGTGTGATTTGATTGTAGCTTCATTTGGAATCCTTATATATGCAAGAGTTTCTGGCCCAGTCTGTAAAGTGTAGTTAATACTTGCTCAGGACACTCTCGGTAAGGAAATCTGCCACTTGAGTATTATTCCATAAATACTTGAACGTAACCAGTCACATTTATTAGCAAAGACTGCCGCTTAATGGGGAGAATCAGTTCTTTTAATGAAGAAACCTTCAGATGAAAATGGCAGTTAGGTCTTTGGCTGCCTCATATGAGATTGATTCTGTCCACTTACTTTTGTAAGAGCTTTCTGTCCTTCCATCACTGTGATGCAGAGCAGTGTGTGCTGAACCACTGTGCCAAGTGGATCATAGCTGACTTTGCTGTTGTTCCTTATTCCCTTTTGTGGTACTGAAACAGCCTTTTCTCAGACAAATGAAATCATCTATCAGCATGATTGATTTTGATGCTCCCCAAATAATAATTCTTTTGAAATGTTTTTTGTTAACCAAGAAATGCTCTTAATCAAGTTCTAGGCTAACCTGAAGGATTCTGCTGCTGGATTTTATACGGTAGTCTTCATTCTCCAGCCTTCCTGAACTTTGTCAGCTGTACATTTTGCAATGGTATTCCTATTGCTAAAAAGCAGCCATTTCTGGAGTTTACATTGGGTAAAATCAGGTGAGATCAGAAGCTTCTTCCCTCTGCTCAAAGTGAGCCTTTCAGGTACAAAACACGCAGTGAATAGTTTGGTTTTGAAAGCTGGATTGCATAATATAACCTTGTCTATTAGTCATCTGTCCATTGACTATTGGAAGAGTGTATTTCTTCTCGCTGAACTGAGGGGTTTTTTTTCATCCAGGTTGTCTTTGTAGACTCTCAGTGAACTAGGTTAAGTTATAATCTGTACTACCCACTCAGTGATAGTGTAGTAATATACTTCATTTTTCCCCAAAGAGCCCCAAGTTCAAAATGTTGGCTTTGAGACTAAATGTCATCAGAACTCAAGTTCTGCAACTATAGGATTTTTGACCATTTTCGTGGGGAGTGTTCATGTCAAAAGGCTACAGTGTACAGGAAAAGACTATTTTATAGATTACTGAAGACTTTATGCATGAGGAGAAAAGCAGTTTTGAATTCCCTATGGTATAATAACTAAGAGGTTGTTAAAGTAGGGTGTGATTTTACTTCTTTTAGAGACAATGACAAAACCATTGATTTATATAAAGTCAGATTCTTGTAGAAAAGGGTGAATAGCACCTCCAACAAAACATATTTCTTAAGCCTTAATTTAATTTCATTCTTAAGCTTAGATGCTCCTAACATTTCTCAATAAAATTTTATTATAGATGGATTCTTTGCTAATGCCTGTTCCATTAGCAAATACACAAATATCTCTCAGAAAGCAGGCAGATACTTAATTTCACACTGTGGTGATGATTCTGATATTTATTGTATATGCAACAGCAAATTATTTCACATTAGCTGGGAACAGCTTGTGTTCATAGTAAGTGATGAGGCTCAAGCTTTCATGATGGCAGCATATGTTGCACATTGGGGAACTTGCCCGATGACCTTCCATTCCTTGGCATTCTCTGGCAGTGTATAATCTCCATAGTGGGAGCAATATAACACGTTCAGATGACAGAAACTACTTAAAAGGGAAAAGGTGTGTTAACAATAGGCACTTGTGTTTGCTGACCTAGACAGTATCATACTTATCTTCTGACTTATTCTAAATGAAGATTGTTTTGAGCAATGCCACTGAAACCACACATGGGAGATTTTTTTTTTCTTTGATTCAGGGTACTTGGGATGAGGTAGCATATATTAATAAAAATTTCATAATACTCAAAAACCTTAATTTCTGAGCCAAAACCCTTAGATTTTTTTCTATAACTTATTAGATCCTCATGTTTGTGTTTTATGCTGTTTTGCATCACAACTGCTTCTGCTGACTTTGGAGAAATTGTGAAAATCTTGCTCCTTCTCAATATCAGTAAGAGTATATTGACACTACAGGGTATACTTGCTTGTTAACTTGTGTCTGTAAGTTCACTCACATGACTTACATATGGATTCATCTGTGTTGTTTCCTTCCTATACATATAGATATGTACTGTCATCTGTACACAAGCCCCTCTGTGGTAATAGGCACTATGAGGATCTGCCATCTAGAGAGGAATAACATCGGTTTTCTGTGCTGTGCAGTGTGAAGCTTTTTTTTTTGGTGCATAAAATGCAAGACATCACATCTTCCCCTCAAGCCATAAAAGCTGAAATGATGTTACCATATTATCACACAATGATCTTGAAAGCCTGCAAACTTGTTTTCACTGCCAGATCATACATGTTAGACCATTAGATAACGTAGTTATGGGACAGTCATTAGGCAGACAGAAGCTTTAGAGAATATGTATTTGGTCTGGCTGAGATGGCATTAATTCTCCCCATAGCAGCCCCTGTAGTGCTGTGCTCTGCATTGGTAGCTGGAAAGGTGTTGATAACACACCAGTGTTTTGGCTACTGCTGAGCAGTGCTGGCACAGCATCAAGGCTGTGTCGCCAACAATTTTTGCCCTCCTCAACAGGAGGCTGGGGCTGGGCACGATCTTGGGAGGGGACATAACCAGGACAGTTGACCTAAACTACCCAAACAGATATACCATACCATATGATGTCAGCTCAGATAAAAAAAGCTAAGTAAAGGGAGACAGAAGGGGGGGACATTTTCCATCTTCCAGAGCAACGACTACGTGTGCTGGAGCCCTGCTTCCCGGGAAGTGGCCAGACATCGCCTGCTGATGGGAAGCAGAGAGTAACATCATTTGTTTTCTTACTGTTTTTTGCACGCGACCTCTGCTTTCGCTTATTAAACTGCCCTTATCTTGACCCACGAGCCTGTTGTTATAGTTTCTCCCCCCTGTCTAGCTGAGGAGAGGGAGTGATAGAGTGGCTTTGGTGGGCACCTGGCACCCAGCCAGGGTCAACCCATCACAGAATATTTTCAGATCTTTCTGCTTTGTGGAAATATGTTGAACTCTCAAGACAAATGCAATATATTAATTAAAATTTGGGTTGATGTAATAAATGAAGCAGTTACTACTTACACCCATCTGAACACCAGCTTCTGGAATTGCAGAACTAGCATAAACTTTTGGGATCTTTCCACCTTGCACATATGTAATGACTATTGGTTGTTACAGAATTTTTGAATGGGAAAGCAACCATCATGAAGGGTCCTGAGTTATTGCAATTGCATTGCAATTTACCCCATACCTCTGCAGAAGCAGTTCCTTTATCACCATCTGAACGCTGGCTCTGCTAAATGTTACACAGCCTTTTTCATTGGATTAGTGCTTGTGATTCATACTCAGGCAGCTGTTACTACCAATTTGTGTTGTTATTCTTAAAGGGAACTCTATAAGAGTAGAAAGAAAATGTTTAAAAAAACCCTGTTCTTAAGAAACATGGTTTCTATTTCATATTGCAACTGTTAGTGGAACATCAACATGGAGTTTTCTTCCTAGAAAAACAGGCAAAATTATCAACCACAAAAAAAATTATTCTTTCTGTTCTACAGAATTAAGTGGACCAGTTAGATATGTTGATGAACACAAGGGAAGTGTGAGACCTAAGACGTAGACACTTACTTAGCTACTTACGAGTGACAGAATGCTGACAAAGACCAAGAATCCTTTTAGTGGACTGTGGGTAAGATGGTGATGCCGGCAAAACTGTGAGATATCTGTAGTTCCATTCAGATTGGGGATGTCTTCTATAAAATATTAAAAATTCTTCCAAAAGAAGATATTTACCACAATAAGAGTTTGGGGAACCTAACTATTGAGGAAGAGATCCTCTTCTTAAGAATTTGTACTTTAATGCAAAGGGTTAATTGTATTTCACAGTAAAAATGTAAAAGTACAGAGAACCTCCCATGAATAGATCATCAGAAGAGTGCCAGAGGTTTTTGTCTCTAGAATTTAGAATGTAGTAGAGCTGTTATTCATAGTCTATAATCTTTTGCAGCAAAGAAAGAGGAAATACTGTATATGGGTGCAACTGATTAGCAGAAGAGCACACTTTTAAGCAAATATATAAATTACATGCAAAATTATGAAAACACTTTGTGCTTCTGTGTCTGAAGTTTTTCTTTGGCTTACTTGTTTACATATCTTTAAATGCTTGAGATCATTAAGAACTTGGGGAAGGGGAAAGGTGATCTATGGAATTCTATGTCCTGTTTTTGGCATAAAGCTGGATGCACCTTGGATATTCACTGTGACTGTACTGGGCATATTATGGTCAGATACTACTTTTGAGTGACAGCAGTGTGACATCCTGGTTACTGGACTAAATTTCACTTCTCCAATACTGGAATAAGTTCTTTGATGTCCACTAAAGTATTTTGGTTTTTTAAGGTATATCTGCTCAGCCTTGGGTTCCTATAATCACTCCTCGAGAGTGACTGCTCTTGATTTTGCATGTGATGCTAACAGTAAAAGAATGAGGTTATGATATGGAGCTGGCACTGCTCTCAAAAGACCAGGTAGCATCTTGTAGATCTCTTTACAGCTGGAGCATATACTGGGCAATGAGTGACCTGAACCTCTGAAATCTTTTTCATATGGATTGTGCCAGTATTTCATGTTTTTCTCACTTTTAAATTGATCTGCAGAGTATGATTTTAAGTGAAGTTTCATATAAAGCTGTTCACATTTTAAGTGATATAGGATGAGGCTATCACTTACTTAGCAGTTCTCTCAAAGTGATGAGAAAATGTTTGTTTTCTGTTTTGAACAGATAATTTTAATAATATAATTGGAAGATGTTTTATTTTATTTATTTGTTAATTCTTAATGTCTTGGACCTTAGAGGCTTCCTCAGTTTCTTCTTCCCAGTCAGATCCTTAAAACTGAGATGATGTGCAGGGAGACACAATGTCTAGAAAAATAAAATTTGACATATATATCCTGTCAATAAGATGCATGAGGTATTAAACTGTGGATCATGGCTTCCCTAAACACTGTGGCAGTTTAGCAGAAGCTATGGTCACTAGCTATTTTGTTATCAAGATTAGATTTTTTTTTCTTAAAAAAATATGCTATAGTTTAAACAAGAATTAATTTAAGGAAGTTTTCTGAATTAAAATTAGGCTAAATTATCACAGAAATGCTATTCAGTCTTCATTAATAAGTAGTTCCCCTGTTCTCTTCAGTCGGCATTTAATGCTGAAATTCACCACACCTTAGTTGTCCAACAAAACTCCAATTTTCTGCCTTCACAGTTTTCACTGTTCTGCTAGAATGGGTAGAATAGGTGTGTTTAAATTATAAAACAGTTCTGATTTTTTTACAGATTGGGTGCAAATCGATGCCTTTTTCCACTTGCAAAGTTTGAATATTTTCTAGAACTTGATTTCCTTATGTAAATTCCATGCTAGTATCAAATAAGCAAATTATCTCCTTCAAGAAATTTTATTTTTTCACCATCCACTACCTGTAAGAAGTGAAAATCTTCCTCAGAGACTCATGTGAGAGAGAAAATACATGCAACTAGGATGAATTTCTTTAGCTATGTCTTATTCCCAAGTTCCTTGTAGTTGTAGGTCCTCAAATGGTAGCCCAGTTGCTTCTCCCAAGCCCTCTTCCAAAATTATACTGACATTGCCATAGTTTATGGAAGGTGCTGTGCTTATGGAAGAGTGATTTGGTTAAGCATTTCTGTAGAAGATGCTCACCATAGCGAAGTATGGCAATCAGTTGAGTATTTTGCTTCTTCTTTTGCAATAGAATGCATAGTCTTTTAAATTAAATATACCTATAGATCCTGAACTGATTATTACTACTGAAAATCATAAATTTGGAGTTCAGCTAACAGCTAAGACAATCTCCTGCCTTTTCTGTTTATGCTTCCGTTCAGGAAATACCACACTGATTTTTATAGCCCACTTGGACTTCACTTCCACAGAAAGTAGAAGGCAGTAAAAGAAGAACTGGTGTCACCCTACTACTGTAATATCTGTAGGCTGTTGCTTCAAGTAAATAGTTACTGTATTTTGCCTGTGGTTCATGCTATTTCCTTTTTCATAAAACAGCACAGAAGAGCTCTTTACCATTTCAGAAGGACAGAAGCAGGAAGCTTTTGTGAATACACAGTGGACTTTTTTTCTGAAGAGCCTGTTTGGGGGGTAAAAGTCCTGAAATGCTAGCTAATTATCAAAAGGCAGAAAGAGCTAATTGCTGCAGTAGGACTTGTTGAACCGCAAAAACACCAGGGAAAAAATGAATATCATTCTTGCTGTGCTTGATTGTAATTGTTCAGATTTAGCAGAAAAATACCAATTTAACTAATCAAGTTAAAATCAAAATATGCAAATCCAAGGGAGCAAAACAATTTTATCCTTGAGTATTATGTAAATGAGAGAAAAAAGTCAGATGTAGGAAGAGGTGATTGGAGAAGACATTATAGATTTGGTGGCAGAACACGCAAGATATAGAGCACTCCAAAGAGTTAGGATGTGTAGTATAAGATGAATAATACAACTTTGTAACATAAAAAATCAAATAGCTATATTTGTACCATGACAGAGAAGATGTTTATTTCATCATTAAAAAGAAGAATCTGGTACGAGGTGTGAAAGATTATAAATGCCTGCAATTCAGCAGAACTTCCCCATGGTCACTGCTTCATAATGCACTGTCATAGGTAGGCTCATAAGCTAGCTGAGCTAATGCCAGTATATGCAATCAATATTATAAAAAAATCTTGAGTGTCTGCAAAATCTAAATTATAAAATCAAATTGGGAGAGTCTTTGCTTACAGTGATGTCAGCTGAGCACCTAGCTATTGCAATTTTGCAGCTGCATAAAAGAACAGATAATAGAAGCAAATCAGAGCTTGTAGTCAGTCTGAGTCTTTAAGATGATAGTCTCACTCTAAATTCTAGATTAGTAAGAGAGAATGAGACCCTGAGGTTGTAATTTGCTATTGTTCAACTGGATTCAGAGTTACTCCTGCTTATAGCTGAGGACTAGGCTTGGGAGTCACGGACCATGATATCAATTTGGAAAACTGTTCTTGGTTAAACCACAGGGAAAAAAAGGTAAAATATTATACACATATTATAGAGTAAGATGTAGTATATTTTTACAGGTAAAAATAATTCTATTCATTGCTGTCACATGTAGAAGCTGCTGACAAGTTCTAAGAAATTAACTTTGAGTGAGCACTGTTTAACTCCTTTCAATTAAAAATAGAGACTTTCCAGAGCAAACTTTGCCTATTTGTGTAAACCTGAGTTCTTTACATATAATTATATATTTAATACATAAATTCCATAAACTCAGAAGAACCATATTGGTCTATGAATGCTAGCCAAGGTGAAACAGCCTGGTCTTATCATTAATTAATCTTGTTATTTAATAAATAACACTTATGATGGAGTTACAGAGATCATAACAGAGAAATCACAACATGGAAACTGCAAGAGAATGATGATCATTCTCTCTTTGTCATCAGTACACTGTCTATGAAAAGCTAATATAATTTCAGTCATAGTTTATGGAATTGCAAGAGTGGTGGGAATATACATAAGCCAGAAAAGAAAGATTTGAAGAGAATAACAATTCCCCTCTGAATTAAAATCTTTCTCTTGGGAATGGTCTTCTGAATAAGTTTTGCCTTCTCAAAGAGAATTCTCTGCGTATTATTGTTACCCATCTCATTTTTCTGTAATGTGATATCAAGTAGCAAAAAAATAGGAAAAGGTAGTGCTGGGAAAAAAAAAAAAAACTGATAGCATTTGAAATGTTACTAGGATTGCTCATAGTCAGTAAAGGTCAGTGAATAACTTATTTGGAGAGTAAGAAATAATGGCATGCTTCTTAAAAATGTTTTTATTAAAGGCAATGTAAAAGATCTGGAAAATTTTGCTGAGATATGCTGTCAGGGATTAGCTTTATTGTATTTAACTGCAGTCTTGGCAGCTGGAAGAAAATTCTTGTCTGTCAAGCCAAATGACTTATCTGCCTGCTTGATTCTCCTTTCTTCCCAACCTCTTCTGTTGTTCCACTTTTTTCTAAAAGCATGTCTTAAGGATTACAAAATGTTCTATGCAATGTTGGAATTTATGGCCCACAGTGTTCAAAGATGAGGTACAACAAGACAGATACATAGGGTCACCTGACACTATGGGGACAGTCAAATTCTTTTGGGGATCCTTGGCAGAATATTACCAGGGGTCAGGAGCAGGGGGTACCAGTCACACACAGAGAGGTGTTGCTGGGTTAAAAGTACAAATTCATTTTACTTGGAGAAGGACAGGAGGGGAAAACATACCTTTACTACATGGGTTCTGTAAAGTAGATATCTGCAGAGGTTCTCTTCCTTAACGTGCTGAGCAGCAGAGCAAATGCAAAATATGAGAATTGGATTATTGGATTTTGATGGAATTCCCAAAGTCAACCCTGCTATTTTACTTGCAGAGCTGAAAGTGAATGGCGTGGCATTTCAAATGTCCTCAAGTTTGTCAGCTAATGAAGATCAACTTCTTTAAATAAGGGAAAGAAGCACAGGGTTAGAAAGTATTGAAACAATGAAAAAAACTCCTTTATTTGCACATGGAAAAGTAGTGGTGTTTAATTGAGCAGCCCAGTAGAAGATGATGTAGTGGGTTCAACAGGCCTTGTACTTCAGGATTCAGTGGTATGCTATAAATTGAAAGGGACTTGTGAAAGTCAAAGGGGTAAGTGACTGATTACATGAAGTTGTATCAATACCACAGGTAAAAATAGGAAAATAAACTCTTTACACCACTGGTGATTAAGAATTTGTTGGCTTTTTTTTCTGTAGGTAAGAGTCCAGAAGGCAGGCATACAACGAAGCCAAGGAGAAAATGCTGGTTGTAATGGTCATCATTACAAATTGTTCTTCTGTTTTACATTTCCAAGGACTTCATTTTGAACTGTCTTCTCATTCCGTTTACATTGCATACAAATATTTTGCTTGGTAATACTAAAGTGAACAGTGAATACAGCTGCCATATGATTAGAGTTGTTCCACATGGTGTCTGGAATCTATTCAATTTAGTGACCTTAATGGGTTATTTGAGTGGAGTTTTTTGTAAGGCTACCTAATTAGAGTTCTGGATTAACATTAGAAATGCCCTTCAGAGTGAGAGCTGAGGGCCTTTTAGTCCTGTATTTTTTCTTTGACCTTGACCGCTATTAATGTGTTTACATTTTAAACTACTATGCCTGAAGCTGGGTAGGTTACAGAGGAGTTTGCTGGATTCTGGGCAGTTTTAAGCAATATTGCACTGTATTGAGTTGTGTTAGCTCATATTGTTGTGTACTGTGGATAGATCTGCCATTGTCTGTAGAGGTTTGGGCAGCTGGTGTGTCTAAGTCTGGTAGCTATTTAGGTTCTCAGGACACATATACATGAAATGGCCATTGCTTTCTTTAAATTAAAGAGAAGGAAGTGAAGAAATGGCTGTGAAAACCCTGTTAGGAACCTATCACCAAGTCTTTTGATGCCTCTACAGCCTTTCCAGTTTTGAAGCTGTAGGTTTTGAATGTCTTTTATGGTGTCCTAACATTTTTTTAACCATATGTTTAAGGAATATGCACATGGGAGGAAAACCTCCTGTTGTTACCTAAGTATTCTACCTTTTACAATGAATTCAGATCTTTCTGTATTTTGTCTCACAGTCCTTTGTGTATGGAGCAATAACAGGGGGAACCAAAATCAAACAATATGCTAAAACTTGAAACATCCTTGTTGGAATTACTGAATGAGTTGCACACTGCATCTGGATAAAAAGTGATCACAGAAAAGCACACAGGTCAATGTGTTGCTTGCTGCAGAAAATGGAGAAGGAAAGGAGAGATGTCTATGCATGTAAGAGAAAGAAAGGGAGATAGATTAAGAAGCTGGCAGAGTCAGCAGAGAAAGAAGCCAAGAAAAACAGATGCCAGATCTAAATACCAGTTCTGTAAGGACTGAATCACTTATTCAGCAGCCATACATTGACTGCCTACAATAATTGACATGGGTACAATGGTGTTGTCTGCTTGGGGAATAGTTTTTGCATAGTCAGATTGAAATTATTCAGAGAGGTCAAAAATGGCTGTGAAATCAACTCTATTTTTTTGTTCATACAGATACTATAATGATCCAGATGTCTGCCCTTCAACAAATCACTGAGCAGCTCTCTGGGCTATAAACATAGCTTTCAAAACATATTTGACAAGTGAGATTACACATTGCTGTCTGATACTCTGTAATGTATGTATGTGTCCAAATATATTTTTAAATGTATTTTCAATATCTATTATCATAATCTCTTTGACAACTTATGCTATAATGATAAAAGATATAAAAGACTGTAAAAATATGAATCGGAATAATCACTGTTCTGTCACTTAATCCTATATAGTTTGCAGTTGATTGAAAAAGCTATCACTGATATGACATGGCATTAGTTCATGTGCAAAGTTGTCAAAGTCATGTCTAACATTTGACTTTGTTGTTAGCTTTTGTAAAAGTCTAGCATGTAGAATTAAGGGACCTTGAGAGTCACCGAGTTCATTCCTCTGCTCCAATACAGGATGAATTGTAAACAGACTTTCTGATAACTGTTTGCCTAATGTGCTTCTAAAAGCCTCTAATGAAAGAGACTCTCTAGTCACATTCAGTAAATGAATGCTAAAATAAAAAGGGCTTTGAGCTGTCAAAGTTGTGCAGGTAAATAATGACTTAGAAAACCCTTCACCATATAGCGCACACTCTGTTCATTGTACCATTTCTAGTCTAGCTGTCCATGTAGATAGATACAGAAATAAAAGATAAATTTAGAGCAGTCAATGGACAAGTGGCATTAAGGCATAGTATTGCGCAAAGTAGAAATAAATTATGTTGATTGTAATTTTTCTGGATGACAGTTTTTGAAGCAAGATTTTTTTGGAGTTTGACATACTGAGTAATTTTAAGAAATACTTCAATATTTTAAGATTAATTTATGTAAAAGCTTGCATATTTTTAAGATAGAAGAGCTGCTTTTTCACATGGTGAACTTCATTGGTTTTTATTAACAGTATGTTGGTATTAGAGTTGATTTGGATTCTTCACCAGTTAGAAGTAAGCAAGCTAGTAAGCAGCTCTGAGTTTCCATAATATATACAGTTCAGTGCTGTCAGTGAAGATGATGTAACTTTATACAGGTACACAGTTAAGCACTGTATGACCTAGGGCTATAGGTATTAATTTAGTATTAAAAAATATCCACTCATTCTGTTCTTAGAATTCGGGAGGCATTGATGGAAACAAGCTGTGCCTGGCCACTGCAATGCTGCATATTGAAAGCTGAGCTTGTTTTGGAACTGGTGCTGTACTGTTGTTGCCAAAATGAGTCAGTATTTTCAAAGTTACCATAAGGCAGTATCATAAAGCCATGATAATTTTCTAACCTTAAAAAAGGAAATAAGTATATCTTATAAATGAGTGGTAAATGTTTGCTCTTAAACATGATTTGTTTAATAAATGGTAAGCCATAAAAGTAAAACGTCAAATAAAATGAAAGCTTCTGCCTATTATTGATTATTAAATTTTCCTTGGTGCTCTCTGTAAGAGTAAAGGTAGTGTACTGACCATTATTCTCATTTAGCTACTTAGTTTGTGTATATTTGAAAACTTATTCTTGCATTTTCACCTTCTCTTCTGTTTTAAGACACTGTAAAGGTGTTGCAGAATGTTAATAGATAGTTATCTTTCAGATGGGATGTGGATAAAATTCAGTACAAAATAAAGTGATTCTATTGTGTAGTGTGTAAAGTATATTAAGACTGCATAAGAGAGAGTACTATATGAATGTAAATCATCATTATTATTAATAGGAAACAGTATTAATAAAGAAAGAAAATAAAAGAAGTTATATATGGCCAATTATAAACTACAGGATAGCCAAATTGGATACTAAAGTCCAATTTACAACCCTGGAAAGTAACCAAAGACAGTTCATGATCTTATTCAATGGAAAGCTTCATGTTACTTCATCTCATTAAGGTATAGGGAAAATATTGTATAGGGGAAAACTTGCCATGTGAGAAACTGAGAGATTGGTAGATTTGCACAGTTATACAAAGCAAGTTTTAAAATGAAGGAATTAGTATTGCTTCTCTCTGCATAAAAATGGAAGATTATGAGTGTGTCTACATTAACAGTTTGATTTCCATTGCTCAGCAAAGTCTCAGTATCTTGTATGAACATGAAAAATTTTCTAGAATCCATTCCAGACCAAAATCTTGGCAGAGTAGCCAGCTGGATGTATATGACGAGCAAAAGATTAAGTGTTGGCCAAGGATGTATCCTCTATACAAGTCATGTGCAGCAGAATGGTTGCTGTTGGGAGAGACAAAAATATGGAGATAAACCATTTTATTTTAATTTAAAACTGTACTGGTAGAATTTTCCAGGGATCAGCAAATCTTTAAATTATTTCTCTACTTCTTGTTATCTTTATAGAGACTGGCAAGTTTCTCCTCTCAGTTACCTATCTAAAACTGATTCTAAATAATGCAGAGGACAGGATTAAAAAGACAGTTTGAATCCAAGAAAACTGTTCACAATTGAAAGCTGATACCTGACCAGAAAAGTATTGCAAATTTTCAGTTTATAGGTAGAAGAAAAAAAGGAGAGGAGAATGTGATTTCAGCACAACTGTAAAACCCGATGCATATAGCACAGAATCTTTGAGAAGCTGAGAGTGATAGGAATAAGGGATGGAAAGCTTTGTCATAAGAGACAGGCAGAGGGAAGTATGGTGGCTATAGAGGTTTTGGGTAATACATAAAAAATACAATAGATAAATAAATAAATCTCCCTTATGAAATTGGTAGGAATAGAAAAAAAAAAAAAGGTTGCAGGCTATTAAAAAAGATTTAATAATTCTGAAGTAGTTATTTAGACTATATGAAGTTAATAGAGTCAAATATCTTTGAAGACTCATTTACAGTTTCACTTAGAGACATCAGTGCGTGATGCAGTTAGAGAACTTAATACAGTTTTAATACCTGTAGTGGTTGAAGCCAAAGGCCTAGTTGTGTACTGTATCCAAAAGCATCCAGAAGTGAAGGGCTTGTAAAAAGGAAGAGCAGGACAAGGTTATAATATGATACTTCCGCCTAATGCTAATTTCAACCTCCAGCTATTTTCACTTTAGAAATATCCTGACTCTACGTTCTTTTATACCTTTGTGACCCATAATGAATTTCTCTTCCATAAACACTTTCAGTCTCCCAATCAACCTGTATGAAATTCTAGGATCCACATCAGTTTTGACAAGGTCTTTTGCACCTACTCTTGTTTGTTTTGAAACGTGTTCATACTGGCTTAATTGGACACCTCCTATTTCCTGCGCTAGAAAAGAGAGTGAACAATTTCAGTCCATCTTACTTTATGCCACCTGTATTTTTATTTTCCTCTATCATACCTCCTCTATTTTCTCTTCCACAAAGAAAATAAGAAAGTGACTTTATAGTTCAGTGTTCAGAAATCACACGTCGATAAATTTTATAATGAGATAAAAATATTTCTAGTACATGGCTAAACTTAAAGTACAATTAATTGCATGGTGTGATTACTAACTTGACACACACCAAAATAACTGGAGAGGGATGTGACATGTTCATAGAGATTTAGCCAGATCAATATGTTGATTGTTCAAGTTATGTTGATTTTATTGGTAGTATGTAGAGTTTTATGTGATAATTTCCATTCCTTTTACCATGCAGAATTGAGCAAGTATTGAAGAGTCCTTTCTTTTTATTTCTGTCTTCCTTTGTGTGTTACATAGTCTAACTAGTGCCACAGAACTGGGTTAAGTACAGAGGCAGTTGATTGTTGAGCTAATCAACTTTCTCATCAGATAAACTGGAATATTTTAGGTTTCATTTTTCTTCTGTTCCAAACCATTGGTAATAGGTTTATTGTTATCAGAATTTTCCTTCTCTTCTGCTTTTTTTCCCTTCACTGCAGAATTACCAATCTTTTTTTTTCCTATTTTACACAGTCTGAACTCCTTCCTTTCATACATTTTCACCCTTGCCTGAATGAGGCCATTTTAGTGATTTCCCCCATGCTATTTAACACCACCATTATCACTGCTCAGAATGTCTCTGAAGAAAATTTGAACCTCATGTTATAGCAGTATGGGAGGCAATTCACAATGCCTGCCATTTGTCACTACAAAATCAACTTCAGAACAAATTCTAAGAGAAGAATTTGACACTGCAAAACCTACCAGCTAAAAAATTCTCTCCTATTATTGTTGAAGTCCCTTGCCTAACTGAAGAAAAACTGTGGCTCAAGTATTAGTCATTCAAAGAACTGAGAATTTTTGTTTTCAAGACTAAATTCCAAATGTAATCAGTTCCCTATTTCTTCTAAATGCCCTTTATTGCCTAGTCATATTTTGGGGGTTTATGAACTATTTAAGTTGGTCACTGTATTATTTGAAAGACTTGAAATACCATTCTTCTTTCTCATATCTTTCCTCTTCTCATAACAACTAATGAAGGGATTGTTTTATTGTTATTGCCTATTTTGTTGCTGACAGGATGAGGATTAAATCAATCTGAGATTGCACGTGAATGCAAATTCCTGGTCTGCTTAAACAATTCCTGCATTTTGGGTGTTGCTCTAATCTGGAATGTACCAGGTAGGAAGACATAGTTTAGGAAGTGTCTCACATATGACTTTGAGTCTCTTGCTTCCGAGATCTAACCCTGCACTCAAGAACATTTACCAAAAACCTTAGACACAACCAGAAATATTTTGTTGAGATTAAAGAAAAGTCAGTCACATGTCATCCCATGCATTCTGCAACTGAGAATATGTGAAAGGACTGTCTTTTTTTTTTTTTTTTTTTTTTTTTTCTTTTTTCACTCCTCTTTCCCAGAACAACAAGGAGAGCTGTGTTGGGTTGGTCCCAGCTGGCAACCAAACTCACACTCAACCACTCTCTGACCACCCCCCTGCTCAGTAGGACAGGGGAAGAAGAAGAGGAAGAACAGATATGCGAAACCTTTTGGACCAAAATGGAGACAGGAAGATCACTTGCCAATTACCATTGTGGATGAATGAGACTTGATTTGGTGTAAATTAATTTACTGATAATAAAAATAATCGTAATTACTGATTTGGTTATTGGAAAGAAAAGAACAATAAACCAAACATTTTACACGCTCAGGGAAAACACCTTTCCTTCTCTTTTTTTCATGCTCAACTTCACTCCAAATTCCTCTTTCCTCCTTGTTATTGCTGTGGGTCACACTCAGTCCCTTCAGCGAGGCAGCATACCATGCAAGGTTGGTGGGGTGGGGGAGTTATGGTCCGTATATAGTGGTTTCCCTCTGCTGCTCCCTACTTCTCCCTTTTTTCCTCTGTTCTGGTGTGGGCTTTCCATGGGCTGCAGTCCCTTTAGAGATGTACCTGTTCTTCCATGGAGCAGCTCCTCTGACCTTGGTGTTCCCTTTGTTGTTTCTTACTTTTTTGTTCCCTCCTCCTTTTTCTCCCCAGCATTGTTTGACCTTTCTTAAATATGTTTTCCCAGAGGCACCATACATGTGGCTGACGGGTTCAGCTTTGGCCAGCGGTAGATCTGTTGCAGAGCCAACTGGAACTGACTGTGTCCAGCACAGGGCAGTCCCTGACCTCTTTCCACAGAGGCCACTGCTGCGGCCCCCAACTACCAAAACCTTGTCATTTACACCCAGTCTGAGACCAAGGGAAGCAATGTCTCCTTATGTAATAAGCAGATGCTTTTTCTGGAAGAGAGATTAGAAAAAAAATATACCCTAGAAGCATATTGTCCTACTTTGCCCTTACTATTAGCAACAGCAATTCCAGTTCTTCCATTTCTCCTTTCCTCCCTCTCTCAGAATTGACCTGTATATTAAAAAGTAAATGGAGCTTGTTTGTTCTTAGTTTTAGTGTGTGCTATGTTGGTGATATTTTAAATAATCTGACCTTAACAATACCGAAAGAGTGGTTTAGTAAATTCTAATTGGGCTTCTTCAAGCTGGCCACCCAAAAGTAGACTATGATTTAAAGCTTTGTTTTTTTCTTCTTCTTAATGTCAGTCCTCTGTAACCTGGGCAAACAAATCCTATTACTGATGACTTTACATGCAGTTTCAACAGACGGTAGGTTCTCTGTACTAGTGCAGCAGAAGAAAGCACCTGCGTTTGGGTTGGGCTAGCTTCACTCATTCAATTATTTTTTTTTTAAAAGTGAGTATGTCTTGCAGTTTGTGAATACTTAGAATTCCAGCCTGGTACTTCAGTGATAAAAGTCAACAGGATATGACTGATACAGGAACTGGCTATTTTTAGGTAAAACTCCTGAAGTGGGATTTAATTCTAAGTCTTCTCTGCATTTTTATTTCTGAAGCTGCTTGCCAGGCTTGAATGTTACATGATTAATAATTGAGCACATAGTATTTATACATTCCTGTACAATAGATGCATGAGAAGAAAACAAAAAATGAAGGGAGTGGGTGAGGAAAAGGATTAGCAGCTTGGGATACTAAATAGCAAAAATGTGCTTCCATGGTAGATCCTGCAAAAAAAGCATGAGCTGGTAGTGATGATAACTTTTCTGCCAATCTACCTGTGTTTAATCTTTATATATTTGTACATTCTTCCATTTTCATACATGGCTCATTCTCTTTTGCTCAAGTGAATCAGTGCCAAGATTGTTGTAAACTGCATTAGGATTAAGTCTAGACTGCTTATTTCTGCTAAAATATGTGCTGCATAGTGAGGTCAAAAATCAGCGGAAAAGTCAGTACAAGGTTTGTTTCTCCTAAATAGGGTACTGTGTAGTTAGTTAGCAGTATGGCCCAATGTCTTTTGCTGAGTTGACTCACCTGTTTTCTTGGCTTGTGACAATTATTTGCTTGTACTGCAAAATAGTACTAGCACATCTTAATAATTTAAAAATAAAAAGTCTCGGTTACACTGCCTTAAAGTGCTATTGCTAATGCTCTACTTGAAGTAGAGCTTTATATTGAAATAACCACCAGTAATCTACCTTTCTTCCTGCTAAGAATTGCTGACAGTAAGTTGTTTTTCATTATTTTAAGTTCACAGATCACCAAAGTCTTCCTTCTGGAGCTTGAAAAATAGTGCAGAGAAAGCTATGAAAAAAATCTTGGTTTTCACAGTTCTTTTCAAAAGATACCTCTTGGGCTGTAGGAGTTACAGTGTAAAAAACTTGAAAATCTTGAAACAAGACTTTATTGTTGGGGACCTTTAAAAGGGCATACTACAGCTTTACAGTCTTAGATGTGGTCATGGTTCTATACATGTTCCCAGTCAGAAAAATCCCTGAAATCTTTACCACTAAACCATGTCCCCTATATGCCACATTTACATGTCTTTTCAATGCCTTCAGGGACAGTGATTCAACCATTCAATGCTTTACAGCCCTTTCAGTGAAGACTTTTTTGCTAATTGCCAATTTAACCTCCCCTGGCACAACTTGAGGCCATTTCCCCTTGTCCTATCACTTGTTATTTGAGAGAAGAGACCAACATCCACCTCACTACAACCCCCTTTCAGGTAGTTGTAGAGAGCGATAAGGTCTCCCCTCAGCCTCCTTTTCTCCAGGCTAAACAACCCCAGTGCCCTCAGCCGCTCCTCATAAGACTTTTTCTCTAGACTCTTCACCGGTTTCATTGCTCTTCTTTGGATACAGTCTAGGAGCTCTTTGTCTTTCTTGTAGTGAGGGGCCCAAAACTGAACATGAGTACGTGAGGTGCAGTATCACCAGTGCTGAGTACAGGGGGCCCAATCACTTCCCTAGTCTTGATGGCCACACACCCATACAAGCCTTCTTAAAAAACTCTTCTACTAGATCTGTAGATTTTATTATTATCTTTACAAGTGTCCAGTTTCACTTGGAATTCTTCTGTCTATCCTAAGTACTTATATAGTTGCTTCTTAGGATACAGTGGCTTCAGCCATCACAGTTCCATTTTGAGGTAGAGCTCTATCTCATTGCCACGTTCTGGTATCGGTGCTGTCAGTGATAGTGACTCAAAACGTGCAGAAATACAGCAGAATACAGCAGAAACCTGTGCCATGTAATTTTATTATTTTCAGAGTTTATTATTATTTTGTTTCATTTGTGTCATAATATATTTTCTGGTTTTTTACCCATTAACCACTACAATGGTGTTTTTCATTGATCCTGTCACACTGAGCACCAGTCTTTGCCTGGACTGAGTACAGTTAGTACAGAAACAAACCATTCCAGTGTTAGGTTCAGATTTGTTAAGACCTTGCCTGTGTAATGAATCTTCAAAACCTGTACCCATGCTAATATAAGTGTTGCTGGAAGAGCAACAGTGGATGGAACATGGACAGAGCAAAGGAGTTGCTGGTGTATTCATCCTGCCTCCCCAGTGTTGTGTTCTTCCATCGGCATAGCTTTACCTACTCTAGGTGCTTTGTATGCTGGTTCATCAGCAGATCTTGTGCCAGCTTCCTCAATGACATTCCTTTGAAATCCCCTCAGATGGCTGGGATTTTTTTTTGGATGATCAGAGATAGCTGTGACTGTTTTAAAACATTTCTGCCACTCCACCTGCTTACCACCCTACAGCTAGGAAGTCAGATCCTCAAAGCTGACCTGGTGAAACAGGTTGTGCAAGTGCTTCTCATCCACTTCAGCAATGTTGTATGACTTAGTAGCTTGAACTGCTGAAACAGAATACAGAATACAATACAGAAATCCACAATGAAATGAGGACAAATAGGATATTTTAGAATTTTGCAATAGGAATATTTCAAGTAGAGCCTCCATTGTGGGATATGTGATGGCAAATCTTTCTGAATACTGTCTCAAATATGACTTGTATTTAACATACTCATCTTACAGAATAATATGTCTTTCTTTTCCTAAGGAAATGCTTAGCCGAGTTTTATTTGTCCAGTGAAAATACTTGAAGGCCCACATGCTACTATACAGCTGCCTGTGTTTTTTTATGTGCTACATAATTCTAAGGGCTACCAAAAGCATAGTCTGATGAAGAAGGAAAAATCGCTAATAAAAAAAAAAAATCATTGCATGTATATATTTGCAGGGTAGACATTGATATTACTGCTGGCAACTATTGATTAGTAGGAAAAGTGTGAAGACAACACAAGTCATCCATCTGCTTCATCCATCTGCTGAGAAAAAGAACTGTGTTACCATTAGCAAGTCTGTCTCTACAGTTCTGTGTGTTCTGTGGACATCTTCATGACAAATGTCTTAGATACCTATATTGTTTAACTTTATAGGTAGCCATACTAAAGAACATTTAATTTACCAAATTGCAAGCAGCTCTAAGGTTATGACATTGAAACAAATTAATAATAGAGCATAAATTCCCAGATGTCTCCTTAAAGTTCACGATGATAAATCAGTGAATCTTTGATGTGTTTTAGTATTAGATATACTTGATAATTTATGTTTCATCTTGTTTTGAGTGAGGATTTTGGCACAATGTGCCACTTTTGCTTCTCTTTTTTTCCTTATATTCTATTTAAATGTTGATTTACCTTTCAAAAGTGAAAGCAATAAAGTTGGACTGTAAACTTCAGGTGAAATGATATTCTCCAAGTCCATCTGTGGAGGTTATTGCTGAGGAGAGCAGTTTTCTTGAATTTCCATATTAGAAGTCTCAATCACAAACAGAAAGTGAGGGAGGCTCCTGGGGAATTTGATTCAATATTCTTTATTTTTCACTATTCTATGTTTTATTTGTCCAATCCATTAGGAGCCCTAGAAAGGGAACAACTTTTGTAGTTAGACAAACCCCATCCAGAGGTGGGAGCAGCCTATATCTAGCAGCTTGCTCTGTGATGTGTGATGAGATCTCCACTACATACCAGGCATTCAGCAGTTCTAGAATCCCGACAATGCCAGATATCCTGCCCTTGTGCACAGTGCCTCTGTGTAAACTCAGTAGATCCTGTACTTTGCACATGATTGTCAGCAGGATTGCATGCATTATTTCTGCTGTTGCGTGTGCATAATAAGTCATTTCAGTATGTATTCCCTTGCTGGGTCAAAGTAGTATACTGACAATGTGAAAGACAAGGTCAGATCACCGTCACCAGAATCACTCCAACAGCTTTCTCCTGGCCACCTCCTTTCCCCAACATTTTGTATACCTGGATAAAGTCAACTCCAGGCCAGGAGGTTTTGGGGTGTTTTTTTTTCCATTAATGCAAGTAGCCCTTGACATATATACAGCTTTAGAATACTGTTGGGTCACTTTTTAAGCCTTTTCTGTTATCTTGAGTGCTAATAACTATTTTTTTAAAAAACCAACAACCTACAACTCTTATGAAATTATGCAAACATTGCCTTACTTTTAAAAATAAAATTAGCTAAGCAACATAATAAGTTTTTTCTGCTACAAAACAAGAAATAGTAAAAAAAAAAATCTTTTTTTAGGTATAGAAAATTATTGTTGTGTCATATATATTCTTCTCCTGAGTGCTCTCGTCACTGATAATCAAGTGTAGGGCAGTGATGGTGGAGGGGAGGCAGGTGACATTTCTTTCGGGGTTGCCATTGTGCAGTTGCAAAAGGTAGACAAAATCTTTCCCTGTTCAAAGCCCTAATTACAAGACCTTCTTTCAGATTAGTTGAAAGAGTTGTAGTTTTGGAAGAAAAACCTTTGCACTTTGCTAGAGAAATTGCATTTAATTTCCTTGAATCTTTCACTTTATTGCAGAGTTGAACTATCATCAACCTCATTTTTTACAGCCGTGATTTGGTTTGGTAGTCCCTGTAAAGTTCTTTCATTGTTCGCTGCTGTAGGGAAACAGAAAGAATCACGCCTTCTGTTTTCTGTCTCTTACACAGGAATCCAGTTAGTAGGAGAAACGACTAGGATCCACAGTTCAACATCTTTTTTGTCAGTCCTTAGCTCCACTGAGGCAATGACACATATGGACAAAAGTAATATATCTCATGCCTGATTCACCAAAGGAAAAGACATGGAGGTGGTTTAGTAAATTTGTTGACATTTCTTTTTAGTAAAGTGTGAATTCTTCCTTTTCTCCTATGGTGAATCAGCAACATTTTTGAAACCTGAACCAGTGTTGATTATCATCCAAAAACTAAGTCTAGTGCAGGTGATAAGAAAATTTGGCACCTTTTTTTTAAGAAGTATAGTTGCCAATGATTTGAGAGTCTGTTAAATCATTTGATAATGAAAACAACCAGCAACAATTAACATAAACTTATATAGAAGTAACAAAAGAAGTTATAATCTCCTTCCTTCTCGATTTTAGGTACAAGGATTTCATATACCATATGTATAACTTAGCTTAAAAATCTAAACCCCATATAATTTAAAAGGTCATAGTTATACAAGTCTTTTTAATAAGGAATGTTTGAGACTGCTTCTTCAAAGATTTAAATGAAATAATTTATTTTAAGCATTTAGTTGTCTAACACAATCTTCTCTCTTGTTTTTCAAGTTCATCGTATATTAAAGGAGAAAAGGAATTAATAGTCCATTCTGTACATTTTGGCTTCCTTATGAGCTGGCACTGTAAATAGTCTCATATACACATAAGACCTCTTTCTCTGCTGTAATATCAATGTAAAGGAGCATTTTAAGAAGTGAAAATTCCTTTTGCTCCCAAATAAAGGCCCTCTCTACTGTCAGCACGATATAGTTTGAATTCAAATCCAGAGTATTTACAGCTGTATGGATAAAAGTGGGTTATAATAAAGCTTTAAAAGAAAATCCCACCAAAAGCCTTTTTTTGATTAAAGGCTTTGTCATATTTTGAAACTTTTGAGAGATTACTAGTTTGAGATATTCTTCCAGACTTGTTTATGGCTTTAATATTTGCCATTCCCCATAACATTTATAACTGTATGGAAGAATATTCTGAGTTGCAAGTATTTATCATTTCAAAACTGAAACCATCTGTCACTGGTAGTTACAGGGAAAATTACTGTATTTGTGAAACTTACAGAAGACTCCTGTCCTTAGCTGTAGGATGACAATTAACTGAGAACACTCTTAGAGCTGGGAAGTCAAGCTGAAACACAAAACACTTTCTCTGTCACTCCTTCCCCATAAACCTATGAACAGAGATATTTTGAGGTAACAGGATAGTGTAAACATTTAGATTATTGTTAAAAGAAAAGATTCGTTTTTCCCTCAGGTTCTTTCATAACAACGACGACATTATTTTGTCCTCTGTCACCTTGTAAGAAGCGAGTAGTAAGAAATACAGTATTGTCTTGTTTTTTAGATTGAAAGCATTTGCAAAAAAAGAATAGCACAAAAAGCAGAAAAAGAAATAAGATTGCAATTACACTTGACTCACAAGAAAGCACACTTTCTTTGCAAGTAACTCTACCAACTGTGATTCATTATTACAGGCCAGTTTAACTTTGTTCTTTGCTATTGTCTTCCTGTATTGTTTAGATAAAGAGCACTAGGAAAACTATGTATAATCTTTCAACTATGTGAATGTATGTGCAAACTTTATGACTGTGAAATCAAATAAATCAATATTTAGGAAGCTCAGAACAAAAGACTGAAGCCATTTATGGTGACTTATATTAAGCAATTTACTTTGTGCTTAGCATTGTTTAGCTAAGCTAATCATGGAAGATTAACCTTTAAAAATTCATATTGCAAAGTATGTTGATCCCATTCTTGGTTCTTAATGCTTTTAGCTCTGTAAACAACATTTGACATTTACCAATAGTAATGTCATGGACAAATGTTCCCCCATCCTGCAAATAACACAGGTTTGAATTGTTTTCTCTTCCCTTTTTTGAGGAAGGAGTTGAAGATTGGCATCAGTGCAGTCTTTTTTTTTTTCCTTTTTTTTTTTAATGGTGAATTAAACGATGACATCACTGTAGAGATCATTATAAGTTAAATGTTTAACACTGAAAAATACTAGGCAAGCATTCAGATTTTTGCAGTGGCCACTGTTTCCTCATTTTATTTGAAGGAAGCCAAAATACTTTAAAGAATGCATGTGAGAAAAATTGCTACTAGGGCATGTTCTGATCCTAAATCACAGTGGTACTGAATTATGTGCATAGGTATGAACCTCCAAGCAGTCCCAATGCTTTTGCTGTGATGCCTCACACTCATATGTTTATACCTACTTCTGATCTTTGCCTTCAGGTAGTACTGTAATATAAATAGTCAATATTGAGAATGACAAAGAAATTACAATAATTCAAGATATTTTTGGTGTTTGCCATTCAAATTTTCTAGCACCTTTCTTAACAGGAGTTCTGAGGAACAAATAATCAATCTTAAATTATTCTGCCAAGCTTTTTTAAATCTATGGTCTGAGCATCCCTCCTGCTCCATAAATTTCTTTGAAGAATCTACAAAAGGCAATTAAGAAAGGAAAGTTCAAACATGTTATGCAGCAATTTCCATGCATGAAGTTGCAAAATATTGGTAACCATTGAAACGGAGGAGAATTTACGGGACAGTCTCTGCAGCAGTACTTTTCCTTGGTAGTAATAAGAAGGTGTTACATATCTTCTTTTCATGTAATACAAAAGCTGTCATTGACATTTAATGGAGTTGGAATTCTTTTAGCTTCACAAGACATAACAACTGAAAGCGTGTAAGCTGTATTTAGTGGCATATACCTTGAAATACAAAAGTGTTTCATACTCACCCATGTTTACTCTTCCATTAAAAATAAAAACTGTTGGAACAATCTGAAGAAAGTCACGTATGCAATGAGGCCTTGGGGACACCAAGTGAGAAGTGTGACTCATGTAAATGACCACCTCAAAACTAGACTGTTTTTTCTGGAAAGGTTAAGGACATTGGGTTTTGAGAGATTTTGCCACTTCTAGAAGTAAGTTGCTCTTTTAAATACTTAACTCAATGGAGCTTTTAAGGATATCATTAAGCCATTTTTTTCTCTGTTAGTGTTAAATCCAAACTAGAACTGGGCCAGGGCAGAAAATGGCAGTAGTTCCATTAGTTCCATTCCTGTACCAAATATCATTCATAACAAAATTCCTAGGGAAAAGTGGTGCTACTGCAGCTTAACTTTGATTTTGAGAATTTCTTGGAGCTTCAGGTGGATTCCTGATTTGAAGAATGGCTGTTAATACACAGCATAGAATTTAGAAATTCAATACTTGCTCCGGTTAGGAGATGTTGCTGCTGCATCCACACAGATTGGCAGAAGCTGTAAAGCTAGGCTCTAGATCTGCAACCAGAAGGGCTGCACCAGCCTTGTCTGAAGAATTTGGGTTTATTGTCCTGGGAGGGGGGAAGGAGGACAACTACTGTATCCCCTTAGCATCTCATGCAAGATTTAAAGGCTTTTCAAAAGTCCTACAGATTTCATTTGTCCATTTTTTGCTGACAGTGTTGAAGAGCAATAGCAGATTACACTTGACTTGGTAATGTCTTCTGAGTTGTTGTATCACACTAATCTGAGCAGTCTAGAATTCTGCTTTTAATTTTAGCTGGTTCTTTAGTCTTACTTCCTAGTACATGGTGATTTATATCTAAGCAGCTAACAGCATAAAGCAAAAGGCAGTTATCAGTTTAACACAGTAATCAGAGGCTAACTTTAACAATGTGAGGCTAAACTGTTTCTGAAAAATGGTCTCTTACTGCAGGCTGTCTGTATGACTACATGCATACACAGAATATTCATACAAGATATATGTATACAGTATATATTTCATATATATGATATATGAAACAGGTGATGTTAAGCATTCGGTTCCCGTTAAGACTAATGGAAGCTGAGGTGTCCAAACTTCACATGGGAGATTCTCACAGCATCCAGTCATAGGTACCTATTTCATGGGTAAAATGTAGCCTTTCCTCCAGAGCTCTGAAAGTTTGGTTCCATAGGTGTGGTCAGAAAATGAGACTTCAGAAAGCTCTGACTCTGTTTTCATTTACTTTCTTTTTGATCCACAATATAGGTTTTGATTCAGAACACTTTAGTGGGGACTGTTTCTATTTTCTTTGTCAGTAGGCTGATAAACTGTTATTACTATGGAGCAAAACCTTTTCAGTACACAGTATTCCTAGTGGGTCATTAATTTTACATTGAAATGAAAGAACTTTTTCCCTTTTTCTCCAGACAGTTATTCCTGATTTGTCTGGGTTAGACCAAACTTCTATGCTCTTTATTAATGCTAAGACTTTTCTAAAACCAAAGAAAGACTGACTATTCCTTGTCAAGCTTATAGTACAGAATATGTGGTTAAGGGAAATAAGATTGGCAAAAATACGTTATCCTCTTCCAAAGTGTTAGTGTGTTACCCTTTGATTCTATGCTACTATTTGTTCTTTCTTCTTTGAAATTAATGGGGGAAGACTTCAGACTATGGGCATTTTGAAATAAAATGTTAGGCCTGTAGGCCATGTGAGATATTAAACATACTTTTCTACTTCTTTCTACCCTACTTACAAAATGAGAAGAAATCATACAGCTGACCACACTGCAGCTACTTAATGCTGCTGTAAATAGATCATGATAAGCATGTGGTATACGTGATTGTCTGTGCTGATAAATGAAAGGGTATGGATTGTTCAGCATCAGTGGAAGGAGGGGAACAAGAAGAAACCTTCCGGATTGCAGCTGCAAATGGTAGCAATTTTCCCTTCCTGCATTAATGAATGTAATTCATGTAATGCATATTACTTCATTCAATAGCAAAATTCTCATGTTTAGTTCACAGACATAAAGTATTTTAATTAAGAATATAAATGAGTAATGACAATTCACTCCCAGAAAAAGCAAAGAAAGACACATCTTTGGCCACATATAAGGAGCTGTGATGTGAATATAGTTTATCAGTGTAATAAATTCACTTTCCTAAAACTCTTTTCCAAAAGAATATCCTTTAAGCCATGTTCTGTTTTATTTGTCGTTTTCCCCTTCTAACCTTCCTTTACATGCAGTACTTGACTGCAAACCTGCATTTTACAGTCTCTAGTATTCAAATTACTTCATCCTCTATAAACATCACAAATTAAAAGCTTTCAGCATCTGAACTCCAACACAACATACACAAAACTAAAATAATTAATTGTCTAGAGACCATAACAAATTTTAATGTGCATTTACAGAGTAAACAGAGGGCTGAAAGGGGTCAAACCAGTGGAAGTGAAGGTATGTATTACAAAATCCACACAATACTGAATTACAAACTAAAAAGTGATGTTTTCTCAAAGAAGGAAATAAAGATTTCTATTGATGGCACGACATATAGATAATATTAAAAACTGGCTTGCATGAGGACCAAAGTATGTCTACTCTGAAGTTATATCACACAGACTGTAAGCAATTTACAGAATTTAAGTTAGTTTTGCATATACAGGAGTTGCAAAATTAGAGAAAACACACTGAAATATAGAACGCACACAAAAAAAAATGAGATGTATATATATAAACCTCCACACAGTCATCAGGGGTTGGCCTAAGTCAGTAAATGCCACCATTGAACAAGAACCAAACAAAAAAATGACAGGAAAAAAAAACACAGGGGAATAATAATAATAACAATAATAATAATAATAATAATGAAAAAAACCCAAACAACTCAAAAGAAAAGTATCCTTATTTGTTTTCCAGAAACAATGTCCTTTAGTCTGCCTAGCTGCATTGTAGAATTTCTTTCCTCCTCTCTATTCCTTATGCAAAAAAAACCAACCAAAACCCAAAAAACCCCAAACTTTTAAATAAAGTTTTTAATAAAGTTTGTGGGGCGTTTTATTGGGGTCGATGTGAAATCACTATATTTTGTTTCATTATTTGGCCTCTGTTTGCTTCCAAGCTGGAATGGTTCTTTCAGCGTAGGAAACCAAACGTCATCCATGGTTAATTCTGTAATACTGATGACTCGCAGGCCAACCCCTGAGAAGTCAAGGATGAGGGTTCTCCTTGCCGAAAGAAAAAGAAACTAGGTCTTGCTGTTACGAAACGTTTGATTACATCACGCCAGTTCTCTTCAAATAAAAGATCAGTGATACGCCAAAGAAAATAAGATATATCAAGAAAACATGTGGTATCCTCTTCTTTTTATAATATTTATTTATTTATTTTATTTATTTAGTATTTTTGTTTGTACTTCCTGAAGAAGGTGCTCCTTGTGTAGAGATTTAGAGTACATTGGGTGCAGAGTGGTGGTTGGAGGTTAGGGTCAACTTTGCTGTCCGCTCCATGGATTTTACAGGCGATTTGCTCTTTGCTTTAAGAAGAGAAAGTGATATTGGAAAAAGTCAGCACTTTTAGATTAAAGCAAAGCACCCTTCACAAAGCCACAAACAAGAAGCAGGACAGAAAGTCCATGGCTTGTAGCTATCCTCGCACCTGCGGAAGAAGTTATAAGATATTCGCTCATCTTGCAGATTTCCAATGCTCCTTATAAGGCTGTTTTAAACACATACATTTATATATTTAATTAGCTCGCCAGGTTGGCTCTGGTGCCCATGAATGTCTTGGCATGCACTGCAAATAACAACACATACAAAGTATTTCAGTCCCAGGGAGGGTTTTTTTGTTTTGTTTTGCTTTTGTTTCTTGTCTGTCTTTTTAAACAACATTATCCAGTGAAACCACATACCAAAAGGAACAAACCCAAACACCTTCCATATCAGAGTGTTCTTTACAAAATAATTTCCAGCATCACATCATTGCTAACAAAAAAGTCATCTAGTGGCTAAAGGGTGTTTTCTTGTAACACAGCAGATATACTGGCAAATGGCTGTGCTATACAAGGGGGGAACAGAATGCTAAAAGGTTTAGAGTATTTATTTTTGAGAAATTATATTTTCCCAGGCTTTTTTTTCTTTGAAAAATGCTATGAAAACAATGGTATATATATCATTATTTCTAAAATATGACTTTATATTTTAAGTCTGTTATCAGAATAAAACCTGGAGTAATTAAACTGAAATGTTCACACACCAAGGGCATAAGTATTTAGATGTCTTATGTACCAAGTATCCGTGCCTGATAACTCCCTATATCATAAAGAATTACATTCAGGATTTGAAATATATTACTTGAGGTGAAAACCATAAATGAATTTGTTTACACTATAAAAAAAAGTTCCAATTATAACAGGTTAATGCACGATTAATAGATTTAATAGCTGTGTTGTATACTTGAGAAGTATAAATGTTATTGACAGTTACAGGCATCAATTCTGTAACAAAGTAATTGGTGTTATAAGCAGTCTATAGTAATGCCGGATTTTTAATAACTGGATATTTTTAAAAAATCTATTAATCATGTATAAGCTTTTTTTATCAAAAAATTTAATATTAAACTGAATGATGGATTCCACTGCAGCCCCAAAAAGCACATTTATCTTCTTATCAAGAATATACACAATGAAATTTAAAAGAACTCAAGGCAAATCCTCATTTGTAAAAGTTTTCAGACATTTATCAGTAAAACATTTCTATCTGCCATGTTTATAAGTGTAGCAAGAAGTATTTCTGTTCCTGTCTTTAGTAAATTTTTCCCTTCAAAAACAGAGATTAAACTAAATCCCAGATCTCTGAACACTGCTTCCTTTTGTAAATACATGGTGTGAGATGTTGCATACATAGTAGTTGCCATAAAAGACTCTTAGTCCTCTGTCACATACACATGAGCTTCTAAGTAACAGTGATATTTCAATTATCCATGTGTGAACTGAATTTCTAAATGAATATTAACTTTTAAATGGAAACATGTCTCAAAGACATTAATGATTTTCAAAGAAGTCCAAGGGAACTCTGAGCCTAGTTCCTACTGAATGTAGACAGGAGTGGGAAGCCTACTTTTCTCTGGTCCATCTGATAAAGCCAACCTACCTGTACTACACTGCACTAGTTTGCTGAGCTTCTCAAAACACTTGTTCTGTATTAGGAACAAGCAAACACACAAGCAAATTTGCTGTAACTTCTTCCTGTGGGTTGTTCTCATACAGGTAGTATTTACAAGCTTGTACCCAAGGTCAAGTTCAATTTCTAGTTTTGGTTTTACTGCAGCATAGCTACGTTCTCATTTTTTATATGAGGTGTAAAATTTGTTATTTGACAGATGTTTATAAAGGTTTTTCTTTCCCTAACTAGGTTAGCAGATCTGAGTTAGAACCTTTGTTAGTATTAGATCATTTCATGACGTACTGAAATATTTTCACTCATTTTATTCCATTCAAATATTTTTTTGATTGAACTAGAGAAAAGCACTGATCAAGGCAACTCTAAAGAGGTCTCTGGAGATATATTTCCTCTGCACAAAATATGTACAATGCAAATAAGGACAAATACTCTGAAGAGTCTCATGAATATTTTTTAAAAGAGACTTTTAACAATTAAAGGCATTATAATTTGAGAATTTGAAAGCTGTAATGTGTGGAAGAGAAACAGTATGATACAAAAGAGGTTTGACGTAAACTGTTTCACAGTGGCACCATAATATTTGCAGGCAAAGCATTCTTTGTTTTTTTGGGTTTATTTTGCTTTTTTGCAATGTGACAATCTGTAGACCCCCAAATTAGGAGTCATATATTGCATACACATGATAACCTTTCTATTTATGTTCAATCTCTATATAAATCATGACCTCCTTCCAATTCATATCACATGTTCTACATGCATGTTCTGTAAAAAAGAAGTTTGTTTTCCTTTATCTTGCAAGGGATTTAGGTTAGAATACATGCAGTAAGTACAAGCTGAAGCAATACTGAACACATGAGAAAAATTTAGTGGAAATTAAAACAATTTCAGCTTGTAGGTTAAGAAAGGGGCTGTTAGGATTGTTGGAAATCACTGCTGCAAACAGTGTCCTCTGTGTGGTTTCGGGAACTGACTAGTATATCCAAATTTACTGTTTACTGGCTTAATAGTTTCCAAAATGCTGTCTAACCCAAACTGATATTTTTTCAGCAATATATCACCCACAATAAAATTGTCTTGCAATATACAGTGACATATATGACTATTAGGTGCATTCTCATCTTTTCAGTGATTCTTTATGAAATAGAATTGGAGTTTAAATATACTCAGGTTTCTCTTTTTTTTTCTTTTTTTTCTTTTTTCTGGAGATGTGTAAAAGAACTGTATTTGTTCTCTCATGAATCCAAGTATTTCTTTAGACTTTGGAAGGGTGAAATCTGCAAATGTAGACTAATAACATAGCAAAACCAAAAGCAGCCTTTTTAGATTTTTTCCTTTTTCTATTCTGCCATACTTGCTCATACTCTGTTATTTTGGCTTCAAACTTGATAAAGGATAAGCAACCAGAAATAGTCAGAAATTTCCATTTTGGCTACAAATCTAAAGGTCATAAGGGGTTTAAATCAGAGGTTTAGTTTCACTATTCTTAGACTTAATTCAGAGGCAAAGTACAGATCAGAATCCAAATCCAAATATCTCAAAAATACAGAGTATCCAGATTTGGAGTTTTCATCCAGATGTGTTTTTGGTGTACAGTCCTGACCAGGACTTAAACATTATCACTGGAACTGTGAGCATGGCAATATACATAAAAACCTGTTGATGTGGCTGTGGATTTCCTATATCGATTACTCATTTCCCTTTACTTTCTGACATTATTTTCTAATTAATGCAATGAGAGCTAAAATAAATTTTATTGCAGGTCAAGAACACTGGGCAAAACTGGACTACGATTATGTTACCCTCAAAGACAGTAACCTGGAAGAAGAGCAGTAGTATGTATACATATATTATTTCTACATTATTAGTTAAACTCTACTTGATGTGTGGGTCAAAGATTCTCATGTTTTGACCTATTACCCACTGGGATCCAGTTAAATTCTTCCTGTGAGATGTAAATGCCCATGTATTGTCTTTTGTTTCCTGCCACTGACATACATCCAAAAGAGCAAACTTCCATGAAATAGTTAGCCTTCTCCTGTAAATAAATGCTGTATTGCCAAAGGCATGTGATGATAAGTTTCTGTGCAATAGCATGAAAGAGTTCATGCCATTAAACTCTGAGACTGTGATTTATTCAAATATGTGTTTTATTTAAATGCTAGGAAAACAGAGTTAAAAAATAGTGGTAAATAATTGTGATCTTAGTGTTTAAAATAATAAAATAATCTCTGTCACAAATGCTGAATCATATTTCATGGCTCATAGTGTGCGGACCAAAGAGCTAAACATCAATTTTGTTCTGTTAATGAGATTAATTTTAGAGCATCTAAGTATAAAATAAAGCTAGCAGAAGTTATAAATTATTAGTAAACCCTAGCTGATCAAAAACTTAGTTACTCATTTCATGTCTAAATGACTATAATTCCTTGCTTTCACTAAGATACTGATCAGACAAGATTTGTGTAAAAACACATGGGATTTTGGGATGCAAGCAGAGAAAAGCAAATGCTGGTTTTGTAATTTTGCCCACTTATTTTTCACAACTGGACAAAACATTGGTTTGTAAACTAAGCAACTGCCTCAGGCCCTACAGTTTTAGCATCCCCTATTTGTAATAGTCCCTTACATGGTTAACCACCTTGGGTCTCAAGCAGTTTGCATCTGCAGGAGGTGAAGTTTAGCAAGTTTGGCATTCCTTGTGCTTGCTAAGATTTGGGAAGTCTCTGGGGTATAACAGCCTCCTGCACTCTGAGCCTCAATTCCTGTCAGAGCCTCTGAAAACTGGATTCTTACAGTTATGCTTCTAATGAATACTGTATCATCATAAATAACAGAACGAATTTGTGAATTCAACAGCACTGCTTTAACATTTTACTAAATATGTAAGTTAAGTGAGGGTATCCTTGAGTTTCCTTCAATTAGTAAGCCACTGATCACAAGGGAAGATTAATATCTGAGTAGAGTCCTGGGTTTGTGCCGACCAGTATAGGACAAATACAGCCAGTCACCCAAAAGTCCGTGATGCCAAAATATCCCTGCTTATATATGGGGCACATGTATTCAGCTTGTGATGAATATGAGATAATTTTGTTGTACTACTGTTTTCTGAAATCACAGAGGTGTTGAAACCTTAGAAGTGTCATTTTTTCAGGTATTTGTGCTGATATTTTCCATCTTTAAGTGCCTGGTTTGCTCTTTTGCAACACTCAGCTTTGCTTTATAGTGTTAGATTTGAAATAGGTGTCTTGTCAGCCTCAGCTGAAACCACATGAAATCATAATTTTGCATTATTTCCATGTAAAGTAAGTAAAATTTAATTAAATACCTGCCTTAATTTTACTGGGGATATTAACAAACCATGATGTTTGCAGTTTTACATCCATAAAGATAGGTGAAACCAAGTATGGTTGATTTTATTCAAAGTTTTATTTTAATATGTCTCACACAGGTTTTAAAAAAAATAGATTCTTTCTCTCTGGCTCACCAATTGCTGTTGTTTTTATTCCTCTGCATTGCCAAAATCAGAGTTACCTATAGCTCTCTTATACTGCTGGAATATATACCCGCACTCAGGAAGAAAATTTTCCTTCCACGGACATAAAATCCCCCTTTCCCTCCTCAGGGGAATTACTTCTCATATGTTTTAAGGTTCAATCACCTATGTTTGATTTTGTGGAACTGAATGACAAATGACAAGCAGTAAGTATCATAGTCAAGCCTCGCAATGTAGATAACTTTTTTGCTTAGGCTTCCAGCCCATCTTTCTCCATTGGCTGTACAGTAGTCAGGCTAAAATAGAGTGAATTGCTCATCACTGTCTTGGGCAAACACACCACACAGGGCAAATGAATTCATCTTACAGGCCAGAAAAGTTCTGAATTTCTGATTTTTTTTTTTGTATTTTGGAAGAAAACTACTGCTTCCAAATTGATGGAAATTTAGAATAGGCTATGTATTGAATTTCCCTGAAGTCTACTTAGACTTTGCATCCAGCATGTAGCTCTGTTCATCTGGTGTGTGTTCCTTTTCTGCCAGTCACACCCAGAAGAGCAGGCAAGGAAGAGGGATGGGATCTTAGATGGATGATTATTCCCTAGCTTTCACTAGATAAGGCACCCAGGCAGAGGTATTCAGTCCTGTCATGGGACAAAAGCGACAACTTTCCAACCCTGAGTAGAGGAGAGAATTCTGCCAGGGGTTTGAGCCACAATAACTCCTGGAGCTCTTTCTGCGCTAAAGCAGGTCACAGCCTTTTACTTGCTGCCAGCTACATCTAAAGCCACATTCTAGATGTAAATACTTGGGAGAGGAAAAACCTGAGGAGACTTCAAATATAGGTAACATGTAGTAAAATGATACTTGGCTTCAGGCAGTGGTCCAGAACAAGCCATAGTAAATCTAGAAAAGGACAAGAGATAGCAGTATGAAGGAAGAAAGAAGAGTGGGACTTTCAATGACTCCTGCAATTTCACAATGCCAAAATGGACAGAAGTAGAATTACGAGTACACTGGTGTGAACAAACATGGGATTTTGCATTCAGGCCACTTTCTGCATCATCCCTGACACCAACCTATATGTAGGGAAACATTTAAATCTTGTTCTTCCTTTGCAACATATCTGAGAGTCATAGTTTTATTTTTAATTATTCAAACAGTGCTCTTGTTCATCTCTCCTTCTTTAACCCCTTGACTAGAACCAGGCTTCCTAATTGGGCCATCATGCATTATGAAGCTAAAATGATCTCTACTATCATTCTCAAAGATGAAAATGAAATCATCAAAATGACCTGACCTTTTCATCTTTTTACCTTGAACAGGCAGGAGGGAGGAGTGAGATCCCTAAACATATAACTGAAATGGGAAGTACATGAACATTTATAGATTTTCATACTATTCTGATGAAAATAGCCAAAAAAACCTGTTGAGTTTGAACACAGTTTTTCAGGATGATGAACTGGATAGTGTAGTTGGCTTAGTCAACCTCTACTGCAATTTTTACTCTCTCCTATGTCCTTTATCATGTAATTCACAAATTCCATTCTCATCAGTGCATTTCCTTTTGGTTTTATATGTAGCTTTGTTTAAATAAGTAGTTCAGGGCTAAATAATATTTTGCGTACTAGCATGATTAGGACATCCTGATGCAGTTTTGCATTGGTTTCATGACTGTCATTCATTTCTGCAGCAGTGATCCTAAGTTTTGTTCAAATGCTTATGCTTCTTGGAAACTTATTTAGGCTGTTTTGGTCTGAAAGTGAGTCTAGCTATCTAGACAAACTATCCCATAAAAAATTTAGCTTCTAAAATTTTACTTCCCTTAGCATTTTCATGTGATACTCTCACAAACAAGTTCAGAGTAGTAAGGTAGCAGTAGGTTAGATACCTGTTCTGTGAAATAAAGTGTAGATGTATTGTTTCTGCAAGTGATATGAGGGGTAGAGCATGTCAGAGTCAAAATGATTTTTGAACCTAAGGCACACAGCTTTCAGCTTTAGACCTATCCGGAAGCGTATTCCTCCTTCTAGCAGCTTAAAATGTTTTTTTTTGTGCTCAGCTACCTCATATTTCATGTGTTCATCCAAGGATATAGTGAGTTCTT
Organism: Elanus axillaris; assembly: GCA_026212715.1. Taxonomy (NCBI): domain Eukaryota; kingdom Metazoa; phylum Chordata; class Aves; order Accipitriformes; family Accipitridae; genus Elanus; species Elanus axillaris. The sequence continues at coordinate 19,328,347 of JANZLQ010000050.1, forward strand.
GATGTCTCTGAATTCTTTAGTGGCTGTACAACTATGACTACTTCCATCACTATATATTTATTATATTGTGGAAGCTTTTTTGTCTTGATACTCAAACTTCCCTGACTGACTTTCTTTTTCTTAGGAGAATGACATTCTGCTTACCTGGGCCTCTCAGTCACAAACGATCAGGCATCAGCCATTTGTAGCAGATACCCTAATCCTCCCCCTCCCTTTAGTTGGTGTTTGAGCCTGAAAAGTTTTAAAGTTGTTTTGTTTGTGGGTTTGGTGGGCTTTTTCTTTACATTTAATATCTCTTCGCACTATAAGTAATACATTGACTTCAGCTGTTTCTATTTCAGTGAGAGAGTACTTTTTGGGAAAAGGGTTGCTAAGAGAGGTGTCGGCAAATAATCTGTGAAACACCAGGGTTAGCTATTTAAATAAAACTGGTGTGAGAAGCAGTCTCATATCCAGCGCCCATTGCAACAGTTCAAAGCTGAGGGGTAGGGAGGCAAGCTAAGCAAATGCAGGCCCTAAACTGGTATTGTATGAGAACAACTGGCAGCGTGCTTTAAGACTGCTTTTATCAGCACTGGGCATCTTTCTCTCTCATCCTGTCCCTGAAAACCTTGGATATAAAATTGCTTAGACTTTTTTTAATGTGTGACAGAAAAATATATAGATCAGTGCATTTCTATTTATCTATTTATGAAATGGCTGATTCCAAAGCAAATGCATTTTTTTGTGACTGTCCTATGTTAACCCATCCTCATCTGTTTAACTTGCATATAGTTATGTTGCATCCTGAATGAAAGCAGAAACTTAGACTGTTAACAAAAATTCTTCTTGAACTGACTCTTTTGTTAATAACTGGCTTCCTCTGTTGTAACTAAGCATGTCTCCAGCACAAATTGCTCAGCATTTTTGTATTATATATAAATGTGTATATATTTGATATATGCCACATTGTAACTGAACTGTTAACAGAGCCATTACTGAAAGATACCATAAAGTCACAAGAGGAGTTTTATTTGGAGAAAACCAGAATTGAACTGATCTTTTTCCTCCTGTGCTTTTTGCATCCTGTTCATCCTTTCATCTATCAGAAAAAAAAAACTTAAGTGGGACGATACTTAATATTACTCTATCAGCTTCCACAGCAACATCATACCAAGAAAAAACATATACAAAGAGGGTTATTGTAATGTAGACAGAAGGAAAATTATAATTCTTTGTAAATATTTCAGCATGAGATACTCAATCCCTTTTCTTGCTTTTCACACCTGACACTGCTTAGGCTTATGTCTGACATGCAGTCAACCTGATCGCCTATTTATATCATTTATATAAGAGCTATTTTCTTGGAACTCAGCTAAGCCCCCATTTATCTGTACCCATCCAAATGGATGAGTCTGTTTTCTTCCGTCTGATTCTTAGATGGTGTTTTGAGGCAGGGACCATTCTTCTGATCCTTTGTTTGCCTGGTGGGTAATGCAGTTGTTATAGAGATTAGAACAGTACCTTTCACTAACAGAACATACCTCTGTCTAAGGGCTATGACTCATGAGCTCTTAATGGTTTTAGCTGGAGCAGTTTAAGATGATACTACCTCCATCCCTCTACCTCCCCTTCGTATGTAAATTAAACCCCCAATAGCAGGAGTGGTACAAGCATACCCCATGCCATCTCTTCATCTATCTCAATTTAACAGCGTGATGTTTTAGTTTATCAGCTGCCATAGAGGCTTAATTTAATGCTCAACACTGTGAACTGGGAGAGCTGAGGAGCAGACACCTATTTTCTTCTGCCATCCAGGTTTGGGCAATAACTTCTGATTGGGGCAAGACAGAGACTTTGGGTGGCAACATTTTAAACTGCAAGAGCTAAGTCAGAGTTCACAAGTCAAAGCCTTCACCCTTGCTATTACTGTGATGCAAATAAAAAAAACCCCACATTATCATCCCTACAACCACAGTGCACTAGTTTAAAAATTATGGATTGTGAGAATTAAGATTGAAGTATTTGTGCCGAATCCTGTATTAATTCTATCTCCTTCACATTCTCTATTGTTGAATTTCTCTACTTTTATTTCAGATATTTTTTACCTTTCTCGTTACAGTTCCAAGATGTGGGATCAATCATAATCATTAAATGTCATTCATTGTTATTCAGAGGCTCTTCAGCTATAAGATGGTCACTGATCAGCACATATTGTATGCATGTGAATAATTCAACAGAGTACAAAATAGGTAATCTACCTGTTATTTTGGCAGAGTTTCAGACAGGCACAATGCTGTATAGCCATAGTCTCAAACGGTATTATTCTATTAAAAGGCTTTGCACCATCTGAATATCTAGCTCTCTGTGAGACCTACTGCTAGTTCTTGACTTCATAATTGATTTATTATTGCTCCTTGACAAAACATCTTGCCCTTTTAGCTCTTTTTTCAGTTGCACAGAATGCTCTCGAGATGGATACACATCTTCTGTAGTGATGTAGAAGTCACTTTTGTAGTTATTATAGCCCTATGGCAGTGATTTGGTGGCCAAAAGCCTCAGTCAGTGTCACAGGGAATAACAGCAGTACAAATAGGACTGGCAGCAGAAGTAGCATCTAGATTTGCTATCTGTATTTTTGTTACTGTTGATGAACACACAAGTCATATGTATGAAGCACTGGGAATGCTGGCTGTGGCAGTTAACTTTCACATTTTTAATCTTTACAGCAAGCACATTAGGCAGCTTTGTTCCAAGACAGTAGCATTTGTCAGTAGGTGGGGGAACAAACTTTGGTGGGGTGGATCAGACTGGAACACCCACACACAGACAGGATAGCAAGTTGCACTGCCCAAAAGTAAGATGGCAACTTCTTTATGAGAAGGTGAAATGAAAGGGTTTGGGGCAGAGTCTTCTCTTCGCAAGGCCAGTGGAAAGATCAGTTGCTCTTCAAATGGTATCCGGCTTTATCATCAGCAAATCAGGATTAACTGATTATTACTGCAGCTGTAAAGAAGGTTATGTATCTGGAATATCCTTGAAGCTCATGAATTATTTAATCCAATGGAAAATCCCTGTCCAGAGAATAAGAAAATGCTGTGTTGAACTTTTTATCAAGTCCAGCCTGAGGTTTCAAAGGTAAACACTAGGAAAAAGTTGATCAAAGTTAAAGAAAAAACACAAAAAAAAAGCTGAAGCAACAAAACCCACCACCAAGAATGCCCCCTCCCCTTGAATCTGAACGAGCTGAAAATAGCACTTTTCAGGTATTTTCCTTCCCTTCATTCTGCTCCCAGACAGCTTCACTATCCTAAACTTCTTTAGGTGGTACAGGCTGAGTATAGTTAGATTCTCCTTATAATTCACTCTCACTTTATGATTAGAAGAGAATTAATCTTCATCCTCCTGCTTGAGCCAAATTTTTTGCTGTTGTAAATTAATGTGATTCTTTTGGCTTCAGCAGAGTTGTATCCATTCCAACCAGCAGATAATTCTACCCATTTCTTTTTGTTTTCAAGTGATGCAAAGGATTTTCATAATGAAGTAAGGCACCTGCTTCTCATCTGAAATAAGCAAAAATGTCCTCTGCTTTGCTGTATAGGTGTCAAGTAACAAATGGGTTGTATTCTGAAGCAAGGAAATCCCATTGGTTATTTCAAGAGCAGGTCTTGTCACATATGCTGCAATCTCTGATGACCCCGTGCAAGCTGCCTGATTGTGTAGCAATGAAAAGCAATTTGAGTGAGCTGACAACTCATAAACAGCTTTTTTTCCCCTCGGTTTTTCTTTTCTTCCTTTATTTGCTTCTCTTTCTCTACTAACCGTGCGGCCCATCTGCAGTCTTTCCAGTGGTTAATTACCAAAAAAAGTTGTATCAGGCATGTAGAACAGAATGGCTGTGATTCTGCTACTTGTGGAATTTCTGTGGGGTCCCCTTCATATATCAGTTTTGTTCTAAAGGTAGGTGAGTCTGAAAGGTTCATTTTTAAATAGCTAAAAGAAATGAGTAGATGTGATGAAGGGCAAAGGTAGCAATGGCAGATGGACAGTGAAATACACTGGTAAGGTTAGTAAAAGAATAGGGAAGATCTCAGTATGTATGTTTGTACATAAACAATGTAGATGGAGAAAGGGCAAAATGAGTTTCATAAACTTTTACAGGAATATGAGTTCCAGTTGAGATATCATATGTGTAAGGACAGAATCCATGATTATCTCAACAAATCTGAGAAGATCATGATCTTCTATGATGCAATATTAGTGCCTAACCATGGGCATGACTAAGCATTAAAATAATATCTCTGATTTCAGAGAGGGTATGTTTGAAACAGCATACGCAGTACTCAGTCTGGGATGGGCATGTGAGATCGAACAACTGCTAAAACCTGTAGAACAACAAAAATGAATATATATTGGTTGGCCCATGCTTTCTCTTCTTAGTTCCTCAACCTGTGTTTTTGCAAGAGGAATAGAAATTAATAGAAAGGTGGCAGTGGTGTAGTATCAGTGATTGGCAATGGCAGTGAGGAATGGTTACAAAAAATAGATGCCATTTTGCTTGTGACAGGAGTTAGAACTTCAGATTCACCAAAACCCATTTGTTTAGTAGTGGGTTCAGTTGGACTAAGCACTAGGAACAGGAGTTTAAATACTTTATGCATTTGGTTCTATCAGTAAGTATGCACATATAAGAAATTAAGATGTGGGTTTTTTGAAAGAAACATAAGGCAGTAATGAGTTCATACTGCATTGGAAATCTAGGCCTAAAAAAAAGGGGGTTTAGCTGCTGTTAAGACCTTGCTTTGTCAATGAAGTTATTTGGAGAGATTAGCACTTCTCAGAAGATGCTTACAGTTTCAAGGTCAAGAGCTAACTGGCTAATAGGGCTACATCAATTAACATGGTTAGAATTTATTCCATTTCAGAGAAGCTAAAAAAGTGGAGTGACTTCATTTCAGGAAGAGGGAACCAAAGTGTAAGTTTCAAGTAAAAACAGAGACTGTAGTGTATACAGGTGTAAAGTGGGATAGTGCTTGCATCATCTTCTTGCAAGAATTTCCAAGAACAGCTGATTAAGGTTCAGGAAAAGAAGAACAAAACTCTCACTAGGCTTATACTTTAATGTAGTCCTAAGGAAATGGAGATTTGACTTTTTGCTGTGCAACAATTACAGTAACAGTTGGTGCCTCCCAGCCTTACGGGTACTGACAGTTTCTAAAACAGCAGCCACAAAAGCCAAAGTCTTTCTTTTAGTGAAGAAAGCAGTAATATTGGCTGTTGCCTTGGTGGAGGCTAGAGCAGATTTTTTGTCCCTTTACATTAAGAGGAGATGTAACATAGAAGTAAAAAAAACAACACAGAAGTTGGTTTATACTGCAGAGAATTCCAAATTGGGCATAAAATTTCTGCTTAGAATAGGGTGATAATAAAAGATTCATGGATTCCATACATAAAAATGGAGGCTGGAAGGAATGTCATCAATTTATCAGTATTAACAGACTGAAGCAATATGTTTTCATCCTCTTCTTTTGCATTCACACTTGATGATCAGCTTCTCAGTGTGATTTATGATGCCAAGAATCCAGGTCATTCTGTCTTAGATAAGGACCACCATCTTCTTTGTGTGCTTTTTCAAGTCACTTACTGCAACTCTACCATCATCACAGGAACAGTTTTGGCATAGTAGTTAGGTTAATATTTCAATGTCTAACTTCAGGAAAGAACAAAAAGTTGCTAGAAATGTGCAGAGTCTGTATGTACGCAGTCAGAAAATGGACCTAATGTCACTTCTTCATTTGTAGCTATTCCCTCTTGAGTTCTCTGAGCCTGATCTTCTCGATTCTGAAAAGCAACTAACAACTTGAGTGCTTTAACAGACCATTGGCAGAACAGGAAGGGTTTGGGGGATATACATCTTCTCAGCACATCAAATTCTGCATCCCTTTGTGTTGCTATAAATGTTGAGTGACTTAAATGCAGGTAGCAGAGTTTGTCTCGATTTATATCCATGAAACAGTGAGACTTGGTGCAGCCTGTAGATTATTTAGCTTCCTTTTACCTGAATTCATTGCAGCTCTTGGATCTCGGTTAATTGCAACATTGCTTAGAGTTACAAGGCTATATGAACACTCTGTACTTTTATCTTTGGACTAAGATATGTTGTTATGAATTATGCAGGGAAAAAAAAGTCTGTCACTCCACCTACATAGGACATTTTCTGGATATATGCAGATTAGGCTGTCAAATTACTCAGATTCCTGTTAAGCTGTGATGGCTTACTTCATTTGCTGCAGCCCATGAATATGAAAAGAAAGGGTCAAGCTGAGTTAGCTTTGACTTTTGCTTTCCTGAGTTTTTTTACTTTGAGGTAGACATTTAGTTCTTCTCAGTATATTTCCTGAAGACTCTGTGGGAGGTCTTCTCTTTAGCTCTTACTTTCTATATTGAATCTCCATTACGCTAACAATAACAAATATCTTTTTTACTCTCACATAGCATTTTTTAGAGCAGTGCAAAATGCTGAATGGTCCTCCTAACACTTTAGTTTGTCAGCCCTGGTTATATAGCTCCCTCATAGTTATTACATATATTCTTACTTTTGAGTAAAAGAGGAGAGTGGCAGAAATATCTGTTCAGTTAGGAAATGCTGATATTTTAAAATGGCAGTGACGGTAAACTGCTTTTCTAGAGCTGCCTATTAAATACCTATTGTTGAGAAATAAATGAAATTCTGCAGTGTGTCTCAGGACAGAAGGAGTTAAGTAGAGTGCTATCCACCTTGCAGAAATAAATTTTAGGGACAAAATATTCATATAATCAGAGTCGATATTTCTTATATTAGTAGCCAAGTTCTTCAGAAATAGCTGAATACAGATTTCCCAATAATTTTGCAGTGTCTTATTTCCCTCTGCTGTAAACATATTTCTTAATAGTCTGTGAGCATGGCAGTAAAATTTATTGCTTGCTGATAACCATGCACCAGCTCTCTGATACTGGGGAATATTTGATACAATTACATATGGTTAATAGTACTTCTCTCTTCAAACAGTGTTGGTGAAGTCAGTGTATTACTCAACATGAACAAACACGCCCTATGTCTTTCGAATACAAACATGGTTGATAATGATAAATTTGTATTCAACCATGTTTCTGTGTTCTAGGCTGGATGGATACATTGCTCACATGTAACATAATCACACAGCAGTCTTGTGCATCCGTATATAATTAACATGAATCTGAAGGGAATAGTTTCTCATTTGACAGTATAAGGAGATGGTGTTGATTCAGTATGATAAAAAGAAAGACTATTACTCTCTATGACATTTCCTTTCTGCCTTTCTGAGGTTTCACACCTGTTATCTCTCCTTTCTCAGCTGAAGCTGCTGCTCAAAGTTGCATAGATCCTTGTGCTCCACTGCCTTGTGCTCCCATGGGCATTTCTGTTGGTGTACAGTCAGTGTAAAATGGAGTGAAAATCCAAATCACACCATAGCTGGAAAATCAGGCCCAAATTTTCTCAAGTAAAGGAAAGTAAATCTTGGTTCTCAAGAGTGAAACTGATGTTCATCAAAAATATTATCAGTAATTGCTGTGTAGCAACTGACAGTTAAATTGAAATTAAACCTAATACGGCTTCTTGGTACACTCTTTGTTTCTTCAGTAGATGAATTTCACTTCTGATGAATACAGCATTAATCTGTGCTTCATCATAAAACAAATGAATTAATAAACTAAATTGTATTTTAATCTGTTTAATTTTTAAATTATTTATGATTGGAATTTTCTGTACTTGATCTGCAGTAACCTTTGCTCAAGGAAAAAATTAGAGACCAAGTTTTTCTATGTTTTTTTTTACGGGGACTTTTCTATGTAATAACCTACTAGCTCTCAAAAAACAAATGTTCAGTAATCAGGCAAGACATTGTTTGGACTAAAGACATAAACAATATTATAGATTCAATTATATATCCAAAGTGATTTAGTGGATTAGCTGTTGTGTGCACACTTTGGCCACAATGCAGTGTAGTCTGTAGCTACATATTTCATAAACTTGTGACTATTTTAATTACTTTAACACAGAACTGAACAGAAACCAGAGTTTTCACTTTATGGACAAGTGTGCTACTTTGAAATGTATGAGTCCAGTGGAAAATAAGTGGTATATAGATTTCTCTGAACGGAAAGCCATGGTAGAATAATGATTTAAAATCAATTGAAATATTTCTTTCCTTCTAAGAGCTTAAGCATTTTTTGGAAGAGCTAATAAATGAAAGTGGCTTCATTTCAGGGAAAGAGAACTGAATGTAAATTTAAAATAAATTAAAAAAAAATGTATGCAGAGGTAAAATGGTGGTAGTATGTGCATCATCTTTTCTAATAGCAAAAAGAATTTTCATGTGAATAATCATTGTTCCAATCTGTAATGAAATGTATTTTCCTTATGAAAATGTTTGTCTAATACTATGCCTGTAAGATGAAAGTGATTTCACAATAGGTGTGCTATGAAATTTGTTGTATTCCCAGTTTTGGTTTTGATGACATGGCATTTGCTAGCAGAAAAATGATGCATCAGAACAAACTAGGCTAGTTTCCATTATATATTTTAAGCTAGGTTGTGATCTCCTGCCTTACATTGGGCCCTCAGTGTAAGCAGAAGCAATCCAGAAACCATTAAAATTGCACAGTTTGTTTTCCAGAGGACTTCCAATCATTTACAACGTCTCAATTTTTTTATCCTGTCCATCTCTATTGTCATCATACAGTGGTCAACAGCTGCACCTCCTGTATATTCATGTACCTTTGCATAACTGTGAATTTTACTGTATCAATGTAGAAAATGCAGACTTATTTATATAGGTTATTTATACAGTCGTATACAGAATCTCCCAAGCAAAATATGTAGTATGTTAATTTCTATGTGACAGAAAATTGAGGCATTCCCATTTTAACACTTGATTCAAAGCCAATGGTCAAGCAGCTGAAGATGACAAACCCACTTTCTCTGACAAACCCATGGTCTTTCTAAAGCCTACACAACGGAGAAACAATCTGGTGTACCTGAGGGCTGCTTAGATTGAGAAGTCAAGTTCCTTTTGAAAATAGGATTGATACTACAAGTAGATTAATGTCACCAAATGTTAGCAATATAAAAGTTAGGTGACTCGTGTAAATTAACTTAGGAAGAAACACTTCTGGGTGGGTGTTTTATTTAATTTATCATGCACAGCCATCTTAAAATGAGTAATTCACTGGCATGGCCCTCTCTCTCAACACAGACTCAACACAGAGAAAGCTAAGCTTGATTTAGAGAGCTAGCCTTAAGTGGATAAAACCAGTAGAGATAAAATCGACGTATAGGAATTAAAGGCTTTTTGCTTCTTCTGCCCAAAACCTTAATCTTCAGCTCTTAGGAAGTAAGGAGATAGCAGGAGGAATAGAGCCAGAAAGAAGGGGGAGTAAACGAGCACCACACTCTTCCTAGTCACAATTCCTGTTTACCTTGTCAAGTTAACCTCCTTTTACATGCTGGTAAGCAATCAAATGAAAGCTCAAAATGCTTTACCATACCTGATTGTGGACTTTGTTTGGGGATTTTGGCTGCTGCTTCAGGGCTGGAGGTGGCACGCACACGCTGATTGGCAGAGTTATGGATGCTACTTGGAACAGCTGCTGAGATGTTTTTGCGAGGTTTCATGTCTTGCAACCACATTGGAGATGCCTCAAAGGCTTGCATTCGCCGAGAGTGGCTGTTAGCGTTGACTTTGAGAAATGCCTGGGCCTTGTATTCCTGAAGGTCTCCATAGTTGGCATCGGTCACTCTGCACTCATACAAGCCTTCATCCTTTTTCCTTACTTTTGAAATCTGCAGCTTGTGGGAGATGTCGTTCCCTTGTACTTTCACTGTCTGCAAATTTGCCAGGAAAACAAAAAAACAAACATGTTGACAGGTATTATTCTTTCTCTGGGAAGACTCTACCAAGGTAGAGCCTGTCCAGAGAAGTCAAGTGCCAATTAATCAGTGGTGTGATTGTGCTTACTGCAGGGAAGTTGCATCAAGGATGAGTATAATTATTTGCATCTATGAGGATGTCTGACATCTTCGTTCCAAAACTGTTTAGATGGTTTGCTCTGAAATGCTAATTGGCCTCAGACAAACAACCCAAACTGCTGTGCTCATTCCAATTAATTGCTTAAGATCACGAACATTCTTAATGAGCTTTATAAGCGCCTAATATCTGTGCGCTTCATTGGTTAAACCTTTCCAGTTAGTTGGCTTTACTGAATAATTCAGCTTTTGAACTAGCACGTTAATAATTTTGTTGGAGATGTCTGCCAATATTTAAACTTCTTCAGTAACAATTTATTAGATTAGCTTGTAGTCTTCACTACATTGAAACTGCATATTTGACATTCAATTTGTTTCCTTCAAGCATGTCCAAACCTTTGTCAGGTAGTTTCTTTTGTCTCATTTATATAAGTGTGTACTTATTAGGAGTCATATATAAAGTCAGCAGCACATATTCAAGTAGCACACATTCAAGATAATTTTAAAAGTTGTCTGTCAGCTAAAATAAGACTCCTTGTTTATTTTTTTGTTTAATATCTGAGGGTAACATAACATATTTTTGTCTCACATAATTAAAACACACATGAGTAAATTATGCATCCATAAATGTGTGATAGGTATTAAGATGCATTAAGGAAGGTAACACAGATTCCTTTCTGTATGTTCATCACTTTAGAGAATTTATATTTAATTAATTGGCTATTACTCTCTATCTGGATTAATATCTGTTGCCCCACAGGAAGCCAATTAAAAGGGATGCAGTGGGACAGACCACTTTGAAGAACTACTGAACGCAGTTTAAATACACCATTACATAAACAGGGATGCAAATGTTGCTTTGTATCATATCAATGACATGCAATGAGGAAATATCAGGGTGATGGATATATGTTAGATCACAAAATGGAGAATTGTTAGGTTGAAAGTTGGCATGTGTTACTGGTGATTGTACAACAGACTGCTTCTGATAGCTTGACATGCTGTGGTCACCAGTGTTGGCAAGGCACCTGTTCTGCCTGCTTGATAAATGGAAGAGCAATACTTGTGAATACATTACTGCTTTAAGGTACTGGATGGACTTTACAGCCTGTTGTGTTGTATCCAGCTCTGAATTTATACTTGGCAAACTGAGTTGAAAGTATGGATTGCATACTTTCAGACATAACGTATGCAATATTAATTACCCAGAAAGTGCTGGATAGTTATTTAAACCGTATTCAATAATAATATATCTCTACTGAACAGCTCATATTCAGCAAAAGGATTAAAGAAGTTTCACATGAATGGGAAGACGATTTGTAGGTCATATTCTGCCTTCACTGGCTCCCATGCTATATCTGCAGAGCTAACAGTGTTGCATAGCACCAATGAAAAGCAGAATTTGTTTGGGGTTTTGCATTTGAAATTTAGACATTGTTGAAGTCAGCATGTATACATGTTTTCGATAAATGCCTGATTATGATTTAAAACCAATAGAAGTGGTGTATTTCAGCACAGTTTAAAAATACGTTTAGTATATTTTACCATTTCTGTAAGGAATTTACTAAATGCACTTAAAAGTTTGCTGTCCTCTTCATGAAGATAATTCCCAGTAGTACTAATGGGGACTGTTTGTGTGCCTTCAAGAAAGAAAAAAAGGAAGGCTACATTTGTAACAAGTATATTTAGACTGTCAACCTAATGTTGATTTTTTTTTATTGCAAATATAAAATGTTTTATGCAAGCTTATAAAAACACTGTATAAATACCACTTTGTGAATTATTATCATACCTAATGAGGGAAAGATTTTAAATGTGAAAGATGGGACAAGGTTTACAGCCTATACTGTGTCACAGATCTTATGGATTACTATGGGGACTTTGAATGAGCCAGTATTGATAAGGAATAAATTGGCTGCTAGCACTATGTCTAGTGGAATAGTATCCAAAGACTACATGTGGGCCTCATTTGCAAGACAGTCTACAAACATAACTGAAGATATGGTCCATGACACAAATTGTTTATAGAATATGGTGAGAGGTATAATAGGAAAAGTAAGTATGGCTAGAATATGTATCATTTTGAATATAATGTATCTGAATTCCCATTTATAACTATGATATATGGTGCTATATATAATTTAGAGCTATACCTAGCTGCACTTTGAACTGATGTAATTACTTGGTTAGTTATTTGTAGGCATCAAAGAGCAGCAGAGTAAAGGATTTAGCAGAAATAAGTCGCCTCTAGCTGTTGGTGTTTTAAGCTTTGCTGGTACTTACAGCCTTGGCTGCAGCTAGAAGGCACTTCCGAAGGGATTGTATCCAAGAAAGGAAAACCCCCTTTGGGCTCATAAGGAATGCTCATGCTGCAGTATCTCCTCAGTATCTGTGTCTTTCCACTGCAGTGAGCACGACACCATGATCCCACTACCATGCATTTCTTGGGATGCTGAAGGAAGAGGGTCTGAACTCTTCTGAGGTCAGGGCTGTGCCTGACTCGGGATATGGGTCTGCCGAGGAAGGCATCCTTTCCCCTGGACAAGGGCTGGAGCAACGTTGCTCATAATTTTCTTGAGACAACATTCTGGTTTAATCTCCAAATGGGAGACTGGTAACTCTGATATCAGAACCCCACTTTCCTTAAGGAAAGAGTCTCAGTGGCCAGGAGCGGAGATGACTCCGAACAGGAGGGTCTTATCCAAAGACTTTCTGAGCTGTTTTTCTGCCAGCGGATACGAACCTGGGAAAGCGCCCATTTCAATAGTTGCGCACCTCACTGAAGGAAAGTGGGGCTTCAGGGCCAGATTTCAGCCTTAAAACCAGCTTTGGAGCGCTAAGGCAGGCTCGGCAGCTGCCCGGGGCAGACGAAAACGAGAGGTGCAAGGATGGGTGCAGGCTGTCCGCTTTCACGGGCTGGAAAGCGGGGTCCGCCGCGCGTCCACCGCCTGCACCTGGCCCGCCGCTGCCTTCGTGCTCTCCCAGGGCTCCCGGGGCTGCAGGCTGGGCCAGGCAGGGCTCTCCCGGGACCACCCCCCTCTGCCCGGGCCGGCGAGGAGGGAGCCTGCCCGCTTCCCCTGGCGGGGCGGATGGGGAAGGGGTGCCGGGGGTGGGGGGTGCTCCGGGGGCTGCCCGCGCCCTGCGGCGGCACTTACGCTGATCTTCGTGCCGTCGTTATCCAGGTCCCGCTCGGGCAGGAGCTCCACCTGCAAGGAAAGGAACGCCGGCCGTGGGTCGCCGGCCGCCGCTCCCC